>BSBM01000466.1:11320000-11857500 GCA_027924585.1 Larix kaempferi
CATCATCATCATCAACATCACCATCATCATCGTCGTCTTCATCATCATCATCACCGTCATCATCTTCATCACCATCATCTTCATCTTAATCTTCATCTTCATCATCATCACCATCATCTTTCTATGACCCCCTTTATCATCGTCATCGTCATCATCATCATCATCATCATCATCATCTTCATCTTTATCACCATCATCATCATCATCATCATCATCGTCATCATCATCATCTCCATCTTCATCATCATCATCATCATCATCATCATCGTCATCGTCGTCATCTCCATCTTCATCATCATCATCATCATCATCATCATCATCATCGTGTAGTGGTAGGGGAAGGGGGATTAGGGGGGAGAGAGAGAGAGAGAGAGAGAGAGAGAGAGAGAGAGAGAGAGAGAGAGGTGTAGAAGCAAGGAAGAGAGAGTGACAGTGAGAGAGGGAGGGTTAGTAAGGGGTAAGAGGATAAGAAGGGGGTTAGCGAGGGGGGGGAGAGAGAGAGAGAGAGACTGAGAGAGGGGGTTATTAATGGTTGGAGGGGGAAGGAGGGAAAGAGAGAGAAAGAGAGAGAGGAGAGGGTGTTAGTTGTAAGGAGTGAGAAAGAGAGATGGGAGGTGTGGTTAGAGGTAGGAGGAGGTGTAGGGAAGAGAGAGAGAGACTGAGAGAGCCCAGGTTAGTAAGGGATAGGGAGAGGAGGGGAGAGAGATAGAGAGTAGGGGTTTTTGGGCTAACGAGAGTAGCAGAGAGATAGAATTGGTTTTTCAAATTGCAAGCAGTGTGAAAGGCTTAGGAAAAAGACCGATTTAAATAATACCATCAACTTAAAACACTAATCACATATGGAATCTCCTTTTCTATGGGACCAATGCTCTAAACATTACTTTGAGCATATTGTGGAGAGCGAAACACAAATTGGGATGCAGAATTCAATAATAAACACTGAATAAAGATAAACCTTTCATTCTTATATGTCCCCTAAACTGTAAACCCCTACTGTCGAGGTGCCCGAACGGGCACATGGATTCTCCACATTTCCTTTGTTGTCCAGTGTAGCATCTCCACTCTCAATGGGTGGTTTCTGTTTGAAAAAAAATGATATAAACATTACTAGGAACTCAAGCTGATCTTCAAAACTTAAAAAAAAAAAACTAATATCAAAGAAAAATGCCCATCTATGCAAATATGAACAAGTCCCCCCTCTTCACCTTTTTCTCTTTGAGTTTATGTTAGTTTATCTCATTCTAGTTTACACTTGCCACTTAGTCTGACAGGAATTATGGTCACTAGACAATCTACTGCAGGTAAGAGTTATACTTAAACTGCTTTCTTTGGTTTTAGAACCGGTGCATATTCTGATTCTGGTTTTGAGCCGTCTGATTCAACTTTATAGGTGGACTAGAGTTCAATCAACCTTTTATGGCCTACCCACCTGAAAGTTTTAACCATCGAAACTAACCCGATAGAGTCACAGGGGTATTATTTCTCAAATTCATTTAAGCGGGTTGAGTGGAGTATTTCGGTCTTTTTAGGACTCGGTTCAATTGAATTTTAATGGAGTCAGTGAAGCTATCTAATGCGGTCATTGATGGTTACTCTATGGCAGTCAAATTAGGCCTGTGTCTAAAGGAAGCGATCTAATTCTATTGCAGTCAAATTAGACCCATCACTAAATGAAGTTATTTAATGCAATAGTTGTAGGCTAATCTTCATCATCGTCATCTTTCTCTCGCCCCCTTCATCTCCATCGAACACTTGAAAATATAAATTTGTGAAGATAATAATGCGTGTGTGTTATGTATATATATAACATGAGCACGTTTTGTACATACAAAACGCGTGCACGTTTAGTATAACATTAGGTGCGAAAACAAAAAAAATGAATTTAACTATAACGCGCAGGCGTTATTTGAATTTAAAAATAATGCACACGTGTTCCTAATCTCCTAATCACCCACTCCTCCCGCGCCCACGTGTTAACCACAGTCTTTTTTTGTTGCTTCGGATTTACCAAACCTGTGCTATGGAATTTACTAAACCATAGCTAATTAGACATTTCCACCATTTTTCTCAGTAAGCCTGTTTTTCACCGTTGTCTACCACATGACATACATGACCATTATTGACGAAATTTTAGGCATACATAGAATTTTTTATGCAGATTCCAAATATGTAATTTTTTAAAAAAATATTGAGATTTTCTATTTATTTCCTAATTTTCTTGTGTCATCACTCCTTAAGTCAAAAAAGATATTGTTAGTGTTTATTCCATAAATTTTTCATTTCACAACCATTTTTAAAAAACATTGTATGTTGCACTAGTAGACACTGACCTCTACATGCTATAAAAAATCTAGGTCGAAATGAATGCATTAAGACCTTCAAAGGCTACACCCACATTTGACGTACCGTTCTCGAGGTTTCATCACTTACATAATTAAAAAAAAATTAAAAATTAAACATTTAATTTTGGAAAAATAGTGCCGCACTAGTGCTACGGGTTCTATACATGTATACAAGATTTTGTAGCCCGAAACCATCATTTACGCAGTGAAAGGCTGTACCCACAAAAACAAATAGCTTATCATTTTCCAAAAAAATAAAAAGTGATTGTTAGAAAAACCAAATTTGACATAGTTATGTAAATTTTCATTACTTAAAACTTATATATTCGGAAATGTGACTTAATTTCCTACGTTTCATATTTTTTACTCGATGCAAGATATCTTGTGTAAGTATCTCAAAAAAACCAAGTAAGTTGATGGATGCCTGATTTTCCATTTTTTTTTTCCATCTAACGCGCCAAAAGTTACCCTCATTAGCTTGCACATGCCCTTATCTATTGCAATGCAAATGCATTGCCTTGTACTCTTCCTTCTCTATATAGCATTGACAGGTTTACAACAAAGGCTTCTGGATTGGTAATGCATTGCTCCTCCATAATGTGTTTATATTGTAGATGTTTTCTGAAGAAACTAATTGCTCTAATATCATTTGCATTGTAGTGATTGAAAAATGTTTGCGCAACCACTTTTCTCAAAGAAAGGACATCAAAATTAGGCACCATATTGGAAATTGACTTGAACAATGAGTCATGGCAGTCAATGAAAACCATGTTCATTGGAAAGAGATGTTTTCTTGCCAACTCTTGTTGGATTGATGCTATGTCTATTTGCACATGTTGATCACTAGCTTCAAATGGGCATGTGGGTCATGCAATTTGCATATGTGGAATGCTTATACTTGTTCTATATGACAACAATGGCTCGAAGTGTACAAAAAATGGTGCTTGGCCATGGGATAAAATATCAATTCCATGCTTACCATCGTCTCCTTTGAAGGACAAGTATCTTTTCCCTTTTTCAAATGATCAGACTGAGATCAATACATTTAGCCATCTCAAAAACCTTGTAACACAAGAGATGCCATCCCATAGACCAAACTCTGAAGAGGTGTGAAAATTTGCAGCGGAAAGAGCCATTCGATGAAGATATGCTTTGAATCATTAACACCATGCAAATCTTGCAAAAAACCACTGCTTAATTCTGTTTTCATTGAATGCAAAGTCTCTGGATCTTTGTGACTTAAACATGCCCTGAAATGATTTACTATTCCTTCTCTAATTTCAATGGATGAATATCGAAAATGAAGTAGCACTGCAACTGCATCAAACAAACAATCTCTTGGATGGTAAAAAAAAAAATTTAACCAGAAAATCCCATGTCTAGCCAGGACGTAATCAAATCTCTGCATTTGAAGGCCATCGATTGCAAAAGTACATGATATTCAGGAGAAGGCTTCATTACAACAGTTTCCAATTTGCATATCCATTCCATCAAATGGGAAATGTGTCCACATAATAACATTTGTAGAACATAGCATACCTTTCTTGCGTATGCTATATTTGCAAGTGATCAATGCAACAAGTGAAAGATCTTCTTCGACCTAGAAATATGAATGTGTCAAAAGAAGCACAAGCAATTGGCAAAATTTCTCTGCTGCTAGGAAAAATATATCATAGTATACTCAATAAAGGATGAACATTAATCATTGTGCGCAAATAATCTTTTTGAATTTGCAAGTTTGAAAAATGACATTTTTTTTATTTACAAGTTACAAACTTACTTGAATATCTAAGTACCTGATTACTAGAAAAAGACATCAATATTTTGACTTTATAAAGAACATAGGCATATTTCGAGATGTATATTTTGACTTAATTAAGGATACATATATGAGCTAGGTCTACTATTTGGGCATTTACAAATAATTTGAACAATAATCTATGAATTATGGGAATAACCACAATGCTAGACCATGAACCCTAAATATTATTAAGGCATAGTATAAACAAAACCAAAGCTACATCCAAAACCTTGGCACAACAATTTTGAAGATGTTTCAACCCTATGTTGAGTCTCATCAACAATATTTTTCTCAAACTCAATGCCGAAAATATTTCTCTCTTGTCGCCTCATCTACTTTCCAATACTAAATATTGGAAATTAAGGATTACAGCCTATGATCCTTTAGCTGAATACATGGGATCACTTGTATAAGTAAAGAGGTAGGAAGCACTCGGCCACATTCCAACTCTAAATAGTCACAATTGAAAATTATAGCTTATGATAATGTTGCTAATACACGGGATCACCTGTATAAGTAAAGAGGTAGGCCACACGAATATCTGAAAATGGCCCAATGGAAACAAAACCTCTCCAATTTTTTATAGTTATTTTTCACTAGTCTATCTAGAATGTGTTTTCCTTGCTTCTTCGAGAGATATAATTTGTACGTGATACAAGATTAGCTGCAACGTTTTGCTATAGTTGCGGCCGATCCTAGATTTTATTGCTACATCTATCGTTATTTCTACTTTTCTTTGGCTTAATATTTTGTTTCACTTCCTATCTCTGGATACATTTCCCAAAATTTTCCAAGCAACTCCACTACAAAATGCAGATGAAGAATTGCATATTCCAACTTCTATGATATGTATCTTTCTTCAAAATTGATCGATATGTGTTTTTTGAATGTGATAGTCATGGAAATGTTCAAAATTGATTGTGTTAAGTGCACTCACATCAAACATGTCTCTATTGCATTGTTTTGGTCACCTAACAATGACCTTACTTCTATTAGCATCTGAGGTTAGTCCAAAAAAAATTTCACATAGGGAATCCTAGTCCCTTGGTGATAGTTGATAGATACATGAATGGATTGATTTAGGTGGATGCTTGACCATGGATAGAGCACTAGCACAGTGCATCCATATAGGAATTTTTTATTAGGCATAATGACTAATGTGTTCATAGTGCATAATGAAGGAGTCAATTGCTTGACTAGGAAACGTATATATCTAGAAACATTACCGCTAGACACTTGGAGGAAAGCATTTATCCCTAAGAGCATGTAATCATGTGACATCCATCTTCTAAGTATGATACAATACTTGAGCATGCCTGGGTGCAAGAACATACTTCAAGGAGGTTGGTCGTGGACCCAATCAAATATGTTGAAAATCACTAGATAAAATAAATATGTTTGCACAAATGTTGAGGGGAATTGGTCATGAGAGGAGGTCTGGAACATAGAAGAAACATAGCACCTTTCATGTGGATACTTGGAGAAAAAAACCCCATGTAAAAGAGAGTGTTGGGATAACTTGTTGGATAGTTCGCTCACTTGGAGGACTGTTGGGACTAAGGGACATCATGATTTCATGGTATGCTACCTTGGGGTTGGATAAATGTTAGCATGACACATGGCATCCTTGTAATGCAAAGTGTTCCATGTGGGAATGCATTTTTTATTTATGTCTAAGGTTACTTATGTCTGGTGCTTTTTCTATGTTGGCATCCCACACTTATTCTATGTAAATGGAAGAGAGAGCCTTTGTCAATAGTATTCCATTGATGGTGTTGTGTAGAGGTGTTGGAACTTATGTCGATGCAAGAGATGAAAACCCAAGTCCTGCGGGACTCAAACCCATATGATGGTCAAAATACTTTAAAGACCATCAATAGGGTTGTTGTGAAAGGCTTGTGCTTATGTGATGCAAAGAGGCCTAGTATTCATGTGATATAAACCCTGGATCAAAACAAAAGCAGTAGAATGAAGTAAGAAGATAAACATAAAACTTCTTTGTCTTGATCCTAGATTCTTGTTAATATTTCAAATTTGCAAGGAGACATTTGTTGATGCCTTTCCAGGCTTGGCACTTATGTCAATGCAAGATGGTAAAAATATTTAAAGACTAGTACTAAGATTGTTGTTGGTATTTGAGCATGCTCATGTGACTTAAAAGAATGTTGTGGTTGCGCCTAGCCTAAAAAAGAACATGAGCACTGGAGAAATTGAAGACTTGGATCCAAGCCTTGCCTTCTTGTGCTATTATGGCCATGGAGAAGCTTTGGCTTGTGTTGATCTAGATTATGCGATATAATCCTCTTGGAGAAATTATTAAATAATACTAATCCTTGATCGATGGATATTGGAACTAAATCATAGCGAATTAGGAAAAATAGAATCTTCAAATCCTAGAATGGTAACAACTATTTAAATACTAGAACCAAGGATGTCCCAAAAGGCTTATGCTTGCATGTTGGAGCTGCTTGGTTAATCCAGGGTTTTTCTTGTTTTTTAAGTAACTAGATTTTTCAACAGCCATTGGTTTGTACTAGCCTTGAGAAAGTTGTCGAATGTAGAGAAACTCCATCTTATCCTAGCAATGAAGTTTTTAGATGTCCAATCAATTAAAACGTAATAGGTAACTAGATCAAATCTAACATGTCAACCCTATTACTAGAAACATCATAGATCTAAGCAGCCAACACATAATTTTGGACATGTTAAAAAAAGAGATTTTCAATGAAATGTTTTGTTTTTTCTGCAATTCAACCTTTGCTTTACGTATACAAGATTGCTAAAGTTTCATTGTAATCTCTCATATAGTGCTACAAACATTATTTGTGTAATATTCCTACAATTCCAAGCATACATCAGTAAGTTTCTTGAATAGACGAGGACACTTTACAGAGTACAAAATATTTCTAGCTACAAACTAGAATTGTATAAAGTTTATCTGTAATCTATGCTTTTTCATCTAGACTTAAATAATAACTCAATAGATACATTATGGAAATTGTTTAGAAAACATAAAATAATTAGCTATAATACAGCACCAAGTATACGCACACTGAAACAATGTTAAGTATGTCCCAATAGGATTTTATAGGTCAAGAGAATGTGAATCTGCAATTTAGGAAATTTCAAATTATTATGAGAAAAACAAGACCATATCATCATATTATTGCTTTGCTTCAAACACTATTTTGGTTTCGATTTTGTGTTGTTGGAAGAATGCTATTTTTTGTTTCATATGTATCAGACTATGCTATTTCTTTGCTTCACGTGTCTAATATAACATTTGCATATATTCACTTAGACTTTGTAGCAACTATTATGACTATTGAGGATAAGACTTCTCGTACAGTGATTTTTATTTTAGGTTCTTGATTTAGTTCAATTTCCTATCACTCTAGAAAAACTAACTTTGCGTTGGTTGGAACATCTTGGAGCTCCACAAAGGCCATCCTTAAAGTCTCCCCTCATACCAATCTTACCGAAGTTACGATTTTTGTGGGAAATTCCTAATATAAATAATAAATCTCATAACAACAATTTCAATTTATCCCTAGAACCACTAAATTCTATAATATCAAGTGCCAAGAGTTTACAATGGTGCAAAAATCAACAAAGATTGGTCAAGTCCTGATCCTGTTGCTATGTCACTTCTTGAATTCATTTGTAGAAGAAGCTAATGGTAGTGGTTATGTTATGTATGTACTATAAATGCATGGTGGAATAATTGATTTATATGATTCAGAGCTCTTCCATGCATTAGTACCAAACCACTCCACATATGCCAAATAAAGATTGTGCATTAGTCATAAGCTCCAACAATAAACATATTTTAAATAAGTATTATTTTTCAAACAAATACATATAGTTATTAGTTATAAGAAAAGAACCAACAACAAGTTAGTTTATCTACTACCAAGACTGTCAATACCAAAAAATACAAATCTAGGAACCATTATGCACATGAAGCAGTTCACCCATGAACCATACAAAGATGATTACGCTAATTATGAGGACTTCAAGACAATGTATCAACAATTGCAAGGCTAGTCGCATTAAGAAGATGTGTATTAATGTATCCAATATTGATTACTCTACAAAATGGAGAAGCTTGTGTGCCAAAGGAAGATACAACCATTGTTAAAGGAAGCTCATACCTCCAATATTGTTCTTTGAAAGGGTCTACTTGCACTTTGGGATTGCAAGGAACATAATTTATGGTATAGATACTATATCTCTTATTACATCTTTAAATTCAAGAGATAAATTGGATACTAAATATAAGATATCTGCCATCTTTCACCCATACATTTATGGGTAGACGAAGGTGGTGAATAATACTTTGCTGCAACTTTTGAGAGGCTACAATCATAAGAATCCAATGATGTCAAAGGAAATTTGTTTTTACATATAACATTATTATAATAAGTTTGTCCACACTTCAAATTTCAATCAATAAGTCCCATTTTGAAATTGATTTTGGATATTTTTTACCATTACTAACAAATATTGTATAAATGGAAAACCCAAAACATGGGTGTTAGCCTTAGGTGTTGCATTGAATGTAGATAATTTCATAAATAGGATTAAGAGGATAATCCTCTAGGTTCAAGACAAGCCGAAGAAATGTTATGAGAAGTACAAGTCTAGGCATGATCACAATAGGGTTGAAAAGATGTTTAATGTCACAGATAAAATTTGGTTGCACTTTAAGAAGTAAAGGTTAAATGGATTGGGAAAGGCTAGATGGATTGGGAAAGGTTAGATAGATGAAAAGGAAACCAAATATGATCAACTAAGGAATGTAAACGATGAGATGAATATCATAAAATTAGAAAGAAATTAGTCCTTAAAACACCAGGGTATTTATCATAAGATGCTACTACCAGTGATGAATTCCTCTAACAAATAACATTAAAGTGCAGTAGTCTTAACATGAGCCAATGCATCCATAGATTTAGTAAACAATGTCCCTCTAGGACAAGAAATCCAAATTTATAGTAGGGTCCTACCCTTCGTAGAAGTAAAACTATCTTACATAAATTCACATGTGAAGCCAGTCTTTTAAGACTAAACTCCTATAATCTGTCAACACAATCCTTTTTATTTTCTTCTAGAGAATTGGTCCCTTCAATTTGTCATAGGCGGGAGCTTTATAACTAGGCCTAACAACAAAAAAATCAAACATTGTTGGGTAAAATGTATTTTTTTTTTAACCATATGTCACTCTACATCTTGTTTTCCTCTTGTTTTCAATACTTTTTAATTACATAATAGGCAATGTCCCCGATAGAGGTACTAGCACAAAGAATTAGGATGTTAAAATAGGACAACACATAGTAGATAAATTAAAATCTTTTTCAGTTGAACCAAGGGGAACAGGAAGGCCCCTTGCTTCACACCCCACTGCAAGTAAAATAATCAACCTTTGTTTCTCAGTTTTATTTTTTTGATATTGCCTTAAGAGCATCCTTTGCTGCATCTATTTTTTGAATGACATTTTTAAAGGCACTCATGCCTCTATAGGGGATTTGTGACATTTTGTTTGACGCGGTATATCCCTCCACAAACAACTTCTAGGAAGGGCAAGTACTGGACCCTATTGTTAGGCCTCTTGATAGAATTTGCCTATGGTTGAAATGGATTGGGATCTCCTGGCATCATTGCTGAAAAAAATAAAAATGCACCCGGGGCAGGAAAAGAATAAAATGTTGACAAATTTAGGCTTAAGCAGAGACATCCACGATTTTAAGTAGGAACAATCGCTATTCTGAGCAGAATTAGGCATGATTTTGAGTACGTGAAGCCATAATTGTGAGATGATACATCCACCATTTTTTCAGGCATGTATGGTTTTTTTACTAGCCACACCTCTCTGAAAAAAGAAACAAAGCTACTAGAAACTAGCCACACCTCTCTATTGATATACAATCCTATGCAGAATATCTACCTAGCTAGTTAGCCTTAATCTACTGTATTAAACATTTTGACTATGGGGAACTTTCAATGTTTCTCATCGACCTGGAATGAGATGACCATGCAATATCGAAAAACTATCCAACTATTTTAAGATTTCTCTAAATATGAAAACATTGTATTTGAATTAGCAACTCAACTATAGTTGACTACCAAGTAGGAGTTGATTACACCCTTGATTGATAGAGGACTTAGCCATCAAAATAGAAGACAAAAGAGGCAAATAAGGATACTAAAATAATTATTATTCCTAAAATATATAAAGACCCCAAGACTAAAAACATAGCAATACAATATTCATGTACGAGCTTAGCAAATAAAGGGTGACCAATGTAAATTTTTTAAATATTCCCACTACAAGGGCAACATCTAGGTAGACTATAAATTTTTTTTAATGCTGAAGAAGTTTAAAACATAGAATTCAGTTTCTATACAGATCCATCAACCAAGGGAAAACTAAGAGATGGTATTCATTCTCTAAAAGGATGAAAGCGATAAAAGATAAAGAAGCTGCAACCCAGAAATGGACCAAAGAAAAATTGGATAACTAGCTGATTACCCATAGCATTTCGCTACATATTTAATTAGTCAACAAGAAGACTTACCAATGGAGAAGAAATAGTTAAGAATTGATGAGACTGGGGATATCTTTAATTATGAATATGAGATCTTATGGACTTAAATAAGAAGCTACATGATATAGAGAAGGATTTTCCATCGACCAATGTAGTCCTCGATAACTGGCCTACCTATTATGCTAATATTTTTAGTAAATTGGAGATTCATGTACTTATGAATGAGTTAGAGGAACAATTGAACAACAAAACAAATAACCATAGTTGTGAAGTGTTAAGAGCCCATATCGACCAAATAATGAAGTTCTTCAAAAAACTACACCCTGCGAATTGTGAGTGGTTTCAAAAAGGAAAGAATGCACCAATCAAAGTAACCAAGAAAATTTCCTTCATCTACTATGTGCATCGAAAGATTGAGCAGCTACATGGAGAGATTAATTGTTATTTGGTTGATATTTAGAATACGTATATACTAAAAACGAACAACATAAAAATTATAGCAGGACAAGTAGTAGTAGTCAGCTAGAAAATCCACAATTCATATCTGATAATTTTTGTCAAACCCATGTATTTGGATTTTAAGGATGGTCATGTAAGGAGCTAATTGTAAAGTAATTCCCCAATAATGTGATTAAATTCTATTAACTTGTTGTTGATGCCTGGAAAATCCTAGCATCGAAAGTAGGGATTCTTCCTAATGAATAACCTCAATTAGATCATTCACTGTTTGGAATAGGGAATCCGTCTAGTTAATAGTCTGGATACCGTAGATGTGTTCCAAATAAAATTTACGGGTTGCACTCCATCCCACCGTTTATATCTTATATTTAATTATGAGTATGCAAGTGCCCTAATCTAATTGATGTATAAACTATAATTCACAGGCAGAAGCCTCACAAGTGATGCGCAAGTTCTTACCTCTCATATTATCACTTCTACCTTATCAATCAACAAACACTATTCTAAATTAAATAATATATCCTTGCAAGGAGCAAGTTTTAATAAGAGTAATATCTGATAATGTTTATACAAATCCACCAGATAACCATTTAGATAAAGTACTTACAGTCATAGCAGAAATACACAAATTGTTGGAATATTCACACCATCATTTTTTATTTTGCATTCTTGCATGGCACTGCATGCATCCAGTCATCATCATGGTTGTCTCCCCAGCACCTAGAGCTTGCTTCTAGCTCTCCATAGCCTGTCTACAGCCCCCAATTAGCCTCCTACCTACCTGATGTGCCCTTCTTGACTGTTGTGCATGGAAAGTGTGCCTTTCTCACCTACCACTATCAGTTAGAGCTCCTTTACTCACCTACTTTCAATTATCACTCAGTTAGGACACCTTATCTCACCTACTAGGAGTTATCATTTAGTTAGTGCATTGATTGAGTAGTTCTTCCATTGATTGCTCATGCTGACTGCTTGTAGCTTCTAGTTAGATAGTTCTAGAATTTCACTTGACTATTTGATAGCCTCATGCGCTCCCCTTGGAGTCTCCATTCCCTGATTTATCCCTAGATGGTTCTGTTAGACCCAGTTAGACACATTTGACTGACTATTACCATTTATGACTGATAATATTGACTAGATGATGTCTCCATTGTTATCCAAGCTATACTTTGAGTTAGACATCCTCATGCACCCCACTCGAAGTCTCCATTCCCTTATTTACGGCTAATGGTTCTGTTATACTCAGTTGGACACACTTGACTGACTCTTACCATTTATGACTGATGCTACCGACTGGATGATGTCTCCATAGTTATTCATGCTAGAATTTGAGCTCAGATCCGAATGCCCTACTTGGATAATTCGAATCCTATGTGATGCCTCATCATAGATTATTGTATCACATTTGTTACATTCATTATTCATTGTATGATATTGACATTGTCCATTATTCTATGTTTATGAGTGATTATTGAGTGCATGCTTCTCTTCTTCTTTGCAAATAATCTTGAGAGTTTGATTGTGATATTGTTACAGTTGCTAGATCCCTACAGATTATCACATGGTATCAGAGCAGTGAACAGTTATTTGAATTGCATCCATTGCAGCAGTTGTAGCAACAATAGTTGCAGCATTTCTTTGAGAAGCTATCTTTCACTTGTGCACCATAAGCCTCTGAGCTTTCACAGCAAATCCTGGTGCTATTACTTGAATTCATTGGATAAATATAGTGAGGTCTAGCCAGGTGTGAAGGACTTAGTATATGTGCCAAGTGTCCTTAATGTAGTTTTCAATTGAAGTGTAGCATTCTCCATCAGTGAAAATTTCTCTTGTTTTGTAGGTTTCAATGTTTTACGTAGTTGCAATAGTAGATTCAAAATTGAACAACATCTTCTATTTATCTGGAAGGAGTTCCTTCTCTCACTCCATTCAACTATGATGAGTGGAAACCAAAGATGGCATCATATCTGAAGAGACATGGTATTTTTTATGTGTGTACTGGTATTAAGAGAATTTTTTCTTCTGATGGAGAGAAAGAAGATTGGCTTGATGCTTGTGACGGAGCCTCAGGAAGCATATGTATTACTTTGTTTTCCAATATGGAATACTACATTGATCTTGATGAACATCCAAGTGATCTATGAACTAGATTGGACAGATTATTTGGAAGCGAGGAGGAAGAGGTTGATGCTATCCATGTGGAAAGCAAGACCAATGATATTTCCTACAGTGCTCTCTCTATTCATGACTCGGCCTCCATCATATCCCATGATGAAGTTGTTCAAGATGAAGTCAAAGTACAACATATGGTTTCAGTTGATCCATCTTCCTATCTGAAGTCTGAGCAAAAGATATCAGTTACTACTCTAGAAGTTGAATAGACCTTCACAATCTCTACTTCCCATGAGCTTGTTGATGTGCAAGATGATGACCTACTGAGTATTTTGAAGAAAAAAAAAGATTTGGAAGGTAATTCATTTCCTCTTCCTCATCATATGCTTTCTTTTATTTCCTATTTGGTCATTGGAACATGTTTTTAGAGATTCAGCGAAGATGGAAGATTGTACCATTTGCTTGGATTCAAGTCTCATGCGTATCCTTGTGATTTTGGTTTTGATCTCACCACTTTTGGTTCAAAGAAGATCATAAGAAACCATCCTCAAAATCTTGGATCTGATTTGAAGTTCAAGACATCACCATTATATGGTTCATTTGGTTATGATCTCACCCTTACTAGTTCAAAGAAGATATCAAAGAACTACATACACTTTCATGGAGTTGATGCACCTGCTCATGTGCAAGATGATGACCTACTGAGTTTTTTGAAGAAAAAAACAGATTTGGAAGGTAATGTATTCGCTCTTCCTCATCATATGATTTCTTTGATTTCCAATTTGGTCATTGGCACATGTTTTCAGAGTTTCACTGACGATGGAAGACTCTATCATTCGCTTGAGTTCATGACTCATGCACCTTTCTGTGATTTTGGTTTTGATTTCACCCCTCTTGGTTCAAAGGAGATCATGAGAAACCATCTTCCAAGTCTTGGATCTGATTTGCTTCCATCCATTCTTGGATAAATCAAGCACATGTTTTTGGAGCATGATTCATTTCTTCCCAAAAGGAAGATAACTCTTTTTGAGAGAATGCTAGATCTAGATCTAGACTCACAAGAACTTGAAGATATAACAACTACTGGTTCATGGGCCGACATCATTGTTTCATCCACCAGTGATCTTATTGAAGATTCACCATCATCATGTCATAGTTTCCTTGGTCATGATCTCACCTATGTTGGTTCAAAGGAACTATCTACACATTCATGGTTTTGATTCTACCTTAGTTGGTTCGAATCACATGCTTCATGATGATCTTCATATTATGTTTTTGCAACATGATCCACTTCTTCCCAAAAGGAAGATACATCCTCCTTTGATTGATGATCAAGAGACTGAAGCATCATCACATGAGATTTTAGATTCAGAGTTTAGATGTGATTATGAGCTAGTTGTACTTGCTTCTTCCCATGAGATTTCAGATTTAGAGTTTGGATGTGATGATGAGCCAGTTGTAGATGCATCTTCACATAATATTTTAGATGGAGATCATGATGATGGAATGCTAGATCTAGATCCAAAAGAACCTGAAGGTCTAGGAACTGATGATGAAGATGAGCGAATGGGAGATCCAGATCCACAATAACCTGGATATCTCTCACCTGGTATTCCTCCTCTTCCTAGATGGGCAGCCACTACAATCCAATCTTCCGATGATTTGGTTGGTGATCCACATGATCATAGAACAAACACACAGATTTTCAGAATGGAAGGGTTCATACTTCTCACATTGCTGATCCATTTCAGATTGATCAATCCTTCTTTGGAAAGGAAGGACACTTACCTCCTTCAGGGGTGAGAGATGATATGCTTCATTAGCATCCTTCAGTCTATTTTGAGGGAGGGATTTCTTCCCACTAGGTTTTCCCTCTTTCCTCACTTAGTTTATTTAGATTGATTGTACGGGGTGACCTTTGGTCTTAGTCACGAGGGCCGTATTTTACTATTTTTGGTTATCATCTCATCGTATAGCTTGCAGAGGGGTGTTGGGATATTCACACAATGATTTTCTATTTTGCATTCCTGCATGCTTTTCATGCCACTGCATGCATCCAATCATCATCATGGTGGTCTCCCCAACACCTAGAGCTTGCTTCTAGCTCTCCAAAGCCTATCTACAGCCCCCAATTGGCCTCCTACCTACCTAATGTTCCCTTCTTGATTGTTGTGCATGGAAAGTGTGCCTTTATCACCTACCACTATCAGTTAGAGTTCCTTTACTCACCTACCTTCTGTTTTCACTCAGTTAGGGCGCCTTATCTTACTTACCGGGAGTTATCATTCAGTTAGTGCATTGATTGAGTATTTCTTCCACTAATTGCTCATGCTGACTACTTGTAGCTTCTAGTTAGCTAGTTCTGGAGTTCCACTTGACTATTTGACATCCTCATGCGCCCCCTTTGGAGTCTCTATTCCTTGATTTATGCCTAGATGGTTCTGTTAGACTCAGTTAGACACACTTGACTGACTATTACCATTTATGACTGATACTATTGACTGAATGATGTCTCCATTGTTATCCAAGCTAGAATTTGAGTTAGATAGCCTCATGCACCCCACTTGGAGTCTCCATTCCTTGATTTATGGCTAGATGGTTCTATTAGACTCAGTTGGACACACTTGACCGACTCTTACAATTTATGACTGATACTAGCGACTGGATGATGTCTCCATAGTTATTCATGATAGACTTTGAGCTCAGATTCAAATGCCCTACTCGGTTAATTCGAATCATATATGATGCCTCATCATAGATTATTGTATCACATTCTTTACATTCATTATTCATTGTAGGATATTGACATTGTCCATTATTCTTTATTTATGAGTGATTATTGAGTGCACGCTTCTCTTCTTCTTTCCAAATAATCTTGAGAGTTTGATTGTGAGATTGTTACAGTTGCTAGATCCGTGTAGATTATCACACAAAGATAGCTTTGATAAAATTAATATCCAATTATTACTCTCTAACTACACAAACGTTTGCATAAACAAGTGAAATCATTCATTACCATTAAAATAATTCAATAAAGTAAGAAATATCTCACAGCATGAAGATGAACACAGGAAGAAATAATTTTGAACTATTATCCAAGACATTGGACATGCAAATTCCATGTAATCTTCACCCAACAAATAGTCCCTTCTCATAAGTAGAAAAATAGTTTTCATACAAAATGTTTCCAACTTATATTACACCAAAAAAAAACCCTGCTTTTCTCATTCATTTCTCCTCTATTTATCTTACAAGAGAATTTGTCTTTACATGAGCAATCGTTTCACCTACCCTCAAACTCTTGGATTGCTGGATTTTTCCTTTGGTGTTTTCTCGTAAAAAATGGATAATTACTTACAAATTACATTATTCTATTGGTGGGTCTTTTAAACTAGAAATATAATTATACCACAAATCAATTTCATAAAATATTACATTGCATTGCTAAGACTCTAATAATTTTAAAGATACCTCATGAATAGACAATTCTTTCCCTACATTATTTAGTCCTTTAGTAGTCGCTTTATAAATTTCTTCCTGAAAATATGAATTCGCAGATGCTTTCCCTATATGTTGTTTGAGATCTTCTTCATTGAGCATGTCCAATTTCATGATGTATTCCAAGTCTTCCTTTAATATGTCCTTTAACTCTGCTAAGCGCTAGTCTTTGGTAGGAAACTCGTACATGTCTTTAGTAATTCAGATATGGAAATTCTCGTTCACCTGACATATATCTTTGTAGATTCCTTCACACTCCGAGATGGTCTTTGGCACTTCAACTTGTATTTTCCTGGAAATTTTTTTGCAACTGTGTAAAAGAGCTATATCTAATTTCAGTCCAACAACTATCTTATTCGGCAAGTGATCATGAAAGTTTGGATTTTTTCCTTTCTACATAATCAAATTATTTGCCTTGTTAAATGTATTGATTAATTTATGTTTTACAGTGAGTGCGTCTGCATAAATTTCCTTCATTCTGTCTATCATCTTTCTCATTTTATAGATTTCCTCTATCATCAATTCTTGCGAATGACAAGTTTGTTCATGTACTTTACAGGCATTTTCATAGAATGGTGTCATATCTTGCTTCTGATTTTGAGCAACTTTGAATTGTTCCATCAGAGATTCTCTTTCATTCATCCACTCATAAACCTGGGATTGTATAGCTCCCCTATCGCTCATCATTTCATCTACCTATGATTGTAAAGATCCTTTTTTGATCATCAAGGATTCTACCTGTTGATTTAATTTAATTTCATTCTCTTCCAACTCATTAATTTGAGAATGGAAATCATTTCATTCTCCTTCCATGATTACAAGTTCCACATTTAAGGAATCTTTTTCATTCTCCAATTCCTGATAGTCCAGCAGTAACTTTTCCTTTTTAGACTCCACGGTATCCTGTTTTCTCTTCATTTCGATTCCTTCTCTTCTGGCTTTCACAAAATTATCCTTTAATTTCAACATTTTCACTTTTCTTCGCTCTAGATCATTCATCACCTTGTCAACATTATCAGCATTGTCTTGGGAAGCTGCTATATTCACTGAAGCTGTGAACTTAGGATCTTTGTGTGTTCCTTCTACCAAGGTACTTTCTTGTATAGTTACTATATATGGCCGCATACCCATTTTCAACCTCTTTTTGGTTCTTCTTAGGATCATCTTCCTCTTAGGTTCAAAGACGATAGTTCCCACTTTTGCTACAGAGTGTCGCTTATAAGGAGTGAAGGGCATGAGCCCGAGCTCAGAAAAGGGAAGATGTTCTCCTGTAAGTGGGATTCCTAAATCGTCAGGTGGCCCGATTTATGTCCATGTATTGCAAACTTTGATCTTCTTCTTCGATCCTTTTATCTTCCACAGCTTTCTTGATCCTAGATTCTTCCTCCTTTTGTTTCTCTGATTCAACTGCTTTATCTGCTGCCTTTTGTTCTTCTTTTCTTTGTTTTTATAGCTTAGCTTCCTCTTCTACTTACCTTTGTTCTTTCGAGCTTCTTCTTCTACCGCCTTTTCCTCTTCTTCTTTCTTCTGAGTGTATTCCTCCTTTTGCTTTCTTTCTGCTTCCTGTTTATGTTATATTTCTTCCTCTTATTTTCTTCTTGCTTCTTTGGATGCTACAACCTCTTATGTAGCCTTCTACTAATCCACTTCTTCTGCAGTCTTTTTATCTTGACTGGAACCTGCTCCCTCTTTCCTGCCAAATAATTTATTCAAATATGCCATATTTTTTTCCCTTCGATATACTTCCTCATCCTTTAAGAAGTGGTCTTTGTATTCGAAATGAATCTTACATGATGCACAATGCTTGGCTGCTTTCTGCAGTTTGTCATTTCCAATGAACAACTTCTCCCCAAAATGGAATGCCTCCAAGTCTTTTATGAAAACCTATGCTCCTTTAAACTTGGTGAATTTGTATGCTCCGATGGTGAAGGGGAGAGGAGGGTAAGAAGCCTTCTTATTTTAATTCATAAAATGCCCAACTTCGTTGATAAAAGCTTGCCTCACAGCCTTATATGCACTACATAATCTATGGCATACCTTGGCATCAGAGAAGGAGCTTTATTTCCTCCATACGTTTAGATATATGTGCCTTATGGGGTAAATTAATAACCCCATATACATTGATTACTGTCATTGCATTATCCAACAAACAATTTGGTTCCTCGTTAAATATCAACCTATACAGAGGAATTATGAACTCCTCACATAGAAGCTTATAGAAGCCTGGATATTTGTGAGCCCACATTATTTGGTAGGAAACGTAGAAAGGGGTCTCAGCTGGGACCCAATAACACCCCAAATTGTGGAATGAGTTTCTTGTTAATATGCAATCAATGAGATAAGAGGACATGAATAATTATGCCCTTTTCTTTGTCATGCCTCCTAAGGCAGCTGCTACTACTGATGCCATACTTTATGAAATAATGTCAGCCCAATTGAAGATAGTTCCATGGAAAGTGACATGATACATCAGAGCTACCCAAATAATTTTTTATATATTTGTGTTCTCTCTTCCAAATATTCTACTTAACATCATCTTTTCCTTAATTGTTTTCCGGGTGTCAACATATTATTGGCATATTCTGAATGGTCTATGTTGAACCCTTTTATCCAATCCTCTGTCATCATGATTTTCAAAGGCAGTAACTTATAGGCTGTGCTAATATGGGCTGGTTGAAATGAAGCAAATCCTTCTCCATTTTCCCTAGCTATGATTCTGGAGTTGACATCTATGTGTGGTAATACCCATCCTACTACCTTTGAACATGGGAAAAACTCCAAATGATTTGCGGACTTATGAAGACCCAATTTCCTTATATTCTGGTATACTATCATCTCTTCAATAGAGGCCTCTGGCACATTCTGGTCTCGGATAAGGTGATATAATTCACCCCACTTATACTCAAGAACTACTCTAGTTGTATCCCTGGTATCTTCATATAACGTCTCCATCATGGTTTCTGGGACAATTTAAATATCGGAGTTAGATTCCATGACCTTTTCTTTGTGCTTAGAAGCTCTCCTTTTCATTTATGAATCCTAAGATGAAAACAACCTTAATGTATAAAAAACATATAAAATAAGACAATGTTAAGGCAACACACTTCAAGCAAACATGGTAATGAATCTATGGCCTTTTAACCAAACTAATTCAAACAATGAACCGCAAATGTATAACCATTCAATATGCATTATTTGTAAAAAATAAATATAGATGAGCTGGATTCATACTTCCATAATATCAAGTTTTGGGGCCCGAGTGTTTATCTTGATGAACACAAAATGCATTGTAAGGTGGGTTCCTCTGTTCTAACATTCATAGTTGATACTAGTATTAATAGCTGGGATCTTAGTTAAAAGCATGAGAGTCCACATACAAGATATAATATGTCAATGGGTTACATGCAGATCACTCATCATTCTACCTATTGTATCATACTTCTTTTCCATACTTGTTTTCGAGTCAAACTCTGAAATCACACCATTTAGGGTTTCAAACAAGAACAAATGGTTCACTATTTTACTGAGATATATTCTATTGAACAATATTTTCAACATTATACCTTGATTGGTGAGGATTGAAAACAATGAGGAGATTAACGTTAAAACATAGTAGGAATGCATCGGAATTTAACAGCTAAAATCGCACCAACCAACCATGCACGAAAAATCCCACCCATTGTCCATTTGTGGTCACAAAGATACAGGTTCTAAATCATGTATTTTTCATGTGGGGCCCCGAAACATCAAATGACAATAGGTCAACCACCGATGGAAAATTTATCTGGATCAGGGTCAAATAACTCAGCACAACAGACACGGGACTTGGAAATGGCTCAAAGCAGTCTATCAAGCAGTCAATTTAAAACTCCTTTTCAATGACTCGATAGTTTATCAAAAAGTGTTCCGGACTGAAACATCATTTAGTGCTGAAATTGTTTTCGATGAGAATTCATTTGTTACCGATTCATTTCAGGCTATAAACAAGTTTGGCACCAAGTCACTAGGTTGTTTTGGACCATCTTCAAAAAAGACTTTCCAACCTTCTTTCGGAATGATGCCCTCTATTGCAAATTCGGCGAAAAACGACACAAAATTAAATTTTACACCAAAACATTTCGGAGTCAAAGGCAGTTTTGGTTTGACTGTTTTGGTGCAAAAGCCAATTTTGCACCGATCGCCGGAAGAAAATGTTTTCTTTTGGTTACTTAGGTGTAAAATCAAACTTCCTTCCGGCGCAAAGACAAATTCGGCACAAAACCCAACTTTGTTCCAATAGGAGTCAAAACTTATTTTCCACCAACCGTTTTAGTGCAAAACCAAAATTTCTCCCAATTGCTTCAGCGCAAAACCGAAATTCCTTCCGAAAGAAGAAACTTAAGAACCCATTCTGAGATCAAAAAATTTCTAAGTGTCAAAAAGTTTGCAAACAAAGAAAGATGAAATACAAGAGACCTTCGTAAATCAAAATAAAGGGAGGGGCCCTATAATTTTACAAAACAATTGGGGATTGGGTTGCAGCTGCAGCATCTATAGATGAAAGTTTGGGTGTTATCACTCATAAGTTATTTAAAGGTTTTATTGATTATGCACTCAAAAATGGTGCTCTCCAAGTTTCAAATATTCCATCCCCTTCCCATGCCGATGTATAACCTCATCATTGAATTTAATCCTATTGTAAAATAGAAGAATTTTCATTCAATAATTATGTTGCCACATGTGTCGCCATCTTCCCCCATCTCTAGTACTAGCAGACTCCTAGGGCCTTGGTACTAGCACAACCATAACTTATTACACCCTTCACTTTGGTCAAAGGAAGGATACCTATGGATGTGGAACCCCAAAACCTCTATATTGGTGCCAATGGAGTAAGGAACACACCAATCAGGAAAAGCGACCCAAATTCATTGAAAAATGAGCAAGAACTATAAATAAAAGAAGCAAGAAGGCAAACAATCCCTTTCTTCCCATTGATCTAGCTCAAGATATGATCACTTTTAAGAATAAATTTATTGTAATTGTCATTAGAGGAATTGTCATCATTGTTGGTATCAAGAGCACAAGAGACATAGCCATGGATCATCTTGAAATAAGAATATCTATTGTAAAAACCATCACAATCGGCAACATTGTGGCAATATGTCTAGTGTAAAAAGCATGATCTGTCCAAATGATGTTTCCATATATGATTGTTGGGAGGTGATTATCCTCTCAAGGATTCATGTAGCAAATGATATGTTGATTGGTATGGAAACATGCTTCATGCAGTAAGCATTCCATAAATGTCCATTGTTAGGTGTCTATTGTGACAAGAGGGATGAAGGCTAAGTTAAGAATTAAAAAGGTGTTGGAAGTAGTGGTGGAGGAGAAGCTTCTAATGAGTATGTGTTTTAATAATAATAAGTGAGTGTTAATCAAGAAACACATTAACAACACAACAATTATCATGCAAAACACTTAGATCCTCTTAAGAGATAGAAGCAAGTCCATGGAATATAAAAAGTGCAAGGGTAGGAAGAAATATCAAGGTGCTACGTGTTCAATATAAAATCCCCATCAATCCCTTAATTTTGAAAAGAATCCATTTCCTTTTTTATCAATACAAGAATATATGAGCACTTTCTTAAGATATGAGCACTTTCTTAGCCATCAAGTCAACCAACTCAAGAAATTCAAAATGTATTAATAAAGAAAATCATTAATACATGGCATATAACACCTCTTTGTCTTATGATTTTCAAGACTAGTTTGATGAGCATATACATCTATTTACTAAACAACATTCTCCATTGATTAGATTGACACTATAAATATTCAAAGACTACAATTTTTTCAATGACCTTTATGATATATTTTGGGCTACTTTTCCCATTAACTTATTTCAATGGATGCAAAAACTTGAGGAAAATACCATATATTGGTGGTCAACAAAACGTAAAATTGTAACCTAAACTGATTAGAATTTATTCACACTCTAGAGAAACAACAATAGCAGCAAGATTCGTAGACTTATGGGTCGAGGGTTCCATTGAAAATTATGATATGGAGTTTACAATAGACCACTTCCAATTGCATTTGTGAGCTAAAGAGTACTTAATGAGAGGGTCGAGGGGAAAGCTAGCAAAAGAAACTCCTACTTGAGTCAATTTTTTTTTGGTTGGGATAGTGCTAGAATATTGAATTCGGAAACTAAAAACAATGGAATATACTCAAGTGAGGGAGAGAGTAGACCCGATAATATGCCAAATTGTAAGTAGACCAATAAAAAAATGCGGGGAACCTAGTTCGGACATGTTGACTGGAAGAAGAAATCATGTAATTGGAATACTGTTAACAAACAATTCACATTAATGGATACTATAATGGTCAAAGGACTGGGGGGAATGGTTTGTATACCTCCTTTCTAGGAAAACCATGCACAAAACAGGGCTCGAACAAGGAAATGATTTACTGGAAAACTGAAAACATGTTGTTTCTTCTTGTAACTAGCAGACTATTAACACATAATACGCCGTCTTGGATACTTTAGTGGTCAAAGGACTGGTGGATAATGGTTCATATACCTTCTTGTTAAGAAAACAATGCACAAAAAAGGGCCCGAAGAAGGAAATTATCCCGTGAAAAATTGAAAACATGCCATAGTGCATTTATGCATTACGTACCTGAACAATGCGCTCATCATTGTCGTTGTTAGCACCATGAACCTAGAGATCACCAAAAATGCGACCATCCCCCTCGCAACAAATCTCACCCACAAAACCTCTTCCTTGTGACAACAGAGACCGCAACCAACAAAACAAAAGAGCAAAATAGCCACCAAGGACCCTTTAAATAGAAAACCCACCAGCACACCCAAAACGAACTGGCATTAAATGCCATCTCCAGTTCAATAACTGCACCCGAATGCTTGACAACTACAACTCACCGAAAAACCCTTGCTACATATCCTGAACGGAAAAGGAAAACTGCCCTCTATGCAAAAACAGAGCCAGGGAAAAAGACACGTGCAAAAGGTGTTTGTACCAGCCACAGTGACTTCACTAGGACACATGCCACCCGAGACAATGGCTACAAAACCCAACCCACATGCAGGAAAATCACTCAAGACCTGCTTCCTGAAGCTGACACCCTGGAAATCCACAACCTCCAACCAACATTACAATATCCAGCAAGCTTTCCCCCTACTACAGTCATGCCAGGGTTCACGCCCTTCCGACTAACTCCGAAACAAATTTGTTGTAGTAACCTCCTATGTTCAACAGAGATGTACGAACAAGGACAGGTGTGAGGGACACACGGTGAGCAAAACCCCCACACCAGATTAATCATTTGAACTTGGTAAAAACTTTATAAACCATTGCTTGTTGGGAAAAAAACCTCGTACGGAAGAACTAATATATGCAAAATCATTGCAATATGTCACACACATAATAAATATTCAAGATTTAGTCATGACGTTTTCTATCATATAAACAATATGTTTATATTTTAGCATTGTTGGGATGTTTTTAAACTCCATCACATAATAAGAAACATCAAATATTTTGTCAATAATTCAATTTAATTTTCAACTTTTCGTATGAAAATAAATAAGACTTTACCATTAACTTATATACATATTTATAATAAAAATATCAGAATCAAAGTATTTAGTTTTAATAATATTATCTCTTCAAATAAAGAGATACATGATCATTATGAAATTACCGATAAAAATTATTAAAGACAATCAAATTAGTAAGATTATAAAGATGCGATAAAAGAGCCTTATATTGATATTTAGTTATTTGAATGGATTTTTTTACTCTATTTTTATATCATATATTTTTTGTCGATATTATTGTCATTAAGAGGCTTTGATCCCTATGCATCATTCTTGGGGATTTCGTCATTTTTTGTGAGGAAAATTCTACGTTCAACATGCTTACAAGAATCTTCTAAACATCCAAAGACAACAACAACACCTCAAACAACAATGAGTGGAATTCCATGGCTATTCTTCACTTTTGGTGACATGACCTACATGAGATAGTGTTCCCCTTTGTGGGAATATTCATGACATTAAAAGGATTTGAATAATATGTATGGGTCTTTGGGTTCCTAGCATGATCTAGGGAGGAATCCTATGCATTAGGCCCTAAAGGGATATTTTGAGCATTAAGTGATGACAAAAACATCTTTAACCGACACACATGGCCTCCCAAGGTTATACTTGGCCTCTTGGTGTGGATAACAATGAAATTTGGAAATTATTGAGCATTGCGTATTGGTGTTGGGGTCCTAGACATTATTCGGGGAGGAATCCTAATAGTTATACCATAACTGAAGCTTTAGGGCATATAGGGATATGAAGGATCACTGAAGCTACAACATAGCTCAACTACAAGAATAAAATATCAACTAAAGGATATGGGAGTGATTAAGAGATTATGAGCACTAAGTATGGGTCTCAAGTACTTTGGAATGGTTGGTGAAGGAAATATCATAATACGACCCTAATGAATGCTTCTAAGAATATGTGGTCATGAATAACACCTCAAACCACCACATAGGACCCATCAAGTTTATCATTTCCCTTAATATAGATATGGGTGCCACTAAGAGGTTCTTGATATTGTATATGACTATCCATGCCTTACACATGGGACATGGTTGAAGGAGGAAAGATAATCCTTATCTCCTAGTGGAATCTTATAAGCATTCAATTTCAAGACTGATGACCCAATCCACCACATGTGACCTCTGAAGTATATCCTTGTCCTTTGAGTGGGGATACTAGAAATATTATGATTTATTTGAGGATTAGACATGGGTACTTAGGCCCTAGATGAATATTTTAGGTATCCAAGACCAAGAAAGAATCCTTGAACAAAAACACATGGCCTCTTGATGATAAATTTTCCCTACAAGTATGATATGGACACCATTACAAATTTTCAAGAACAAGGTATGGTTCATGGTTCACTTGACATAGTAAAGGTTGTGAACATGGGAATTAGGAATTAAAGGAATACTGTCTAGATCCAAGGCCAATAAAAATTCCTAGAACCAACACAGATTACCTTCTAAGGTGATCCTTGACCTTTGAGTTCGTATATTGAAACCATTTGCTTTTTTTTTTGGCTTAGAAAAATGCCATCTAATAAAACTTGGGCATCATTTCTAAAATGTAGCTTCTAAATCTCATGAAACTTGGGATTTATATACCACACAGGACCTCTTTACGTCACCTAACCAAATCAAAATACTCCTGGATATGATGTAGAACCTATAGAAGAATATTGTTGATACGTAAATTGGAAACCAAGTCAGGCTCTTATTGTTAGAAAAGGATAAAAAATGATGATGCTAGAGAAACATGCTTAACCAAATAGAATCAAATTTATTATTCTCTGAGGACAAAACATTCCTTCAAGAGGTTGAAATGTTACAAACATAGTAATACAAAATAATGAATAACAAAATTAATAATTAATAAATAAGATTAGTCATTAAAGAAGAGTTAAAGGACACACCTATTAACTTTTGTGTAAATTCAATGCTTATAAAGGTATACCATCATGAGAGCATTGTAACCAGCATTCATCCATTTATCAATTATACTTTTATATACATTCAATATCTATTGCAGATTTTCTATTTATGTGGTGCTTCTACTACATTTGGTCATATCGCATCTAGGATTGGTCTCTACAATATCATCCACACCTCATGGATTTCCCTTCAAGTGGACTCTTCCCAATCTGTGTATCTTTTCTCAATATCAAGGAAACCTAGAGAGTAGTATGGCCTTCAATAGAAACCATGGGTGATTGCAACATATAGGGAAATTATTTATGATTTTCAAGTAGTCTTGAGTTATGAGAACACTGGAAAATAATTTCATGATTAAGGTAATTTTAAATATTCCCTTTTGGAATCCAAAAATTATTGTCACATTTCAGTTGCATGTGGACCACACTAAAACACAACATAGGCCTCTTCACGTCGATCACACCAATGGTAATTTCTAGGAAGGTAGTTCTTTCTTCCATCATAATGGTTTCATTACTGCAGGTGTGTGCATGGAATCCATCTACGAGCATATTAAATATGACAATTGTGTACATATGGGCTGACTGGGGTATCCATTTTATGAGTACTGACATATTAAACTTTGACATAACTTCTTTCCAATATTAAATAAATTTTCAGCAAGATACTTTAAAAAAAATAATGTATAAATGAGATACTTTTGGCTTGGGGGGTTCACTCTATGAACCTATGACATATTAAAGAATATTAAGGAACACCCCTAATTTCACTAGATGTTAATAAATGCCTCGAAATTAAAATATTTTTGTTGAACCTCCCTCCCAATACATATTTCCAATTAAAAACAAACTTATTTTAATTAGATATCTTATGTATCAATTTTTTCCATTGAATTTTTAATAACCGTTTTCATATTTACCCTTAGTATGGTGACATGACACAAATATTATAACCTCAAGAAACCTTTCAGAGTGAAATATGAAATCTTAGTGAGAGAAAATATTTCAAGATGGGGAATAACCCTCTTAAGGCAGGTTGACATCATACATAGTTTTTCTAATCAAATTCACACCACATTATCTCACAAATCATACCTTCTCAAACACCATTATGAATCCAAACACAATTGATTCACAACACCTTCACACATAGAACATATTGTTGATGTATATGTAACTTCGGAATGTATTTCACATATATGTATATTGTATTCCTATAGAGATGGTATTATTCCTCTATAAGGAAGTGTCGTCATTTATATTGTAAGTGTCGTAACTTATACTTGATGGGTTATTAGACCACCTTGCTTGGGGTCGGCCCTGTATAAGTCATGTGGGTCAAAGGGTTATTAGACCACCCTATTGGGGGTCGGCCATGTGGGTCAAAGGGTTATTAGACCACCCTATTGGGGGTTGGCCCACTCAGCATTATGTTATGTGGTTAAGTTCGAGCCTACATGAGTTAGGTAAAAAGGCAAGTCAAGTCAAGTATAAATAGAGTGCGGGAGGCACTCTATTTACACACTCACTTCTCACACATGCACTCAAGGAGGAGTGGCGCACTTATGGAGGAGTAGGATCTGCTGATAGGTTATGGCTATCTCTCTTGGTTGGTTGTATCATTGCTCTATCTATCTCTGAGGAAGTTATTGGGGTTTTTCACCTTTATGGTTTTCCCCAAGTAAATCTTTGTGTCTCTTGTGTGCTTGCATTATTGTCTCCATGATTGATATGCTGTAGATATGCTGTACATGTTGTTCTCTCAGTTAAGATCCTAGATCAGATTGAAGTAAATTCTGAAAATTTAACATGGTATCAGAGCTAGCCTGAAAGAAGGCATGATATGGCATGTATGACACTTGTTGCACTTACGATGCTAGGGCTTGATATAGCAAAAACCAGTCATCGTAGAACTTTCGCTATAAATCCATTTTGGCGAATTTTTCGGATCTGAAATTGTTACAGGACGAAGATAAGATCTCCAGGTACCTTGTGTCGAAAGGACAACCTATAATTCGTTTTACTTTGTGATTTATGATCTGTACAATATAGGGTTTCTGCCTCTTCCAGATATGAGTCAAAAGCAGGTGACCTTGGGCAAAATGTCATATCTTGGGCTAGGAAGCTCCAAATGAAATTTCGTAAAAAGTGACAGGTATTAAACAGTCTGTACTATCTCAGAAAACGTTTTCAGAGGCCGAAGTTGAACCAGTGACACGTGGCACTCCGTACAAGTGCGTTCTCCTGTATTATCCCATAAACAGGTTACATTGCGACATTTGGCATAACTCTCTCTCAGAGAATCCAATTGAGGTCAGACCTATCATGATGGAAAGCTAACAGGTCAGGATATCTCAGGAAACGTTTTCAGACTCTGTGGATCAAAAATTTCAGAGTTACACCAGAAACAATCAGGTACATATTTATGTCAAAACAGAATTATTTTTTGGTACCTTCATTCATGGCTTCCGGAATTTAGGGCTTTGGAGAAAGTTGGAATTTTTGTAATCAGAGACCACGGATGGATGATACTCATCAAAATATAAATTTAGAGACCAAGATCGGAATTTTTGGTTGGGCAGAAGGCCGGGCTTGATTAGACCCTAGTTCGGGACTTTGATCAGAAAAGTGGAAAATTAGGGCTTCTGTAAAAATGGGAATTTTTGAAATCTGTGACCACGGCTGGAAGCTCCTCAGAAAAATAGAATCTTAGAGCTTTGGATCAAACATTTTGATTGGGAAGAAGAGTGGGATTCATCAAACCCCAAATCAGGGTCACTTCCAGTGAATCCAGAAGTTTCAAAAGCAAAATTGAGGAGTGAAACTTTGCAGTTTTCAAATTCTGAATATACCAACTTGATCAGCTCATCAAGGCACATATTTCTATCCTGTCAGAAGTTTGAAATTCAAATTTTGAATTTTTGGGGTTTCTCTGACAAACCCATATCCAGCTCAAGGTCCAGTTCTTGCAAATCAAGTGGATTGGGTTAATCCTAGAAGAACATGGATTGATCACCTGCATAAGTGAAGAAGTTCCTGTTTCAGAGGGAGATGAGGCTAAGGCCTTACATAAGAAGATTACAAGCGATCTCGACAGGTATGACTCATCGAGGTATGTTTCAATATTTGTCCATGATTAAGTTTATGGTATGTTTGTCTTCATGTTATTATGGTTAGTACAATCTTGATTTTAGACTTGTCATATCACCTTAATAAAACTATGAATGCACGATAGAAAATATTCATTGATTAGGGTGTTGACACTTATGATTGTACTAATGCATTATGGTGTTGTATGAGCTTTATGTTGTCTACTAACATGAAAGGTACACCAAGAAAGACAAATCATGTTCTTGTCCAAGAACATATGATCATGATAACATGAGGACAAAGATTCATCCATTGTCATGGATCTCATAGAAGATCCATTTACGAGGTATGTATGACTTGGTTTTGTAATGGCTAACCTATGAGATATACAGGTTACTAGCACAAGTCATTGAAGAAGAACAAGAAGACATCTTGTGAGTATGTTAGACATAACTAACTATCATGCTAATCCAGGTATGTTTTTCCTATATCAAGATAGAATCCTACCTTGGGTTAGGATCTTATACTGTTGTTGATAATGATTATTCATGAAGTCATAGGTTTAAATAATCATGGTTGTATGCATATTATGTTTCTTACCATAATTGATGATATGACTAACCAGAAGAATCATGAAGGTATAGGTTTGAATAATCACAGGTTTTATGCATTTTATATCTCTTATCTTGATTAATGATTCAACTAACCTGAAGAGTCATAGGTTTGAGTAATTACAGGTTTAGACATGTTATGATTTGACTAACCATAAGAATCCTACATCAACCTTGAATGCTAATGCTTATTATTTCTGTTTGAAATGATCATGACTATACATGCTTGAGATTATTGTGTTTTAATAGTATACTAATGAATGTATGATTTTATATGAGATCACAAGGATAACACATTCATGATACTAATAAGCATGCATAGGGACCAAGGATGAATATGAGTTCAAGAACAGGTAATCCAGGAAGCAAAGATCAAGAGGGAGTACACTCTAGTGGTTTATGCAAGGATGCAGATATTCAGAGGGAGTTGTCCATCTCTCTACATTCCACAACAGAAAGGTGTAGAAGAAGCTACTTCAGATTAGGACTCCAGCAGCTCCTGCAAGGAAGCGAAGACTCAGAGGGAGCCCACCCAACGAACAAACAAAGATAAGTATTTTAATTATCATTTCTTACATATTTGTTTGTTTAAATAAAATTGTTCAATGATGTATATGCTCATGATCTTAGACTTAGGATATGTATTGTGCATATTAGAATAATTACATTAATGAACAGTATACTACTAATATGCATGGGTATATAGCCTATGGAACTGTACAACATTCCATTGCTACTTATCTAGAATGAAACCTCTTTCCTGACATGTTGGGAGTTGTGCACACTCTTAACAATGTTCTGGTAGAGATTGGAAGGCATCTAGAAAGTTACGGGATATGGATAAATGTTGTATTGAAGCATTGGCTAAGATAATTGCATGACTGTATGACATATTTATTTATGTGTAAGAATTTGTTTTGAAAACTATGAGATGTTTTCTAATCATGCAATTTAACTTGTTGTGTAGGAAAGATCGTATGCCATCTCCTACAAAAGAAGAACTACAACATTTGTTCAGCAACAAATTTATTTATTGAAGATATTGAATTTCCTAGGATCTGGGATGAAGAAATGAAATGCCATGATCCGTCGATCATGAAGAATGATGTTTGGGATGTAATCCCAAGACATGAAGGGAAGTTTGCTATGAATTCCAAATGGAACTATCAGATTAAGCATCTTGCAGATGGCAGCATTGAGAAATATAAAAGTGATGAAATAGAAGATACACCAGATGGATTCAAGACAACTTCCTTGAATGGTGTAGTTGAAGAAGAAGTGTATGTAGAGCAGCCACTTGGTTTTGAGACACATGATAGGAAATCATATATGTGCAGAACTTGGTATGGTGAAGATAGATTGATTGCCGACACGCAGCGGAAGCTTACTACCGAGTTCGAGATGAAGAACTTGGGGATGATGCACTATTTGTTTTTGGCATGGAGGTGTGGCAGAGTGTGTTGATGTATATGTAACTTCGGAATGTATTTCATCAGTGTATTATATATATATTTATTGTACCCTTATAAGAGATGTGTTATTCCTCTATAAGGAAGTGTCGTCATGTGGATTGACAAGTGTCGCAAGTGTGTGTACTTGTCGATGGGTTATTAGACCACCTTATGGGGTCGGCCCTATTTAATATATAATATAATGTGGATGTACTAAAGTAGACAAGCCGGCCCCAGTAGGTCACTGGGCAAAAAGGTGAGTATAAATAGAGATAGGAGATCTCTATTTTACTCACTCGGAAAAGTATCTATCTCTCTCTCTGAAAAGTAGCGCACTAGTGAGGAGGAGGAGGATCATTTGCTAAGAGACTATCTCAGTGTTATTTGGTTGTATTTTGGTTGAGCCATTGCTCTCTCTATCTCTGAGGAAGTTGTGGGGTTTTTCACCTTAGGGTTTTCCCCACGGAAACTCTGTGTCTCTTGTCTCTATGCTTTTGATTCTTGTGATGCTTGTGATGCTTGTCATATTATGATTGTCATGCATTGATATACTGTAGATGTTATTCTCTCAGCAAAGATCCTATAGTATTGTGATTTAATACTGAAAATTTAACATGGTATCAGAGCTTAACTGAGAAGAAGACATTTTGCAGTGACAGAAGCTTGTATTCCTTGTTTATTGAGTTTCTCTCCACAGATTTTTGAAATTCAGTATAGTAGATTGGATCTACTCATCAAGGCGCATCTATCTGTCCAATCAGAATTCAGTTCCGAGCATTTTCAGATTTGGCCCTAAAAATTAGGGTTTCCACAAAAATAGGAATTTCTGGAAACTGAAGTCATAGCTGGAAGCTCCTTGCAACAATCGAAGGTTTGAGCTTTGGATCGAGATTTTTGGCTGGGTAGATCTCCGAGAAACTCAAACCCTAATTCAGGGCTCTCCCTAGTGAACCCAGAAGGACAAAAAGGCAATTTTGAAGGGCAAGACTTTGCTGATCTCAAATTCTGAATGTACTAGGCTGATCAGCTCTCCAAGGCGCATCTTTCTATCCTTTCAGAATTTTGAAATTCACATTTTGAATTTTTAGGGTTTCTCTAACAAACCCTAATCCGGGACCAGATCCAGTTTTCAGCACTTCAAGTGGTAAGTCCTAAAACTTTTCTATTTCCATTTGAAGTACTCTTAAAGATGTCGCTCCACACCAAGCTTGAGGATAAGCTTGAAGGGGCTGATAAATTTCGATCCTGGAAGTATAGGATTGGGCTAATCCTGGAAGAGAATGAGTTGGACTCATATGTGAAAGAAGACATCCCTATCCCAGAGGATGAAAAGGCCAAGGTATTGCACAAGAAGAACTTGGTCAAGGCAAAGAGAATCATTGCTGATTCTATCAAAGATCATCTCATACCCCATGTGTCTTCTCTCAAGACACCCAAAGAGATGTTTGACCAAGCTATTTGAAGGAAAGAACATAAATCGGAAGATGACCGTGCGGAACCAATTGAAAGCAGTAAAGTTTCAGAATGGAGAAACCATTCAATCTTACTTTTCAAGGGTCTCTCAGATCAAGGAACAATTAGAAGCAGTAGATGAAATGGTGGAGAATGGTGAGGTGGTGATGACTACTCTAAATGGCCTACCTAGGTCATGGGATTCCTTTATTCAAGGAATTTGTGCAAGGAAGAAATTGATCTCGTTCAACAGATTGAGGGAAGAATGCTCTCAAGAAGAAGCTAGACTTATAGCTCGTGAGGAAAAGATGGGAGGAGAATATCAAGCTCTTGCAGCCCACACCAAAAGAAGCAAAACCAAGAAGGATCACCCTCACCCCAAAAGATTCCATCAAAAGAGTAAGAAGGACCTAAGATGCTTCACATGCAATGAGAAGGGTCACTTTGCTTCAGATTGTCCCAAGAACAAAAGGGATAATAAGAACAACTCCAGTAAGAAGAAGAAAGGCAGCAAAAGAAGGTTTCATGCTCATGCTGCCGAAGATGATGAACCTCCAAAGAAGAAGGCTAGGGAAGAAAGTAGTAGTGATGATGACTCATCAAGTGAAGAAGAATATGTTCTAATTTCTGCTCTTACAGGTACCATCTCCCATGGATGTAATGATTGGTTGATTGATAGTGGGGATTCCAAACACATGACTGGGTTTAAAGAATCTTTTGTGAACCTATCTGAACATGAATCACCCCATAAGGTGAAACTTGGGGATGATTATCAATACCCAATCAAAGGAAGTGGTGAAGCCTCCTACAACCTAGATTCTGGAAAATCATTGAAGATGAAGGAAGTACTTTATGTACCTGGGCTCAAGAAGAACTTACTCTCCATTTCTGCATTAGATGCAAAAGGTATGAGGGTTGCATTTGTGGATGGCCAAGTCCTAATGTGGCCAAAGGGAAAGACCATAGATGATGCAGTAGTGATTGGAAAGCAAGAGGGAGGTTTGTACAATTTGAAGGGACAACCTGAACATGCCATGGTGACATAAATACAAAGATTCATCCATAGTCATGGATCACATAGAGGTATGTATAATTTGTTTTTGCAAAAGTTAACTAATGAGTTATGCAGGTCATTGAAGAGAAAAAGAACACATTGCTAGACATAACTAGCAAATATGGTGACCAGGTATGTGTTTTTTATATCATAGGATCTATCATATAAGTATGCATGGCATGATTGATGATGATTGTTCATAAAGTCATAAGTTTGAATAATCATGGGCATATGCATATTATGTGTCTTACCTTAATTAATAATATGACTAACCAGAAGAGTCATAGGTTTGAGTAATTACAGGTTTAGACATGTTATGTTTCTTATGATATGACTAACCATAAGAGTCCTATATAAACCTTGAATGCTAATGCTTATTATTTCTGTTTGAAATGATCATGACTATACATACTTGAGATTATTATGTTTTAATGAATGTATGATTTTGTATGAGATCACAAGGATAACACAATCATGATACTAATACGCATGCATAGGGACCAAGGATGAATATGAGTTCAAGAACAGGTAATCCAGGAAGCAAAGATCAAGAGGGAGCACACTCCAGTGGTTTCTGCAAGAGTGCAGATATTCAGAGGGAGTTGTCCATCTCTCTACATTCCACAACAAGAAGGTGTAGAAGGACTCCAGCAGCTCCTACAAGGAAGAAAAGACTCAGAGGGAGTCCACCCAACAAACAAACAAAGATAAGTATTTTAATTATCTTGCATATTTGTTTGCTTAAATAAAATTGTTCAATGATGTATATGCTCATGTTCCTAGACTTAGGATATGTATTGTGCATATTAGAATGATTGAATTAATGAACAGTATACTACTAGTATGCATGTGTTGGGTAAGTGGCCTATGGCACTGTACAACATTCCATTGCTACTTAACTAGAATGAAACCTCTTTGCTGACATGTTGGGAGTTGTGCACACTCTTAACAATGTTCTGGTAGAGATTGGAAGGCATCTAGAAAGTTACGGGATATGGATAAATGTTGTATTGAAACATTGGCTAAGATAATTGCATCACTGCATGATTGTATGACATATTTCTTCATGTGTAAGAATTTGTTCTGAAAATTATGAGATGTTTCTAATCATGCAATTTAACCTATTTTGTAGGAAAGACCGTATATCTTCACCTACAAAAGGACTACAACATTTGTTCCAGCAACAAAGATATCTATTGAAGATATTGAAATTCCCAGGATCTGTGATGAAGAAATGGAATGCCATGATCCGTCGATCATGAAGAATGATGTTTGGGATGCGATCCCAAGAGCTAAAGGGAAGTCTGTTGTGACTTCCAAATAGAACTTTCAGATCAAGCATGTTGCAGATGGCAGCATAGAGAAATATAAAAGTGATGAAATAGAAGATACACCAGATGGATTCAAGACAGCTTTCTTGAATGGTGTGGTTGAAGAAGAAGCAACCACTTCGTTCTGAGACACATGATAGGAAATCATATATGTGCAGAACTTGGTATGGTGAAGATAGATTGATTGCCGAAACGCAGCGGAAGCTTACTACCGAGTTCGAGATAAAGAACTTGGGGATGATGCACTATTTGTTTTTGGCATTGAGGTGTGGCAGAATGCAGAAGGAATCTTCCTTGGACAAGGGAAGTATGCAGTAGAGATCCTGAAGAGGTTCGGGATGATGGATTGCAAGGCCATGGCCACACCTATGGCATCAAATCTAAAGCTTCTATGTGATGCTTCATCTGAGCCGATTGATGTCTCTATGTATCGTCAGATGATTGGGTCCTTGATGTACCTGACGAACATGAGACCAGACATTTGCTTTGCTATGAACACATTGAGCCAGTTCCTGACGGATCCGAGGAGTGTTCACCTGGTTGCTGTAAAGCATGTTCTGAGGTACCTGAAGGGTACAGTGGATTATGGGCTCAGGTATGAGGTGGATCAAAAGTTTAACCTGCAGGTTTATGTTGATTCAGATTGGGATGGCAGTGCTGCAGATAGGAAGAGCACATCTGGGTGTTGCTTCAGTATGGGATCAGGTGTGATCTCTTGGTTTAGCAGGAAGCAATCCTGCGTAGCACTGAGTACAGCTGAGGCAGAGTATGTTGCAGCCTGCTCAGCTAGTTGTGAGGCAGTATGGCTATGGAAGCTACTGTCTGAGCTTATTGATCTCCCATTGGAAGCTACTGGTATCTTCTGTGATAACCAAAGTTGTGTGAAGCTGTCCGAGAATCCAGTGTTTCATGACAGGTCGAAACACATAGAGATCAAATATCACTATATCAGGGATATGGTGCAGAGAGGAGTTGTGAAGCTCCTATATGTTGCGACAGACGAGCAGATTGCAGATGTACTGACGAAGCCACTAGCCAGGGTGAAGTTCAAGTACTTCAGAGAGAGGCTTGGCGTTCTTCAGATCGAGGACACTTCGAGGAAGAAGTGATGGACACATTTGCTGAAGCCATTCCAAGCATGTTGGAAGGAGGATCCTTCACATGGCTGTGGATGTAAGCGCTGGATGATGAGCATCAGGATGATGTTCTAGTTTTTGCTTGATATGATCAGTTGGATCATTTTTATGTATGTATGTATGCATCATGTAGATGTTGGATGTGATCAGTTAGATCATGTGTATGTATTTTGTATATGCATCATGTTGGATGCTTGGACCATGTATCTGTATATGTATCAGATGGGTACATTGTATGATCAGGTGGATCATGTATGGTGATATGTATCATGTACTTGTATTTGTATCAGGTGGATACATTGATGATCAGGAGGATCATGTATGATGATATGTATCAGGTAGATACTTGGTATGCATCAGGTAGATGCATTGATGATCAGGTGGATCAGGTATGATGACATGCAGCAGGATGTTGCAGTGATGATCAGGATGATCATAGATGACAAGCTTCAGGATGTTGCTCCAGATGACATGCAGCAGGATGTTGCAGTGATGATCAGGATGATCATAGATGATGAGCTTCAGGATGTTGCTCCAGATGACATGCAGCAGGATGTTGCAGTGATGATCAGGATGATCATAGATGATGAGCTTCAGGATGTTGCTCCAGATGACATGCAGCAGGACGTTGCAGTGATGATGATCAGGATGATCGTGGATACATCAGGATGATGTATGGTGAGTATCAGGTTGATACTCTGTGGCCGTGGATCAGGTTGTGCAGATAAGCATGTAATTTGTGCCCTGGGAGATTTGCAGATGGTCTTTCGAGGTTTTGCCTATGGCATGTAATTTGTGCCCTGGGACATCTGGCAAATGCTCTTTCGAGGTTTTGCTTGGGAGGACATATAATTTGTGCCCTGGGAGATCTGCATATAGTCTTTCGAGGTTTTGTCTATGGCATGTAATTTGTGCCCTGGGATATCTGGCAGATGCTCTTTCGAGGTTTTGTCCTATGGCATGTAATTTGGGCCCTGGGAGATTTCAGGTCGGAGTTGTGTACCCGTAACATCCTGAGATGCTCTTGCGAGGTTTTGCCATGACCACATGTAATTTGTGCCCTGGGATATTTCAGGTCAGAGTTGTGTACCCGTAACATCCTGAGATGCTCTTGCTAGGTTTTGTGCTGGACCACATGTAATTTGTGCCCTGGGAGATTTCAGGTCGGAGTTGTGTACCCGTAACATCCTGAGATGCTCTTTCGAGGTTTTGTGGTGGGGTCACATGTAATAGCGCCCTGGGAGATCCTACAGGTTGGAGTTGTGTACCCATAATATCCTGGGATGCTCTTTCGAGGTTTTGTGACGCACGTAATAAGTCCTGAGGATTCCACAGTATGGCCAGTGATGACGAAGACCTGCAGGTGGTGGGCCTACATCCAGTATGAAAAAGGACTGGCTCTGTAGAACTTCCTATGATGAGTAGAGACAGAGATTGGATGAGATAGCAGCAGCAGTGACGATGATGATGACGATGCATCGATGACGATGATCCAGAGAAGAAGACTTGTCTAGCAGATCTATGTCGAGAAATACCTTCCTAGTTAAGAGGGAGTGTTGATGTATATGTAACTTCGGAATGTATTTCATCAGTGTATTATATATATATTTATTGTACCCTTATAAGAGATGTGTTATTCCTCTATAAGGAAGTGTCGTCATGTGGATTGACAAGTGTCGCAAGTGTGTGTACTTGCCGATGGGTTATTAGACCACCTTATGGGGTCGGCCCTATTTAATATATAATATAATGTGGATGTACTAAAGTAGACAAGTCGGCCCCAGTAGGTCACTGGGCAAAAAGGTGAGTATAAATAGAGATAGGAGATCTCTATTTTACTCACTCGGAAAAGTATCTATCTCTCTCTCTGAAAAGTAGCGCACTAGTGAGGAGGAGGAGGATCATCTGCTAGGAGACTATCTCAGTGTTATTTGGTTGTATTTTGGTTGAGCCATTGCTCTCTCTATCTCTGAGGAAGTTGTGGGGTTTTTCACCTTAGGGTTTTCCCCATGGAAACTCTGTGTCTCTTGTCTCTATGCTTTTGATTCTTGTGATGCTTGTCATATTATGATTGTCATGCATTGATATACTGTAGATGTTATTCTCTCAGCAAAGATCCTATAGTATTGTGATTTAATACTGAAAATTTAACAGAGTGCAGATAGAATCTTCCTTGGACAAGGGAAGTATGTAGTAGAGATCCTGAAGAGGTTCGGGATGATGGACTGCAAGGATATGGCCACACCTATGGCATCGAATCTAAAGCTTCTATGTGATGCTTCATCTGATCCGGTTGATGTCTCTTTGTATCGTCAGATGATTGGGTCCTTGATGTACCTGACAAACACGAGACCAGACATTTGTTTTGCTGTGAACACATTGAGCCAATTCCTGACGGATCCGAGGAGTGTTCACCTGGTTGCTGTAAAGCATGTTCTGAGGTACCTGAAGGGTATAGTGGATTATGGGCTCAGGTATGAGGAGAATCAAAAGTTTAACCTTCAGGGTTATGTTGATTCAGATTGGGCTGGCAGTGCTGCAAACGGGAAGAGCACATCTGAGTGTTGCTTCAGTATGGGATCAGGTGTGATCTCTTGGTTTAGCAGGAAGCAGTCCTGCGTAGCACTGAGTACAGCTGAGGCAGAGTATGTTGCAGCCTGTTCAGCTAGTTGTGAGACAGTATGGCTATGGAAGCTACTGTCTGGTTTATTTGATCTCCCATTGGAGGCTACTGGTATCTTCTGTGATAACCAGAGTTGTGTGAAGCTGTCCGAGAACCTAGTGTTTCATGACAGGTTGAAACACATAGAGATCAAATATCACTATATCAGGGATATGGTGCAGAGAGGAGTTGTGAAGCTCCTATATGTTGCGACAGACGAGCAGATTACAGATGTGCTGACGAAGCCGCTAGCCAGAGTGAAGTTCGAGTACTTCAGAGAGAGGCTTGGCGTTCTTCAGATCGAGGACACTTCAAGGAAGAAGTGATGGACACATTTGCTGAAGCCATTCCAAGCATGTTGGAAGGAGGATCCTTCACATGGATGTGGATGTAAGCGCTGGATAATGGGCATCAAGATGATGTTCTGGTTTCTACTTGGATATGATCAGGTAGATCATGTATGTTGATGGGTACATTGTGTGGATCATGTATCCTTGTATGATCAGGTAGATCATGTATGTTGATGGGTACATTGTGTGGATCATGTATCTTTGTATGATCAGGTAGATCATGTATGATTGATGGATACATTGTGTGGATCATGTATCTATGTGTGCATCAGATGGATGCATTGTATGATCAGGATGATCGTGGATGACGAGCTTCTCCAGATGACATGCAGCAGGATGTTGCAGTGATGATGATCAGGCAGATCATGTATGTTGATGGATACATTGTGTGGATCATGTATCTTTGTATGATCAGGTAGATCATGTATGCCGATGGATACATTGTGTGGATCATGTATCTATGTATACTTGGATGATCGTGGATGACGAGCTTCTCCAGATGACATGCAGTAGGATGTTGCAGTGATGATGATCAGGATGATCATGTGTACATCAGGATGATGTTTGATGAGTATCAGATGATACGTTGTGGCCGTGGATCAGGTTGTGCAGGTAAGCATGTAATCTGTGCCCTGGGAGATTTGCATATGGTCTTTCGAGGTTTTGCCTATGGCATGTAATTCGGTTCCCTGGGACATCTGGCAAATGCTCTTGCGAGGTTTTGCTTGGGAGGACATGTAATTTGTGCCCTGGGAGATCTGCAGATAGTCTTTCAAGGTTTTGCCTATGGCATGTAATTCGGTGCCCTGGGATATCTGGCAGATTCTCTTGCGAGGTTTTGTCCTATGGCATGTAATTTGCTCCTGGGAGATCTGGACAGGATGAAAAAGGCCTCAGATGCTTCAGCCAGGTTTTGTCATGACCACATGTAATTTGCTCCTGGGAGATCTGGACAGGATGAAAAAGGCCTCAGATGCTTCAGCCAGGTTTTGTGGTGAGATCACATGTAATGTGCTCCTGGGAGATCCGACAGGTAGAGCCGCGTGCTCGCAACAGCCTGGGATGCTTCAGCCAGGTTTTGTGATGGGTCACATGTAATGTGCTCCTGGGAGATCCTACAGGTAGAGCTGTGTGCTCGTAATAGCCTGGGATGCTGCAGCCAGGTTTTGTGATGCACGTAATAAGTCCTGAGGATTCCACAGTATGGCCAGTGATGATGAAGACCTGCAGGTGGTGGGCCTACATCCAGTATGAAAAAGGACTGGCTCTGTAGAACTTCCTATGACGAGTAGATTCAGAGATTGATTGAGATAGCAGCAGCAGTGACGATGATGATGACTCAATGACGATTATCTAGTGACGATGATCCAGAGAAGATGACTTGTGCTAGAAGAATTGTGCTGAGAAATACCTTCCTAGTTAAGAGGGAGTGTTGATGTATATGTAACTTCGGAATGTATTTCACATATATGTATATTGTATTCCTATAGAGATGGTATTATTCCTCTATAAGGAAGTGTCGTCATTTATATTGTAAGTGTCGTAACTTATACTTGATGGGTTATTAGACCACCTTGCTTGGGGTCGGCCCTGTATAAGTCATGTGGGTCAAAGGGTTATTAGACCACCCTATTGGGGGTCGGCCATGTGGGTCAAAGGGTTATTAGACCACCCTATTGGGGGTCGGCCCACTCAACATTATGTTATGTGGTTAAGTTCGAGCCTACATGAGTTAGGTAAAAAGGCAAGTCAAGTCAAGTATAAATAGAGTGCGGGAGGCACTCTATTTACACACTCACTTCTCACACATGCACTCAAGGAGGAGTGGCGCACTTATGGAGGAGGAGGATTTGCTGCTAGTTTATGGCTATCTCTCTTCGTTGGTTGTATCATTTCTCTATCTATCTCTGAGGAAGTTATTGGGGTTTTTCACCTTTATGGTTTTCCCCAAGTAAATCTTTGTGTCTCTTGTGTGCTTGCATTATTGTCTCCATGATTGATATGCTGTAGATATGCTGTACATGTTGTTCTCTCAGTTAAGATCCTAGATTAGATTGAAGTAAATTCTGAAAATTTAACACATATTTATTCAAACACTAATCTGACTTCACACATAGTCATATTTAGACCAACTTTAGGCATAAACTACTAATTCAAACCCCCCAATACCCTACTCAACACTCTAGATACTTAACTATAAATTACCCCAATATTTACATGTTTTTAATATATTACAAATACCCCTTAATCCTTATACAGTAGTCAATATATTGTTTCATTTTTCTAGAGTACTAAATCCCCCACTATGAAGTCACGTGCTATAATATTGCCTACTTAGTGAAACCCCTGTGACTTTTGGCTCCTCTTCTTTAAAGATATTTGATTATCTCTTTTAAAAGGAATTATTGTAAACAAGATCGTCATATATTGTTGTGGTTACTTTTGACCCTTGGAGAAAGGGGATTTTTGTAAGTTTAAACATATTTTCAAAATAATTAATATTGTAAAGATTGTACCAGTGTATATTTTATGTCCTGACTACAATGATGTTCACACAATATATGGAAATGAAAATGCTTACTAAAAGGATATTGTAATTCATCACCATCACTACTTCATTATCTAAGAAGGTTGAAAACATCTCTAAGAGAAATTTAGCTTCCTAGAAAGTGACATGTGAGGTCCCCATCTATAATGGATAACACAATCCTGAAGTGCTTGATAACTAGATTTTGGATATGGACACTTGGTTCGAGTATAATATTTTCCCTGATAATGACAAGGGCCCATTTGTTAAATTGAATCTCACTAGTGTAACACCTTAATTTTGAACCCCCGATGTAAGTATGTAAATCTTGATGATGATATGCCTGAAGGATGAAAACTTTGTATTATGGAAATTATTAATATAAAACATAGCTGGCTGTGGTTAAGGCTAATGCTGAAGACAATGGGAAACTATGATTTCACTAGTGACAAGGAAAGGCGGGGATGTAGTTATCCTAAGGGGGTTATAAAATGACCCTAACATCACCTTAATCCTAAAAGTGCTTTAACCATAGCTTCATTTTTATACCTTTTGAACCTTATAATTAGTCCTATAAGATAATTAAGGGTTAATGTCATCATTCTGGGTCATGCCATGTAGTTAAAACATGGATGTAGGAAGAGTTTTGGGGGTTTTCTCTCTCTCTCTCTCTCTCTCTCTCAAGAATTGTCTAGGGTCTGTTTTTCTAAGAGTGAATCGTTTTTCTTTGTTGTGTTGGTATGCGTTATGGAAACCATATCATTCGACTATATTTTATGAACTGAAACCAGTTAGTTGTAGGGCATGTATTATTATGTCATACCCCTATCCTATCTTACCAGTAAATTGGTGAACCTTAAGTGTATGCCTTCCTTGGTGGAAATTTTGAGGCATTTATTGGCAGTGGAGGGCCTAAGGTATTGTAGTGAAGGGTTACTACTATTATGCATTTGGAATAGAAACCAAGGACAAGTTTGCACTTATTGTTGTGATATTAGTTGCTTCCAAGTTCCAGTAATCTAAATAAAGTAACTATGTCATTAGGATGTGGAAATTTGTTGGTACCAAATCCTTGAACCTTGTAACCTAGAGAACTAAATTAACTATTGATGTGGAACTAGTTGTTTCCAAGTTCTTAACCTTGGGAAAATAAATTACCCTGTCTTTTGTGGTTTTGGTGTGTGCCAAGTTGGGGAAGATAACTTGTTGAGGTTTCCCTGTAAGCTATTCATTTTCCCTTTCCTCTAACCTTGAGCATTCTCCCGGTGAACTCATACTATGATCTCGGGGGTGGTATCTTGTAGAGATATTTATTATCAAGGAAACCTATTGTTGGGTTGAGTGTGCCTCACACACAGGAAGCTGTTGAAGCTATCATTAATCAGTTTTAATAATACCTTGCATGTTTTAATGGGTGAATGAAGCCTAGAGGTTTTTTACGGTTATCTATGTCGAATATGAACTACATCATTAGAACATTCATAGACACACACACACACACACACACACACACACACATATCTAAACCCTGATCCCATTAAATTTATACTCCTTAACGAGAATTTGGATTTACAACATGTTTTGAAAGTGTGAATATTGGTTTTCCATAGTGTGATTATCAATTTTCGTAAGTGTGATTATTAGTTTCTAGAATTGTGATCATCGATTTCTGTAAGTGCAATCATTGGTTTCCAAAAGTACGATTAATAGTTTTTTAAAGTGTCATTATCAGTTTCCAGTAGTGAATACTGGTTTCGAATGTTGTGATTATCAATTTCCAAAAATTTCATTATAATTTTTAAAGCTTAGTCATAATAAGTGTAATTACTCTAATTATTGGATTTTGTGAGTTCAACATCTCTTATTTAATATTCCCGTAATTAATTCCTTTACAATGACAAAGTATCTTGTATAGTGAGAATGGACACGTGCTCTTTCTTTTGATCACCAAGGTTCCTACATTTTAATCCCAATCACACAAATTACTAAATTGTGAGAAAGAGATTGTGCTCTTTCTTCTCTTTCTCTTCACCATCCCAATGCCCACAATTTGACATATGGCAGGTTATATGCCTCCTCATATGGGGCTCGACCGTCGGGGAATCTATCAAATTTTGAGGTCTAGCATGGGTGGTTGACAGTCAAGGATTGATTGTTGATGGTCGACCGTCGGGGAATCTATATGGCAAGTTCTATGAACAAAAATTTTAGTGTTATGGAAAAATAACCATTTATAAACTAGAAACATAAACTATATTCAAAATATAAACATAAAATATCTAGAAATCTTTATGCTCTAGCATTGTGGGCTATAATTACTGGGAACATAAATGGAAATAAACCAATAAAATGTAAGCTACTTATAGAAAGGAATGTAGCAACAACATTGCACAGATGGATTTAAGAAAAATCCCAATAGAACAATGCCAATATACTTTTAAAATGAATTGTGGCACAGGGACTAACATGAAAGCTGAACTGTTAGCACTATGGTGTGTTATTCATGTTGCAAATATCTTTGGATTGGCGAGCATCAAAATATTTGGTGATTCGTGAGTAACGTTAAAATGGGGGAAATGTGAATATGAATTAAAGGTGCTCAATTTGGTTTACTGGTGTAATAGAATTCAATTGGAACTTGGATCCTTCAGCTCACAGTCTCTATCACATATATATATAGAATACAATACTATGGAAGATAAACTATCAAAATAGGCATTAGAAGGTGAGGAGGGCTACTTATCCTGGGAAGAACACTGTGAGAACATGTTGATCGATGAGGGTACAATGTATTTCCTAGACTAGAGACTTATGCTATCTTATTCGGTGGTGATTTGGACAGATTTTAGTTATTTAGGTGAGTAATAAAAAAACTAAGTTTTTTGGTTTTTCTGGAATACTATTATGTATTTGGATATCATGTACTATTTGATTCAGTTATGAATAACAATAGTATGTTTTTTTTTGCGGGAAAAACAAAGCAAATTAGATAAACTATCAAACAAATACATTGACCAAAAATAACAGTAAGTAACCACAACATCAAAACATATTAACATCAACATGTTTATGCAATCAACATCTTTACATGAACTAAGACACGGACAACAATTAATTATATTTTGAAAAAGAAGGCATACGTGAGGAATACTTAGCCAAATTCCCATTATCCCATCCAACAATTGCAAGTGCGGGTCACAATATCAATGCTAAATAAAAAATGGCTGACATGATGTATTATTTTGATTTTCCAAAGAATCATTAAAACACATTTTTTATCATGTATTTGGACCTTCTATAAAGGAAATGAGTGTATATACACATCTTTCTTAAATGAAACACTCATACATACATTCATTTTTCCTTTTGAAGCGTAAAAGCTTCTTTGAAAATATTAATTACATTAGTTAATTAATATTTTATTTTATATTTGTTACACCCTTGCAAGGAGCATTTGTGTTGGAATAGGGGTACAAACAAATAAAATAATGTTTTTTACATGCCCCCAAGAGGACTTGTGGATTTACACAAGACCTAAATCCCATTTCCAATTTACTTAACTAATTTATACTACTATAAAGAGAAATCCAAATGTCTGAGAAGGGTTAAGAGATAGTGGGAGGACCCGTATGATGGTTAAGATTAGTTTCATGATAAATTACGAAGGTCAACATATAACTAAATTTAGTATCTTTATGATTATCATTGTTGAAATTGAAAGTAATTGAGAGAGGATTTTTTTCCTTCGTGTGTAAGTTTTTAAGTGATTATTCAAAGAGGTGAAAGTGAATCAAAGTTTGTGTAAAATTTCTAAAGAAAACAAGGGATATTAGTAGAAAAATTGGTGATAAATGATTAGGCGACCAAAAACATTGGTCATCATGTGAGATAAATGACTCAACCACCAAAATCGTTGGTCACCACGATCTTTTTATGTGAAATATGACCACATTTGAGCAATTTTAAATGATTACAACTAAAAATGATCAAAATAAATGAATAATTTGGTCATGGGATAAAAAATATGACTAATTTAGTCATGGAATAAAAAATACAACTAGATAATCTAAGTTAGTAATTATATAAGATGTTATAGTTATCAAATATTTCCTTATATGTCACACACAAATTAAGACTGTCTATATATAATATTTAATATATGGTTTTATAATTATATATAACATGTTTCTATGCATCTCTAGATATGTCAATATTGTAATTGGCGTATTAGAGCTACTTAGTTTGCAATGACTAATTAGTTTGCATTAATGACCATAAAGGGAAGAATGATCCATACAGATATTTAGCATGCTCCATTTATTGGGCAGTATAGTGTTGATGCTCAACATCGACATCATTCTGAAGTGTTGAAACATAACACCATATGTGAACCTACTGAATTTTTTTGCAAGACCATTCCATTTGTACTGTCACATCTTGTTTGATGTGCTTATCTGCATGTCCATATCTTATCTTACCATTTTTGTTTCGTATTATCCCTTTGACAAATCCGCCATGTTCCATCATGTGTGTCATCATAGTGTGGTTGAATCGAGTCTTGGATATTTTTCATCTTCCCTCTCGCCATTGTCATATTGTGAAGTTGGTGCCATTGTATTCAACTTGACATATTTTGCTTGAACAAAATTGTCGTTCTTTGATCCTCTCAACAGTCTATTAAAGTTTGGGCAAGTTCATATGTTTTCCATCATGTTAGCTAAAACTTGTCAATTTTGGAACCTCCATTAATTCTCCATATGCATCCATTTATCATGGTTCTCCTCACACCTGAGTTCAAAAAGTTTGAAAGTACCCCTTGGGCCCTTCCCATGTAAAATGTCCCCAATATCCTCCATTTTGAAAAGAAAAAAAAAACTTTATTTTTGTAAAATCCCCTTCATTCTCATCTCCAATAATAATAATAATAATATTTATACCCTTATAATCCTTAATACCTTCACTTTTCCTTTCCCATTTAAATAAAGAAATTCTTAAAAACCATTCTTTTCGTCATATTAACATTCCATTTTCACTCATATGTAGTATATCAATATATTATAATGTTAGTATATATATTTATATAGTTAATATATATAATTTATTAATATTAATATTAAAATTTAAAAAACAACAATATGGAAAATAGAATTAGCATAAAAATGAGTAAATTAAAAACCAGATTGAGAGGGAAAATTTTGGAAAATAACTAAAAATAGAAAACTTCAATGCCTCTGACTCGAGGGTTTGATAGATCTAAGTCATGTGAGAGTTTGGTACTAACGAGACCACAACATTGAGAGTTGTTTGTACAGAATGGGCACTTTGAATCTAGGTATTTGTTCAGTATTTTATTTGCTCCTTATAAATTTGATTTGTGAGGATCAAACTTGCGCATGTAAATCTGATAAGTTTTAAATGTTTTTCTGGGGTTGCTACCTACCAATCAATCAGAATGTCCAAGCTTGTGGATGAGCGAGGTGAACAAACTTTGGCCGTGGTGATGAAATGCGATAAGGTGCTAGAAGGGATTCTGGAGAAGGTAACAATGAACGCTGTTAACATACGTCTGGGCTATGTCTGTGTTCAAAACCGCATAGACAACAAAATCAACGAGGAGGCACGGGTGAACGAGAAAGCACTGTTCAATGCCTATCCAAAGCCCAAAAATATTGACAAATCCATTGTTGGGATCCCTATTTTGGAAAGGAGACAAGAAAAAAGCATCAACAAATCTCTCCCATAAATCATCAAGAAAATGGACACCATGCTCTTAGAATGCGAGGCGAAGCTCACTGATCTCCTGCAACATCTGTGCAATTTGGGGGAGGATGATGTGGCATTCATGAAGGTGTTGAACTCGATGAAAGAATGTTTGAATAAAATTGTGATTGAGCGGTACTTTAAGTAGTTCTATGATGACAAGCAAATGCACTGCACTTCTGGGAGATATTTGAGAGCTACTACAACGATCTCTGCAGCATCGGTTCGATTAGTGGAAAATTTCTGATGAAGGAGACGGGGATGCTGGAGGAGGCCAAGGGAGTCCAGATTCCCAACTTCTTTTCACGTCTGGTATTCTTGAATCTATTGCAGAGGATGGTAGAATAGATCACAGGGAGAATATTGGAGCTGGCCTTGAAGGTATGGGAATACATTGAAAATGACATAATGCATGTAATTGATTTTTATTGCCATTGTTGTCCATAGCTGTAGACTGAAGCCCGATACAAAACTAGGAAAAATAGTTTTCTCTAGCTCCGTAGAGCATCTCCCCACAACAATAAAATCCCTCTTTTAGCAGCATAAGTTAGCACCACAGGTTGTTTATGGTGTTAAGGTGGTGGTATTAGCACCACTTACATTTTATGGTGCTAAGGTGGTGGTATTAGCACCACTTGGAATTTTTGGTGCTAAGGTGGTGGCATTAGCACCAGATATATTTTGTAGTGTTAAGATGGTGTTAATGTTTATTAGAAATTATGTTTTCCCTCATATATATTAAGAGAAATGCCATGTTGGCAAGAACCATAAAGTGGTGCTAATAATTATTTGTCACATGGACATGCACATGTATGATTTACTTATGAATATTTCCACCATAAACACAACCATTTCACAAATAATTATTTTGTAGATAATTTAATTTAATTATTTATATATATTTTTATTCAAATAAATGATCAAGATTAATTTATGAGTTTTTCACTGCAATCACAACAAATTCAATTTCTTATTTTTACACTATTTAAACAAATAAATTCACATTATTCATTTATGAGGCTTGCACAAGAACTTCACAAATCATTATTTTGTAAATAATTCAATTTTTATATTATTTAAAAAATAAATACTTAGGACTCTTCATATTGATAAACAATAAAAAACAACTTTTTTTTTATTGATATTTTAAAGTAGCAATCAAAATTATTTAAATTGAAATTTCATTATTCACTTGGAATTTTTTATGTTGAGCTTATTAAATTTGTTGATGGACATTAGTATCACTATTAGGTTTTAATCACTAGCTTAAGTCAAGTTAGCCCCATGAGTTAGCCCCACTTATAATATTTGGTGTTAATATGGGGATATTAGCACCACTTATATTATATGGTGTTAAAGTGGTGATATTATATTATTTTTTATATGGGGATATTAGCACCACTTATATTATATGGTGTTAAAGTGGTGATATTATATTATTTTTTAATCTTATTGGAAATGACATGCCACATCATATTTGGTAATTAGAGAAGTGTTGGTATATAATACTTTGACAAGTACAATAAGGTGGTGATAAGTCCTTTGCCACATTGACACTTACAAATAAATTTTAATTATGAGGGTTTACACCAACCATAAAACAAATTCACAAGTAATTATTTTATAAATAACGTTTAAAAAAATAAAGTAATTATCTTCCAAATAACCCACTTCAATTATTTTATTTTTATTTTATTCAAGCAAATGAATGTTTTTAATATCAAGCTTTACACCATAAATATAACAAGTTTTAAAAAATATTGTTTTGTAAATAATTGATTCAATTATTTTTTTCACATGGAAAATAGCAAGAAGCAAGGAATCCTCGGTTACATAACATGTCACATCGTGCCCATGTGGGTAGTATAACAACATACTTCCCATTCACCTGGAATCTACACTCAATTGACTAATTCAATTATTTAATTTTTATATTATTGTCACTTCATTTTACAAAATTATTATTGAAAGACAATCAAAGATAATCAATTTTAATTTATTAAGATTATAAAGATGGTGATAATAGTGTTTTGAATTAAAATTTAATTGTTTGAATGATTATTTTTTATTAATATTAATCGTTAATTATCAAATTGTTTGATGTGTATTAGTTCCATTAGGAAGATTTGAGCACTAGGTAGGTTCTTGGGGCCCTAGACATGGTTGAGGGAGGAAACTTCTACCTTAAGTCTTATAGGAATATTCTAGACATACATGGCCAATAAAAGCACCCCAGACCACTCTACATGGACATGTGAGGGTATTCTTAGTCTATGTGTGTGGTTATCAATACTATTACGAATTTTTGATTAGTATGGATGGGAATAGGAGTCATTTACACTGTTAAGGGAGGAAACCAAGCCTTAGGCACTAAAGGATACTTTTAGGGAATTAAGGCTAATAGATATGTAGACACCTAAAACCACAAGACAATAGTTATCAAGATGATTCTTGGCCTTAGAATAGGGATATGGGTGCAATTTTCAAGGTTGTAAGTACTAGGTATGGGTCTTGGCGCCTTAGACATGGACAAGGGAGGAAAGTTGAAATTTAGATCCTAAAGGAACTATCTAGGAATCTATGGTCAAGAAAGACACTTTAAATGACAATACAAGACCATTTGAGGGTATCCTTAATGTATTAGTTGAGATACCAATTCCATTAGCAGGAATTGGGCAATAGATATGGGTCTCGATGCCTTTGATGTGTTTAATGGAGGAAACGTAGGCCTTAGGCCCTAAAGGCACATTCTAGACACCCAAGGACCATATCAATGGATTGAATCACCACACATGACTTATGAAGGGAATATTTCACCTCTTAGTGGGGATACTAATTACATTAGAAAGCTTTGAACATTAGGTATGGGTCTCAAGATTATGAACATGGTCTACAAAGAAAATAGTGGATTTATGCCCTAAGAGAAACTTTTATGCATAGAGGGCCAATAAAAACACATCAAACCACCAAAATAACCTTTGAAATAAACCCTTCACCTAATAGTGGGATGTTGATGACATTAAGAAGTTATTCAACACTATGTATGGGTCTTGGAGTTAGGAGCAAGGTTGGGGGAGAAAACCCAAAACTTAGGCCATAAAGTAAATGTAGAGGTATCTAGGGACTAGGGAAACAAATTAAGCTACAACATAACACCTCTTAGGGTTATCTTTTTATTTTGAGTGGGGTTAAGGGATCCATTGGAATATCTTGAGTAGTAGGTATAAATTTCAAGGAATTTGACATGGTTTAGGGTGGAAATGTGGGAATATGACACCAAATAAATATTATAGGTACTCATGGCCATCAACAAGACCTCAAACCACCACCTAATACCACTCAAGGGCATCATTTCCTTCAAGTGGGGATACACGTGCAATTAGAACATTTTGGATACTAGGTATGAGTCTTTGTTCCTTGAACGTGGATGAGGAAGGAAAGCTATGACTTATTTTGTAATGTAAATTTCTATGTGTTTAGGTTAAATAACAATGCCTTGATCAACCACACATCAACCTATCGATCATATCCTTGGCCCAAGTATGTGTCTCAGGACCTTGGACATGGTTGGTAGACAATGCCTAATCCTAATGCACTAAATGCATATTAATGGAATATAGTTCCAAGAATGATGCCTTGAACTAAAACACATGACCTCTCAAGGGGATATTTGACCTTAAAATGGTGATGTGGACATCCAATGAAATCCTTTAAGAAATTTTCTTTCCAAAATATAGAAGCATTCACATCAAATTTCTTTGGAGATCCAATCCACTCCACCACTATAGCTTTCTTCAGGTATTTGGTTTTTAGTGTTTCACACCATAATCCTATACCAAAGACACCTCTCCAGCAACTTTTAATGCACAAAACAATATTAAACCAATGTAGATTTTATGGAACATTTTGTTGAAAAACCACTTTACGAAGTCTTTTTAGTTTCTCAACCATTATCATCATATCCAAACCAACACTATTATCCTCAGAACCTTTCCACTGGTGTTTGGTCATATTTTTGAAATCCTCATCCTTAAGCCAATTATGGTTAAATTTATAAGGAAAATTTAGTTTATTTTGGTTACCTTCAATTTGGAGACATATTGGAGAATGGCATGAGATACTCGAATTACTAGACCAATATCCAAACCTCTCCACAATAGATGCAATTGATATGAAATAAGGAATCTGTCAAGTGTCTTCCCCACACCAGATTCCCCCATTCGACCATTTTTCCAAGTGAGGCATAATTTCGGTCATCTAACATCAATAAGATTTGAACCTTGAAATATATTTTGAAAATAATATGCTAAGGGATCAACTCTGGGATTTGAAACCCAGAATTTAGAAGATCCTATGGTCAGTTTTAAGTCACCACCCAAGATTTGATCATGATTATTTAATATACCATCGGTAACCACTTCATCCCAAAATTATCTGCGGCCTGAATAAGCTCCATAAACATTGATGATCATGGCCTCCTCGTTCAAATCCCTAAATTTTCCTTCCAAAAGGATCCCTGCACTTGTTTAAAAAGGATTGAGGTCAACCATTATAGGGTTCCAGATAGTGATTAATTCCCTAAATAAACCTTGTGCATCAATTACACATACATCCCACCAGAGAAATATCTTCAAAAATATTTCACAAGCTTTACTACAATATGCTATTGTCTATTGAAACAAAACAATATCAGGTTTGTTAAACTCAAATAGTCACTTGAGGGCACAAAGTTTTGAGGGACCCCCAATTCCCCTAATATTGAAAGAATAAAGGATCATTTGGTAACTCGGTGAGAGGGCATGGGTGATCTAAGGGCCCTAGGGTTAGAAGGAGAGGCTTAAAAGGAAGAGGTATTACGAGGTGATTCAAAGCCTCCTTAAAATGGACAAAGAGGGGAATATAATCAATATTAAGAACGACCCTCGTTTCAAATATCTTGGACTATTAAACGTCACGATTTTTCTTTATTTTTTGTTCATAATGGTAACATTTTTGCATCTTATAGATTTTATGGGAAGAACCATAGGATTTGGAGTCTACATATATGAATAAATATATAGGAGATATTTGGATAATATATCTTTATAAGAGGGAGAAACCATAGGATTATACTTATCTCAAGATGAAGGGACCAAAGGATTTCTAGAATCATTAGACAGATTCGAAGTAGAATACAGAATACTCGAGGAGGTAGAAAAGGAAATTTGCCACAGAGCCAAAAATGAAGGTCTAGAGTCTCTCTCATGCGGAGAAGAAGATGAACCAAGGTTAATCAGAGGGAAAATATCAGAATTCTTAAGTGGAAAATCCTTAAGAGTAGACACATCATCAATTCTTTTGCATCCCCTTTTGCATCCACTTTTGTCGCACCCCATTCTGCACCCACTTTTGTTCCTACTTTTGCATCCCCTTATGCTTCCACTTTTGCATCCTCTTTTGCATCCAGGTTTTTGTCCACTTTTCCATCTAGTTTTATGTCAAGTTTGCCATCCAAATTTGCACCTAGATGTTGAGTATGACAATGAGGATAATGATGATGCTATTCAAAATGACTATGATGAACATGATAATGATTCTACTTATAATGGCAATGATGGCGATGACAACAGCAATGGTTATAATGGTGATGATGGTGAATGATATTAACAATCTCAATGACAACATCGACAATGATGATGACAACAATGAAATAAATGATGACGATAGTGATGATGGCAATGACAATAATGATGACTCCTCAAGGGAATCCTTGGACTTAGAATAGGAATATGGGTGGAATTTGAGATGTTTTAAGGATTAGGTATAAGTATTTGGGCCCTAGACATGGTTGAGGGAGTAATCTCAAACTTTACATTGTAAAGTGGTGATTCCATGAAGATGGGTAACTCTTTTTGGCCAAATAAGATGGTGAAAAACATAAATTTTACCCATGTATTAAATTTAATCCCTTGAAACTCATACTTGCCACATGAATTTTGACATGCGGTTGAAAAACAAAATGTAGATAATTATGTTGGCTTTCCAATGATATTTTTTTTGAAATATACCAATGCCATATATCGTGTCGATTTTTCACTTAATGAAACATGTGTACTTAAAAATTTGAAGAGCAATTAACAAGTAGTTTGTGTGCATGCACAATAAATTAATGTTAAAGTAATAATTTTAAAAAATGAAATATGTGAACATGATCTAGACAGAGTGCACTAGGGCTTACATATTTTTCTTTTAATTTTTCTCGAAAAATTATATTTATTATTATTTTTCAAAACTTACCAATGAATATTTAAGTCGCATTTTGCACACATGTGTGTGCGTGCACGAAATCTTTTGATTTTTTATATAATTTGAAAAACTAAAAATACCCTTTTAAAGAGGACATGTTTATCCGGGGCTTGTGTATTTTTTCAAATTTTTTGGATGTGTATTTTGAATGTTGTGGATTTATCTTTCAGCTCAATCAAAGTTGTCGCCATGGTTTTTTAGGGCAAGTTTTAGTAGAAATTTAAAAACAACAGACATATGAAGATAAAAATTCATAAATTTTATATATCTGGATAGAGGATTCATTAATGAATCCAATGGTATCAAGTCCGCTCATTAATGAGCATTTAATGACATGGTTTAACTCTATGGAAGGCAAACAAAACTTTCATTCTGCAGTGAAAAGGGCTCTCGACCTATTTTTTAAGCCCTCGATCGAGCTAAATACCTCGATCGAGGTATTTTAAAACCCTCGATCGAGGGCCTAAAATGAACCTTTTTATGTTTTTCAAAAGCTAGATCGAGCTTTTGCGAGCTTTTCAAAAGCTTGATCAAGCTTTGGCGAACTTTTCGAAAGCTCGATCGAGCTTTTGCGAGATTTTCAAAAGCTCGATCGAGGGTTTTAAAACCCTCGATCTAGGTATTTTCAAAAGCTCGATCAAGGGTTTAAAAACCCTCGATCGAGCTTTTAAAACCCTCGATCGAGGGTTCGAAAAACAATTTTTTTAGCTTCCATCCGCCAAAAATGGTGAACCACCTTCGTGGAATCACCCAAAGGAACTATCTACACATTTATGGTCAAGAAAGACACTCAAATGAGAATATAGAATCTCTTGATGGTATCCTTGACCTATGAGTTGGGATACCAATTCCATTAGGTTGATTTGAGTAATAGACATGGGTCTCATTTCCTTTGACATGGTCAGGAAAGGAATCTTAGGACTTAGGCCCTAAAGGCTCATTTTAGACACCCAAGGCCAATAACAAAGGCTAAAATCACCACATATGGACTACCCACAGAATCCTTCACCTCTTGGTGGGAATATCAATTACATTAGGCGGCTTTGAACAATAGATATGGGTATCGGGCTTATAAACATTGTCTATGAAAACAATATGTTCCTTACACCCTAAACGAAACTTTTGTGCATAGAGGACCTATAACAACACCTTAAGCCACAAAAAATGAGATTTGAAAGCTAAACTTTACCTCTTTGTGCAATATCAATTCCATTAAGAAGTTGTTCAACACTAGTTATGCGACTTAGAACACAAAACAAGGTTGAGGGGAACGCTAAAACTTAGGCCATAAAAGAAACTTGTAGGTATCTAGGGATCAGAGAAACAACTCAAGCTACAAGATAGCACCTCTCGAGGGTATACTTATCATCTAAGAGGGGGTAAGGAAGCCATTGGAATATTTTTAGTAGTAGGTATGTTTTTAGGGAATTTGGCATGGTTTGGGAAGGAAATGTGCGATATGACTCCTAAAAATTATTATAGGTACAATACATCAAACCACCACCCAAGACCTCTCAAGGTTATCCTCACCCTTGAGTTGGGATACAACTGCCATTAGAAGGTTTTGGATACTAGGTGTGAGTTTATAGTCCTTGAACATGGTTGAGGAAGGAAACATAGGTTGTGTTCCCTAAAGTAATGTTTTATGCATCTAGGTTAAAGAACAATGTCTCGATTCACCACATATCAACATGTTAAGCATATCATTGGCCTCAAAGTGGAAATATCAATAATATAATGGATTTCCATGGTTTAATTATGTGTCTTGGGGCCTTGGAAATTATTGGTAGCCAATTCCTTATCATTATTCCTTAAATGAATATTAATGGAATCTAGTCCCAACAATGATGCCTTGTACCAAAACACATGACCTCTCAATTTCTTACGAGTTGGGATATGGGTAGACTGGATCAACAACATCACCTTGAACCCTAACATATGATCTCTTAAGGCTATCTCTAGCCTCTAAGTGTAGATATGGGAACCATTACAAGTTTTTGAGCACTAGGCTCACCTGTTGAGGTCTTAACCATGGTTGATGTAGGAAACTTAGGAATTGGGATATATAGTAAAATTTTAGGAATTAAGGTCTATGAATGATGCCTATAACCAACAAATATAACCTCTTGAGGGGATATTTGGCCTTATAGTGGGAATATGGGCACCATTAGACGTTTTTGAGAAGTAGGTGTGGGTCTTGGGACCCTAGACATCGTTAATGAAGGAAAATTGGGGCTTTGTGACCTAAAGGAAGCTTCTAAGTATCAATAACCAAGAATAACATGTTGAACAACTACAATGGACCTTTCCACGATATCTTTGGCCTTTCCATGCTCAGGTGCTCCCATGGGGTATTCGGTACCGGCAATGATGTACACAACCCCGTGTTTTGTCTTCTTCCTTTCACCAACTGGAAGGTTGTACATTGTCGAATTCACTTTCTGACATCTGTTGCCATTCTCGGCCAATAGTATTTTTCTTCGACCAATGCGCTGATTTTGTCCATGCCAAAATGACCTACTAATCCATCGCTATGCAACTATCGGATTAGGTTCTCTCGCACAGATCCTTTGGGAATACACAACTGTTGTCCCTTGAATAGGTATCCCTCTTGGATAAAGTAATCCAAGTATGGAGTCCTGTTGACACCCGAAGGTTCGCGACAAGCCTCCCATGCTTTTGAAAAATCCTCGTCGGTCACATACTCTGTATTCACTAACTCTATTCCTGTTTCCTGAACTGTCGTAGAGTTCAGCAATGTAACTCTCCTACTCAGCGCATCGGCAACCTTATTCGACTTGCCCGATCTATGTCACAACATGAATGTATATCCTTGTAGGAATTCGACCCATTTCATGTGCCGCTGATTTAACTTCGAATGAGTATTCATATACCTCAGCGCTTGGTGATCTATGTACAACACAAATTCCTTGGGAAACACATAATGCCTCCACTTCTTCAACGCTTGGATTATAGCATAGAATTACTGGTCATAGACCGAATATTTCTTCTTCGCATCATCGAACTTTTCACTGAAGACTGCAATTGGTCGACTCTCCTGGCTCAACACCGCTCCAATTTCTATCCCACTCGTGTCGCAATCGACCTGGAAAACTTTGTCGAAATATGCGAGCGCCAACACTGGGCTCTCACTAACCTTTTCCTTCAACTTGTCGAAAGCTCGCTGAGTTTCTTCCGTCCACTTGAAATCTCCTTTGTGTATGCACTCTGTCAATGGTACACAAATCCGACTGAATCTCCTAATGAACTTCCTGTAGAAAGTAGCAAGTCCATGGAAAATCCTCACTCCCGTCGCGCTTGTCGACTCAGGACAATCCAGTATTGCCTTCACCTTTTATGTGTCCATCACCAACCCTTTACCCAAGATTACGAATCCCAAGTATACCAGTTCTTCCTTCATGAAGAAACACTTTTGCAGGTTCACCATCAGTTTCTCTTCCTACAACTTCTACAATACCTGTTGAATGTGCCCCAAGTGTTTTGCCTTGGTTCGACTAAAAATCAGAATGTCATCTAGATAGACTATGACAAACCTTCCGAAGAATGGTTTCAATACCTCATTCATTAATCACATGAACGTACTGGGTGCATTAGTCAATCCAAATGGCATGACTAACCACTCATACAGCCCTTCTTTTGTCTTGAATGTTGTTTTCCATTAGTCTACTTCTCTAACCCGAATCTGGTGATAACCACTCTTTAGGTCTATCTTCGTGAAGTATTTCACTCCACTCAAACAATCCATCAAGTCATCCATTCTCGGCAATGGAAACCGATACTTGATTGTGATCTTGTTGAACGCTCTAGAGTTTGTGCACATCCTCCATTCTCCACCTTTCTTCGCCACTAATCCTATTGGTACCGCACACAGACTCAGACTCTCTCTGATCAACCGTCTATCCAACAACTCCTGGACTTGTTGATTGAGTTCCTGACCTTCTATCAGGCTCATCTTATGCGGTACCTTGTTTGGCAGACTTGACCCTGGAATCAAGTCGATATGATGCGATATGCTCCTTGTCGATGGAAATCCCATCGGTGTCTCATCGACCACTATGCTACGAAAATCTTCGAGCATCTTTCTGACTTTGACCAGAATTTTCTCCACTGTCGTGCTTCCGACACATAGTCCCTTCGGAATGATAGCATAACACCCCAACTTACTTTCCTCTTACGCAAGGAATTCTTTCGCTGAACACATTAGCACGCACTTTTCCCAAAAGTTTCTCTTGCCCTGCTTACCATTGGCTTGCTCCTCTGGTTTTGGCTTAAGAGTCCTTTTCACGCCATTTTCCACACAGCGACTATGTTGGGTCAACCATCATAGATCAATTTCCAATCATATTTCCATGGTATTCCTAACAACAGATGGCATGCGTCCATTGGGATTACGTCGCACAGTACACTCTCCTCTAACTTCCCGACCTTGAAGTTAATCAGGAACTGTCTGGTTACCTTAACATGGTGTCCTTTCTGCAACAATGACATCTTGTAAGGGTGTGGATGTTCTTGATATTTCAGCCCGATCTTGTCGATCACGTCTCTCGACACAATATTTTCAATGCTTCCACCATCAACTATGGTCTTACAACGCCACTCGCCGATTAGCACCTTCGTTCAAAAGATCGCCTTCCTCTGTGCCGGCTCTTGCTTGTCATGTTTGTCTTCCTGAACCAATGTTCTACTAACTATCAGACTTCGGCTCCTTCTTTTCTCCTCTCTACTTCCGTCGGATGCCAAATATTCCCTCTCATCGAATTGCTCATCTCTTCGACGTCTGGGCTTCGACTCCTTTGCAGCATGTACGTTATCTGGGCATTCATATGCTTGTGTACCACTCCACGACACTTGTAACAGATTATGGCTGCTTTGTTAGCTCCTTTTCTGTCAGTTGGACCACTTCGACCGTATGCATCTCAACGACGAGTCTCACGACCATCGCGTCGGTTCTCCTGTGCTTTCTCCCTTTTCGACGTCCCTTCCACATGTCGACTATATTTGACATATTCTTTCCTGTAACCACTACTTTGACCTTTGGCGGTGACAGTCTTTGCACCCTGATGCTGTGAATATTTAATTAATATTATTATTTATATATTAAATAGATTATTAGGTTAATAAGTGAAAGGGTCTAACCCTTTTCTATTCTTTCTCAAGCTCTATAAAGGCGAGCTTATTGTAACTTTATGATCATCAATCAATATATTATTATCATTTATCTCAAATATGGAAGTCGGTCTCGCTTCTTAACCCTTAACCGGACACAGTTAACTCGCCAACCGGATATGGTTGCTGCATTTTGTATCAGAGTGGATTCGTTCTTGCACTCTAAGCTCAGACTTGGCTCATCAACTCCTCATGAGAACTCGGATTTGGATTTGGCTATGTCCACCTTTGAGCTCAGTTTAAGCTCATATCAACATTCTTCCACTGCTACACTTCACCACCTATCATGCCTCACATCGTTTCTCCTTCCATGTCTGCTATCACACGCAGCCACCTTCCATCCATTCCGCTTGACTCTTCCCCACACACCACTGTTCCTTGCTCCACCCACACATCACCTCTCCAAGCCATCATTCCTCTACACCTCACCTTCTCTCCCTACATGCTCCCCTCGAGCCACTCCTACCGCGCTTCACAAAATCCCAACCCTCCCTCCTGCTCACGCCATCTAACATCCCCGTGCCTGCTCCTTAATCCTTCCCTCCTACGCCACTCCCTCTACATGCTCCTCCCACACAACTACACTCCACGCCTCGCTGCAAACCCACAGCGCTCCTACCACTCTCCCACACCCACCGCACAGCTCCCACCTCCGCGCAGTTCAACCTCCACTCTGTTGTTCCATCGCCTTCCCTCCCAGCGCTCGCCATCCCTCCCTACTACCATCCTCGCTCCTCCCTACGCCATTCCTCCCTCCTGTGCCCTCCACCACCGTTCCCATCTCCTACAACTCATTTCCCCCAATCGTCGCTCCTCCCTACTACCATTTCTCTCTCATTCCAACACAAACCCTCCTCCACGTCTTCTTCTGTCCACCCTTCCTTCCTGCTCACGCCATCAGCCGCCATCGATACCTATCACATCAACCTACATTCCAAACAAACAAAAAAACATTATAATAATATCATTATTATAATTTGTTTTAATTAGTAAATAATATATATATTAATAGTATTATCCTTTAAACTATTAATATAATATTACTCTCTTCCAATATCATATTTTTCATAAGTTAATTATTACTAAACAATAATTAGCTTAATTGTCAAGAGTCTTTCATCTCCAAAACCAAAATTGCATCCAAATATTCACCTCCCCACACCAGGTCAAAAACCATGGCCGAGTTATGAGACCGACTAGAAAAATTAGAAAAAGACCAAATTAGAGATTTAAAAATCATCGAAGGTCTAAACTCCAGAATGGACGAACTTGAGAAAGTGTTTCGAGAAGATTTAAAGGAAGAGATGAAAAATAACAATGCGGTGCTTAAAAAAGAAATCAAAGATGAAGTTGTTCTGGTACTAGAAAGAAGGTTGACTGAAAAATTTGACACTCTGAACGAAAAACAAAAAGGCTTGGATGACAAAATGAGTGTTATGACTCAAAACATAAACACCATAACCCATAACTTGAGCACAATGACGCAGAACCATAATACATTAATGGAGTTGTTACAAAGACTAACGCCTAAGACATACCAAGTCAGTAGTCCAGACATGCTAGATGCCTCATTTCATATTTTCACACAGGAAGCACTTGCCAAAAATGAAGAAGAATTGCAAAAATAAATAAAGATTAACAATGCGATGCTTAAGCAAGAGATAGAAACAAAAGTATTTCTAGATATGGAGGCACGATTAAATAGCCAAATATAAGCTATCGGTAAGATAGTAGAGAATAAAAACGATAAATATCATCGCCAACAATGAAGCAGTTCAAATATGTCACTTACATCGTCCAGTAGTTCCGATCCACCATCAAACCATAAAGCAAAAGGGAATCAATATCACCCTTACATAGTGCACCCACCTAAGGAAAAAATAGAGTTGTCGAAATACAATGGAGGTGAAGACCAATGTGTTGCTTGGCTAAACAAAGAATAAGAATACTTCGACATTTACAATATTCAATCTGACAAGGAGAAGGTGAAATATGCGTCAATGCATATGGAAGGGTACGCCTATAATTGTACTTATTGTGGAAGAGAGACAATTTTTCCTACACCTGGAACTTGTTCAAAAATGATTTTTTTAATAGGTTTCAAGGTATCAAAGAAGATGAATTTTTCAGTAAACTTACCATATTACAACAGGTTGGAAGCATTGAGGAATTCACACATCAGTGGGAATCCTTATCGACACAAGTATTTGGGTTGTCGAACAAACAAAGACTCGAAACCTATTTAGAAGGTCTTAAACCGTACCTCCAAAAAGAGTTAAAGTTACATGACATACCTAACGTAGAGGTAGCAAGACATAAAGCAAAAGCCGCAGAACGAAAACTAGAAGGAATAAAAACAAGAGGTGATAACCATTATCGACAAGAAAAAGAGACATAATGTAGGTACTGTGCAGATACTTGGGCACCTGGCCATCAATGCCACAAACCTCAATCATATGCCTATGAAATGGAAAATAGATCAAAGTCATCTAACAGTTACTCTGATAATAGAAAAAAGAAGAAAATCATATGTCGACGATGCGGTGATGATTGTATCCCAGGCCATAAATGTAGGAACAATCAGACAATAGAGTGCAAAATTATCAATGGAAAGGAAGTGCAAGTCTCTACACAAGAAATCACGTCCAATTCTAATACCTACATTGAATCTGAATGAAGGATGACATTAAGAAAATACTCAAGCTTTGAGGAGAAAGCTTTCCAAAAGGGGAAGGCAATGCTGTGAATATTTAATTAATATTATTATTTATATATTAAATAGATTATTAGGTTAATAAGTGAAAGGGTGTCACCCTTTGCTATTCTTGCTCAAGCCCTATAAAGGCGAGCTTATTGTAACTTTATGATCATCAATAAATATATTATTATCATTTATCTCAAATATGGAATACGGTCTCGCTTCTTAACCCTTAACCGGACACAGTTAACTCGCCAACCGGATACGGTTGCTGCACCCGACTAGTCATTCGACATCTAGTCGATGCGGATTTCCTCAACAGTTTCTCTTCTGCCTTCAGAGCTAACTGGTAGGCTTCACCCACTGCACTGAATCTTGACATGCTCAATTCATCCTAAATGGCATATTTCAAGTCGTTCGCATACCTAGCGACAGCTCCTTCTCCTTCGTCAGTTTGTCTTGACTGAATCGACAATCAGTAGAACTCCTCCATGGCATATTTCAAGCCGTTCACATACCTAGCGACAGCTTCTTCTCCTTCGTCGGTTTGTCTTGACCTAATCGACAATCGGTAAAAATCCTTCGTGTATTCTTTCATGACCATCTTTTTTTGTCGAAAGTTCTACAACTTCCTGAACAAGGAAATTACATAGTCGTTCGACAAGAGCTTCCCTTTCAGCTTGGAGACCATCCTATCCCAAGACTTGATTTTCTCCTTGCCCCTCTTGACCTTGTCAGCCTACACATTGTCCCACCACAATGAATCATGACCCTTCAACCTCAGACATGCAGTCTTAACCCGCTTAGGATCCTCGATCTGCTCTATGTCGAAGTATTTCTCCATCTCTCTGAACCAGTCGATCAAGTCTTCTAGAATCTAGGCTCCCTAAGTAAGTGCAAACATCTATCTTTGCCCTACCTATCATATCCGTCAGAAGCTTGATGAGTTTTTCCTCTGGTTCTTTTGCTGTGGCTTCCTGAGCTTCCACTTCTTCGACTTCCTCGTCACTATGGTCTAACGCATTACGAATACAACCACGTCTCTGGCCCTCTTAGATCGCTGTGACTTCTTTGGTCAAAGTTTGCATTGTTCTAACGCATTTGTCGAACATCTTGTGATCAACGGTGACTATTTCTGCACCACGCGCTCTTCGTCCTCGGACATTAACGCCTATATGAGCCATCTTCAACCTCTGCTGAAACTCTCACTTGTCCAATTGCAACCATACTTTCAACAAGTTGTGTACAACTGTACCCAACCTCAGGTGGAGCTGTAAATACACTCGTAGGCTCAATATCACCCGACGTCCTACTGCACACAGGGATTTACTTCCCGCTCTGATATAGCTATCCTTTGGCTCTCAGGATACTATAGCTTTGATACCACCTAACGCAAGGTCGCCCCGTCGCAATAGGGTTCTTGCTTAACAAAACACACAACACTACCGCGAATGTTCACACAAACAAGATGCAAACAACATGCCAGAAGTTGGCTTATATTACTTCTCTGAATCGATTACAATGAGGAATAACTGTAAATACAAACAACTAACTATCTGTCGGCCTCAGCTGTTACAACACAGAAGTAACTACTGTGTTCTCTCGTAGTGTGTCGACCTCACCCTCTCCTGGTTTGTTGCTGAACTCTAAGCTATGGCTCGATCTCCTCTTTGGCTTTGCTTGACTTCTCTCTAAAACTGCCCGGTCCCTACTGCCTTACTGACTCCCAACTCTCTCGACTTCTCCCCTGCTGCTGTTGTTGTTCCTGAGACCACTACGATCCCCAAGACATGCATCCTCCTATCAGTCGATCCTTCCATGATCCTGCAGACCTGCAACTGCCAGCGCCTCTGTCGTGTTGGACAACCTCATCTACCCGCAATAACTCCCCTTAACTTCCCGAGCAACTACAAATTGTTTCCAAGTATAGTTTCCTTGACTTTTCGGCTCTTTCGACTCTGCTACAGTAATCGATCACATCATCTGGACCGTTCCGTTGGTTTTACTCTTCTTCATGGGGTTCGCTAGTCCTTCCCTTCCTCCGCCCTTGGCTCCGCCAAACCTGTCGATATCGCAGTTCGACCACATGTCGACCTTACTGCAATCTTGCGACAACTTGTCTCCTGTCGACACTCACATATCAACTTTCGACCTCTTTTCTCCTATCAACTATTTCGAAAACTCCTGCTCGACTTATTGACTTCGACGAGTCAATCTGCTTCATGCACCAGTGGTTGTCGGAACTCCCTCTGGTCGGCTTCCTCCTGTCGATCAATTTTGACCAATCTGCCTAGGCTCCGATGTTCGTGCATCAATAAGGTATCAAGGTCCAAGGACTCCCGCTAACCTTGTTTAAGTGTAAGGTTTGACAAAAAATAATACGCTAATGTAATGGGGCTATGGGGCTTTTACCATAGTCGAACTTTGAAAAAGCATTAATATAAGATTGGTTTACCTCACCATTCATGGTTGTTGGTTGTTGGTACTATGGTTGATGGTAATATTTAATGATCCACCCTAGTTGCGAGTTGACAGTGCAGTCATGCTTTTATGGCCTACGCTAGAAAGAGATCACAGTCATCCATCAATGCATTAGGATTGCATGGTTTTGGGGAGTAGGGTTTAATGTTTTAGTTGGTTGTCTCAATCCTCCATTTGTTGTTTCTCGTTGTTGGTCTGAGAGATATGTGACCAAACACTTTGCTCTTTCATGGCGATTTAGTGTATTTGATGGTGTAAAAATGCGCCTATGTTTAATGGCATTCTTCACTTGGTTGTTCCCCAAGGTCTTTAAGAGGTTGGAGGTTGCCACCCCACATTTCGAGATGGTTGATGTGACTATAGCATAGACATATAGTTGACCTCATGCTACCCATAAGATAGGTAAGAAAATATTAATAGAAATTACAAAGGTTATATTGCGTTTTCTTTTCTTTTCCACATCATTTGAGTCCAGGGTTAACATTTAAGTCTTCTTGCAGGTAGCTCGATTTATAAGGGAGCCAGGAAGAGCCGACCCTTGACTTTGACAACAATACCTTCAAGTAAGAAAATAACTTAGAGAATACATGGTAAATTCTTAAATTACAGTTTTTTATTAAATTTTTCTCTCCATCATTGGTTGCAGGTGGAGGGCGCCGACGAGGATGGCGACAGGGTCACCTCCTCCCGAGCCTGCGTCTTAAGACCCCATGGTAACATAGTTAAACCTTTTTGTTGTATCTTAATCTCTTAAATTAATATCCATGGTTCTAATTGCATTGTTGCTGGTTGCAAGTAACCTTCAACAAGGTTTGAAAATGTAGAAAGGTTTAAGTTTTGCACCTTCAAGAGATAAGTTAACTTGAACCGGTCCACCCTTAGGGTTTGTGATCTGCTGGATAAGGTATTTGTGCTATCCTTGCTCCAGCATTTACTTTTAATTAGCTGTGTGTGTTATTTTTTGTTTATTTATAAACTGGAAGTATATAGAGTAAGTGTCATCGTGGATGGCTTATCCTCTGTAATATATTTTTAATGTAGGGATTATAATACTAGTAGTGGATGCCATTAGCATGGGCTTATAGCCACTGGTTGTGTGATTGTGAAATCCATTCGATGTTGTTTTTATATAATTTTTATTACGACCCACCGGGTCCTTTACTATTTCTATGAAAAATCCAAAATGATATTATGGTTTATAAAAATAATTTCATGCGGTTTAGTTAACTACTTTTGAATGCTATTCTTATTCTCTCTTGCGAAATGATTCTAATAGTAATCCTGTGGATTTACTTATTTTATAAGGTTTTGATCCATGATCTAAATCTCTATCAACTTTGATTTTGGTTTGTTTAACTATTAGTTGGCATAATTTATAACTCTGTATTAGATCAAAGGTTTATACTATGAATACCCTAAAATCAGTTTATTGTATTTGTAAGTAGTTCGAGGGTTTATATTGTAAATGCAATGTACCCAAATTTTTTTATCATACCTATAAAGTAATTAGGATATTCTTGCATTACTTCGTGCTGGATCCATATATATTGATTCTCAATCAGTGTTGAGTTTTATGAAATGAAAACGTTAAAAATAAAGTTTATAGAGTAGATCAGTTTATTCGACTATAGCAGTCAATTTCCCTAGTTTCTTAGCGATCTTCGGTAGTTATGTTATGAGCATACTTTCACCCTATCTTTTAACTAAATATATATTATACTATACTCAAAATAAAACAGATTTTTAATAGGACACATTACTCAAGGTTATCCTATGAACATAGATGTATATTTGACATCAATGTTTTCAATAAAAAGAATAAAGATATAGGTCTTGATTCGACAGAGATGCCTATATTTAAAAATAAAATAGAAAAGATACTTCAATCATAACAGAGATTGGTAGAGATTATACACAAACTGGTTATGTTTACTTTATAACCTTAAGAATAATACGACAGTTTATTTTAATTTGAGCATAATAGGAAAATGTTGCACATGTGTATAATATAAATCCTGCGTCTATTTGGATGCATACTAGAAATTTCTGCCAGGGTTTAGATGTGATTCATAACAGAAAATAAAACTCCTACTATAATTATTTTGGAAAAGTAAGAAGAAGAACAAGGAACGTGCCACCATTGTCAAGAAAATAGAAATGAAATAGTCGTTCCTCCCAACCAACTCCTAGAGCAGCCAAGTCTCACTTGCTCCAGAACCCCCGAGCCTGATCGCTGAACCACAAGAGAAAAATCCACTTAATGCGCCATCTCTTGCATTATCAGATTCAATCCCCTTCCAATGCTAGCCTCCTGCTGCTTATGGACATACTATTTTTCCTAAGACTTGGTCATTTATGAGCCTCTTGCTCTTTAGCACTCAACTAAGAGTTGTGACATGATTTTGGGGAAGATGCCTCTTGCACCTTGAGTTCTCACTCAATAGCTTCAACTGCATGGCTTTTCCTATTCTGGGTCAACAATCACTCATGCAACAACTATTTCATTTATGTCCCCCCTTCAGTACTTTTATTAATAAAAGAATAATCCATTACATTGTTTTTATTTTTGACTTCTTGTCAAAAATATTTAATAATAATTAAACATAAAATAAATATTCAAAAAGTATTTAATAATACTTTATTTAATTTTGGTGTATTACACTCTCAATTAGATGAAATTTGGGTAAAAAATGGGCCTCCTAAGGAAAATAATAAGAAAATAATAAAATAATAGTAGAGAGTAAAAAAACTACTTTTTTGGATCGTATTTTCAATTTATCTCCTTGTAGGTTTTCTCAAATTTCAAGCAAGAGGACTTGTTGAATGCATAATTAAATTATGCATCTAATAGGTACCCATATTGAATACTTTTAACAACATCCACACCATGAAAAATTGAAAATACATTAAAAAGCGTGTTTCTAGTGGGAGAAAACACGTTTTTAATGTATTTTCGATTTTTCATGGTGTGGATGTCATTAAAAGTATGCAACATGGGTATTCGTTGGATGTATAATTTACTTATGCATCCAATGTGTCCTCCCTCCTGAAGTTTGAGTAAACCTACAAGGAGATAAGTTGAAAATACGATCCAAAAGGTAGTTTTTATTTTTTCCCTCCATTTTTTTTAGGTACTGCATTGTTGAATTTTAAAGCATTTTGATTGGCTAATACATGATAACATGGAATTTGTATTATTTTTGGAAGGCCCATTTTAAATTGAAATTTCCTCTAATTGACCTCCTAAGCTAAACTGTTAATTTGTTTCTTACAGCCCAAAATCTAGCTTAGGATCATATAAATGATTAAGATTATTATTAAATTAAATACAATCAGTAATTTAACTTATGTTATGCTATCCTCAATAGATTTCGAACAAAATCTGTGTTCGTATGCTTTCTTGCTCTCTACCTTAGTTCCACTTCCCATGCTCCAAGCACCTTGGCCAGGTTCTTGTGATTATGTGCCCATGATATTGTCTCCCTCACCATGCTTCCTTAAAGACCTTGTGTGTCTGGGCTATGACCTCCCAGATATCATTGTTATACATATTTTATAAGACTCGTGGGTTTGACTCGAAACATGCAGGCCAATCTTGACTTTGTTCCCAAATGAGCTAGTTTGTTGGAAAGCTAACATTGACTTGGTGCCCAAATAAGATACCTTGTTGGCAAGTCAGCTTTGTTGTCTCACTAACCTTAGGTTTTTCTTGTGAGTCAAACCCTTGACCAAGGACTATTTGTGGGTCACTACCAAGTCAATAAGTTTGATTGATTGGCCCATAAGTACTTGTTGGGAAGATTTATAAATACCCATAAAAGAGATAAACCAAAGATGTTATATGTTTATTTATTTTTGCACTTCTCGACTTTTCTTGCATTGAGTTAAACTCTTGACACTTTTTACTCGGTGTGTATTTTACTGATCTGAGTTAGATAACTATGCTTCTACCTTTTGGCTTTGATACAAATATCAAATACACAAATACAAAAATGCACAAATGCACAAGAAATTATAGATAGAGAGGAGATGTATTCAATCCTATTTAGTGTAATAAGTCAATATGCAATGACGAGTCTTGTGGGAGAGATGTATGTTTGGAAACCACCATAACTTAACCATAAACAACATGATTTAAGAAGTCACGTTTGCCTCTAAGTCACTATTGATTTATTAAACATTCTTAACTCAAAAGTACTTAGCCATAAAAAATCAATGATATGACCATTATTAAATATAAACTCTTTCAAGTCCCACAAATCCTCATACATTAGGAGCATTTTCCTTTTTTTTCTTGGCTAGGTAGTTCTTCTCAGCTAACTCGCGAGATTATAAGGGAATGGTGGCATGTAAATTGAAAAATCATCTTAAAACTGACCACAAAATAAAACAAGGAAGAACCTTGCACACGGGTTTTTCATCAGTAGTTTTGTTTTAGTATATTGATATCTTTTAATATTACAGAGAAACCAAGATAATGATTACAGATTTGACTAAAAAAAGACTAAGAATATATGCTTAATGGTGACATTTAATTATATGCACATCACCATTACAAAAATTAATGGTGATTTTTAATTTTGTGATTGTCACCATTAATGAAACTCCGACAACTATTCTTAAAGGATCGTAACAAATTTTTTTTATATTGAATAGAAATGGTGATGGTCCTTTATTGCACATTGTTAAATTTTTTCAAACTAAACAACAATGAAATAATGGCTAGGAACCATTATAAACTATAGCTAATAAAGTTTATAGTTACTAAAGATAATGATGACCCTCAAAGTACAATCACCATATATGCAACAATAGTGAGGGTCATTAAAGGCTCGTCACTATGAATCACTACTATTCATGGGAAATAATGATGGTCATTGACCATCCCCATATATGCATCAATAATGAGTGTCATTAAAGGCTTGTTATAACCAACAAATCACTATTGTTCATAAAAATTGGCAGCGATCACTGAGGATTAGTAATAACGATTATTGGTGATGGACCTAGACCATTTCCATATCTCCTTTACTTTTGGCTACGTTTCCTTTGGTGATGTTCAATTTTTGTTGATGTTGACCATCATCATATACGCATCACTACTAAGGGTCATTAAAAACATGTCACTATTGTTCATAGGGATTGTCCATGGTCACTAACCATCACTAATAATGAATATTGGTGATGGACCTAACGCATCCCCATATCTCCTTTACTTTTGGCTATGCTTCCTTTTTTTATATTCATTTTTTGGTGATGGAGGTCTTTTTTACTATCACGAATGAGGTTATGGTGACATTTTTTTCCCCTCACCAAAGGCCTTTTTTCTTTTATTCACATAGGTTGCTATGAGGGGGGTTTTAAGTTTCTTGAGTGTAAGTTTCTAAGACGGGGGTTTCAAACCATACATTTATATTGTTATGGGGTCTTCCACACCGACTCTGTAACTTGTTGTGAGGGCGGTTCTAAACCATCTCCACAAGCTGTTACGAGGGGGGTTCTAAACCATCCTCATAATATTCTACAAGGGGGTTTCTAAATGCCCCCAAAAGCTACTACGAAGAGAGTTATAAACTACCCTCATAGATTACTATGAGGGGGGTTCTAAATCACCCCCAAAAGTCCATCCTTTTAGTGACATTTTTTGAAGAGATATAAACTACCCCTCCAGGTGATACACAGGGGGTTCTGAACCACCTCTAAAAGTCACTTTTCGAGGGGGATCCTAATCCCCCCTAAAGGAATCCCTGCTAAAATTCAATCCTTTTATCAACGAGTTTTGAAGAGATATAAACTGCCCCCAAAAAATGACTTTTAGGGGCGATTTAGAACCACCCACCAAAAGTGACTTTTAGGGGTGATTCCAAACCACCACCAAAAGTCATTTTTTGGGGGCAGTTTGGAACCACCTCTAAAAGTCACTTTTGTGGGGTGGTTTATATTTGTTCAAAAACCACCGCTAAAAGGATAGACTTTTAGTAGTGGTGCCTTTACGGGGGGGTTGCAAAATCATTGCTAATGCTAAAACCCATGCGAATTCCACTTTTGGAGATAGAAAATGACTGCCTTTAAAGGTCTTTTTGTAGTATGATTTACTCTACTATTGCACCCTCTAAAATATCTCTTTGTGTTTCTATTTATATTTATTCCCTCATTTCATTATATATATAATCCATGTACGAACACATTTCCTTCCCAAAAATTCAAAATCCATAAAAATATGTACAAACAAAATGGAACCTTAAAGAAAACCCAAAATATTATATGGTTTCAAATTTAAAAAAAAAATAATAAAACTTAGAAGTTCTATGAAACAAAACTTAAAATGGCTATCATCCCAAATCAAATATTTATACTTGTTTATAATACAAAATGTTAGCTTTGAAGGTTACTCTGGAAGCATTTACACCTTTTTGGGGTGCTTTGACATAATATTTGGTATGCAAAATGTCTTTTCACATCATAGATATATCTTACCAATGTAATTTATGTGATCTAAAATGGATGTTTACTATAAATATATTCTAAAGGAATTGGATATACTCACACATCTTGGTGAGAATATTCTACAAGTTATCCACATGGAGGAGGTTACTTGCTTGGAGAATGTCTTAAATTTGAAGAGGAACATTTGGCATTCAGGAGTAGAGTGTTGAGCCCTAGGCCTCAGATATTATATTGGATTCCTACATTGAATTATGGAGTGGACCTCAAGATGCCTCGATTTGAATAAATATAAAACTAGTACGATAAAAATATTATAATCTCCTATAAGTTATATTGGTTTGAAATTCCATAAAAAGTGTAGTAAAGAATATTATGACAAAATTTAGATATTTGGCATCCATATACACCTAAAAATGTAGAATTCTTTCTTCTGTAAGTAAACCACCTTTAGAGATAACTTTTGAGAGGGAATCTACAGACTTGTTTCTTTACTTAAAATGATGACCAAATAAACATTGTTAAAAGCACTGGAAATGAAATTCATATCTTTTTAAATTGGCCTCAAGATGCAATTATTCAAATGAAAATATTCGTGTACGCAATTAATAACAAACAAATAATCAAAAAATATTTGAATACTATGATCACCATTCGTTGCTCAAGTGTGATTAGAAGTTTTTAGTCCATGATCTTTGATAAATTCTTATAATCTTTCCAATCTTGATATAAACTTTGGAACACGATCATCATCAAGGAAAAGGACCCCTCCCCAACTCCTCTAAGAGAAGGGTTCACTTGACTTGCATAGTCAAAAAAAAGCTTATACATTGCTTTTGTCAATTGTCTCCTCTTAAATCACCCTAGTATCTTTCTCCTTTATTAATTGACTAGAAGCTTGAATATTCATACTCTAAAGAACACACTATATAAAAAGAATGAAACTAACATAAAAAATAAGTGCAATAGAAAAATCAAATACCCCAAACAACTAATAAAAAAAAGTTTTTTTAATAAATATTAAACCCTCATCAATAGTTTTACCACTCCACATATTTCTTAATCCTAAAAACCTATCAAATTCCCATCACACCATAAAATAAGGAGATTGTCAATATGCTAAGCACATTCCTAACACATTGGAAACCAACTCGGACCATATATCGCATGTTTTGTACGATAGCCCATGTAAGAACTTTGTTCCTAAGTAATAATACAAAATGTAGTAAATTTTAATGAATCTTTGAAATATGAACTTATATTAGTAGTAAAAATTTCTATAAGTTTAATTAATTTTATAGATTTCAATTCAAAAATTATTTGTCGCAAAGTTTATGTTTTACATGTTAAACTGATTTTTAATATTTATTATTAAAAATTTAGTAAAAAACATAAAATTATAAGTAAAATTATTTTTAATATTTAATTTTTGTAAATATTTGTTATTAAAAATTTATTAAAAAATTGCTTAAAAACATTTTAGCATTTTGACACAAATATCAATTAAATTATTATTTTTCACATTAAAAATCACTGAAGAAGTCTTGTAAAAAAATAAGAAACGACACAAGATCGCTCTTGTGAAAAACAAAATGCTTGTGAAAAACAAAAAGTGAATTAATCAACATAGGAAGTCAAACTCTCCACAAAATGTGGACAAGAGTAAAATGTAATGCCCTTTATATTCGTACAAATTAAAATACTTTTATAATGCCCTTTATATTCCTACAAATTAAAATACTTTTATAATTAGTTCATGGTGTATGAATAATTTATAAGGGTTTTTGATTTTGAATATTTTTATATAGGGTATAAAATTTTATATCCAAAAGATAATGGCAATTGGTACGGTTTCCTAAGATTTTAGTATATAGATATAGGTATATAAATTAAAAATATTGATTATAAAGATTAGATTAGTAATAAACTAATTATGTAATAAGTAAGATATTATTGATCATCGCACAAAAACTTGAAGTTAAAGAGATTTAGGTATATAAATTATAAAGATCAAATTAGTAATTAACTAATTATGTAATAAGTAAGATATTATTGATCATTGCACAAAAACTTGAAGTTAAAGAGATTTAGGTATATAAATTATAAAGATCAAATTAGTAATTAATTAATTATGTAATAAGTAAGATATTATTGATCATCGCACAAAATCTTGGAGCTAATGGCTGAATTTGGATGTCAATAGTAACTTAGGAACTAAATTAGGGGAGGGCTCTTAATCACGAACAGAGGTCCAAAATTGGTCATTAGGGTTTGCACTGAGTAGTATATAAGGTTGTTTGGGACCCTTGAAGTTTAGAATTAGACTTTAGGGTGAGTTAGGTGGTTAATATAAGTGAGGTTTGGCTCATGAGCGTTATGGAGTAAAGGTCTAGGTTACTATCTAGGAGAATTATGCTTTCTTTTGATATCCCAGTTTTCCTTCGTGCAATATGCTTAAACCCAAGCTCTATGTCTTATATAGAGAAAACTTCTTCCCTTACATAGAGGTTTTGAATGTTGTCCATAACATCATTAGGATTCATAAAATCTTCTTAAGATATGAATTCTAGTCCCATGAGAAAATACTATTTTTTCATTAGTAACACAACTTGAATTTTTTCCCATTATTTCTTATGATCTACCTTAGAGAGGTGCTAAAGATTCTCTTTCTTTGTATTTATATAACACTTTTTTTCCTTTCAATTAGGGATTTGTATCTAAAGTTCTTATTGATTTGTAATTTATATATATATATTAAAAAATTAGAATTTAGGCTTTCAACACAATATAGATTTAATAAAAATAATTATGAAAATAATTTTTTTCTTCCTAAAATTATTTTATAAAATGGAAATATTTGAAAAAAATTATGAAACTTTAGGGATTTAATCATTCTAAAAGAAAAAGTTAAAATTTGTAATTTCTTACAAGGTCACCTATGTTAACTTATATCATTTTTAAAAAACTAATAAAATACTAATTTTATAAAAGTATATTATTGGCTCTAATTAAAATTTAAAACTAAAGAGAAATGCAAATATATAGTATTAATAAATAAATCCATCTTATCTCCATCCATAGTAAACACAAATTATATTGGACTGAGAACACGAATACTTAAATCACACTACACACAAATTTGGTCAACATGAAAACATAATAACATCGGAGTGAGAAAATTGGTACTTAATACACCCTACTACAAGTCCCGAATTAGCACGATTTATGGTGGAGTGAGAACATCATACTTGATAAACCTTACTACAAGTCCCGAATTAGCACGAGTTATGTTGGAGTCAGAACATCGTACTTGATACACCTTACTACAAGTCCCAAATTAGCACGAGTTATGTTGGAGTAAGAACAGGAATACGCAAATTTGGTGAGCATGAAAAATGATAAGTGTAAAAATGAATACTTAATAGACCTTACTACAAATCCCTAATTAGCACCAATTAAGTTGGAGTGAAAACATTAGTACACAAATTTGGTCAACATAAGAAACATTGGAATGAGAAAATGAATACTTAATACACCCTACTACAAGTCCCTAGCTATTACAAGTCCCTAATTAGCACGAGTTACGTTGGAGTGTGAACATGAATACACAAATTTAGTCAACATAAAAACATAATAACATTAAAATGAAAAAAATGAATACTTCATGCAATCCACTAAATACTAGCACGAATTACGTTAAAGTGAAAACATAAATACAGAAATTTGATAAGATGAAAACATAATAACCTTGGAATAAAAAAATAAATACTTTATACACCCTATTACAAGTCCCTAATTAACCCAAAGTTATGGTGAAGTTAGAGTGAGCACATGAATACATAAGCTTATATAAACTTGGTCAACATCAAAACATAAGAAAGACAAATTACACCCGCAAAAACAAACTTAATCAATCTGAAAACATAACACGCACAAGTTAAATTAGAACGAGAACATGATTAAGGAGATTAAATTGCTATCCTTATTTCCTGCGGTCAACACGCAACACTAGCTTGCGCAACACGAATGAAGAGTTGTTAGTCTCGCTGGTCACAAATTCGCAGGAAGCACTTGAAATTGGTGACATTCGCATCTCCCATTGGAATTCGTGGACTGCAGCTGCCTCGGCTAGATAATATCATAATTCGCATTTACGACATAATACACTTTTCCTTGCGACCGGTTTCAATTCTCGGCACTTCCCCGTGCAGCTGAACGCCTCGCTGTAATTTGACTTTCAAACTAATCACATTGAAATACTAAATGTCCCTCGCTGGCTTCTGGGGGCTTCTGTCGTCAGAGATAGCTATTAGCAGGTATATCTATAGCCTGTCGATATATTCCTGATCACGACATACACATATTTGTTCTCTTCATGAATTCTGATTAAAATAATGAATTGTGAGTGATGCCCTTTGTTTTTAACTGTTACTTGCAGCTGTAGGAGCAGAATCTGATTTGAAGAAGTGCTCTGCATTCTTACAATTTGAAATAGGCATTTCAGTGTCAATATCGACAGTCGAATACCAGACAGCGATCTTCCTTCTCCCTTCGGTTAAATTAAAGCCGACAATGTCACATAAACTGTCCAATTCCTCTACTATTTCCGCCCAGAGACCAACCTACGAAGGTAAGTTTCCTACGAAGTGTAAATGTTTAGAGGCTCAGATGGAATACCACTTCAGGACAGATAAATACAATACAATCAGATCTGTGTTTATGGTTGGAGATAATGCTTTCATAAGTATAATAAGATTACAATTAGATTGGGTTGGCTGTTGAGATATTCTGTCTGCAAGTACACCACACCATTTAACTTAAGAAAAAGTTAGATCTGATATATTCTGTAAGTGTAAGCTTTCCGTTATGTGTACCCAATTTCTGCTACATATTTTATAAACTTTCTTCTATAATGTAGTTTCAATAGTGTTTAGTCTGTGCAGGTACATCTTCAGCGAATGAGGAAAGGAGCAGGCCGGAACAGAGGCCGAGATGGAAACCAACACCGGAACAGATCCGGATCTTAAAATCCAGGTTCGATTCTGGGATGGAGAAACCGTCCATAGATGATATCACAAGACTGACAGCTCAGCTACAACAGTTCGGACAAGTTGGGGAGGCCAATGTGTTCTATTGGTTCCGGAACAGAAGGTCCAGGTCCAAGCAAACCCAACGCCATCTTCAGCCTGTTAATGAAGGTACATTTTCTGACTCCACCGGATCAAGTTTGTTCTTCAAGAAACTTTGAAATCCCACTAAAAGCTTCTATCCCCGCTCAGGTGACTTAACGTTCATAATTCTATGTTTTTGTGAACGATATATATATATATATATATGATTGGTAATATTTGTCTGCAGGAACAGGCGAGAACTCCATCGATGGCCAATTAATAAATATATTGGTAAACAGGATCCCCGTTAAAGTTCCCGTGGGAGCAATAAAGGTGAGGGCTTTCTTCGGGGAAAATGCACTTTTGCTTCACTCTACAGGCCAGCCTGTTTCAGTGAATCAATTGGGGTTTACCTTGGAAGGTCTGCAGCCTGGAGCTGAGTATTACGTGCTATATTTTGGTATCCCTACAATAAGAATATCTATAGTTTAGCAACACAACTTAGCATCTCTGGTACAATTATATTTTGGTAATAAAGTGCTGTAAAACAGCCAGTAAACTTTTGGCATAGCTATATAGTTTTGGGTGATAGTCTTTATTAAGCGTTTAATGTTTATGATGGGAGTATGGTTGTAGAGTTAACATTTTGTGGAGAAACGTTTGGCATAGCTATATAGTTTTGGGTGATAGTCTTTATTAAGCGTTTAATGTTTATGATGGGAGTATGGTTGCAGAGTTAACATTTTGTGGAGAAACTTTTGGCGTGGCTATATAGTTTTGGGTGATAGTTTTTATTAAGCGTTTAATGTTTATGATGGGAGTATGGTTGCAGAGTTAACATTTTGTGGAGATTTGAGTGGATAGTTTAAATTTGGCAATCAGATGATGAAAAAGTAAAAATCATTTGTATTTATATGTAAGTTGTTATTTTTTATTCAATAATATGAATATTAAGTAATTGTTTTTTCTTTTGTGAAAAAAAAGTGGCAGTATTAGCACCATTTATATTAGATGTTGTTAAAGTGGTGATAAGCATTTATTAACTTTTTTAGAAATGACATATCTAATCATATATGTTAAAACAAGAACTGCCTGTACCTTAGTCCCTGCCCTATAGGATTTAATGCAGAAATAAATAATGGATATTATGAATTGATGTTTATTAAAAAAACAACAAAAAAAAACCATGAAATGACTACCTTCCTCAAGAATTTATTGTAAAAAAAAACAAAGCAATCTCTCCCTTCCTTAGTGGATTTAATGTAGAAATAAATACTAAATATTATGAATTGTTGTTTATTAAAAAAAACAAAGCAATGGCTCCGTGCCCTAGACGATTTATTGTATAAATAAATAAATAATATTCGAAATTGTTGTTTATAAAAAAAAACAACAAAGCAATGCAAACAATGTTATTGGACTTGAAAGAAACAAAATATTCGTTTGAGAAACCACAATATACAGAAGTCTAAGAATATATAATAAAGGGGTACTAAATAGAAAGACATTCTCTTTGATGTTGAGAAATTCTAAAAAAGCACATTCATAGATTATGCACCAATAACACTTTTAGTTTTTACATGGTCTATCAAAAAACATAGTGTCCAGGGTTGCTTTGTCTCCTTCTATCTCAAAGATGGAAGCTATTATTCATGGTATTCTTGTAAGTAAACAGTTGGTATATAGAAGGTTGCACAAATTTTTTATGTTGCTTGAAGGCTGAATGCGATTAATGTGATGCAAAGACCAAAAGAGAGTGATTGTTGCTGCATAAACAAGAAAAGAACATGTTTAAGATACTATACTTTTTCAAAAACCAAACCCAAAGAATAGATGAATCAATGTTTAAAGTAAGGATACATTCAACTATTGATTCCCAATGGTAAATTTGTAGAATTTGTAGTGTAATAATGTGACTTTAAGCTTTCCTAATGACTGTTGTAGCACAATTTTTTTGATGTACACACATGGCATGTAGTTAGATATCAGCTACGGAAGACACCAACATTATAGTTGCAAGTGTCTCTGAACAGTGTAGGAAAAGTTGAAATCTCTAGGATAGTAATTTACCTTTGTTGCATATGCTATAACTTGAATGCTGAAGACTAGAAAGTTGCAACCAGTAAGGTTGAGCTTGCAACAGGATATAATAACAGTGTAAGTTTGGTGTTCTCATATATGCAAAGTGTAGCTAGAGAATGCAAATTTGTTTTGTTGGTTTTGTAGCATTTTTTTCTTTTTCTTCACAATGACAAAAAAATCTAAACACTCGAATATTGTTGAGGAAAACAATATTAAACCAACCCTAAAGTTGAACCATTATATTATTTTTTCTAATTTTTCAATTTATTATTTATCTCAAAATTTAATCACAAAACATGTCACATCAATTTAATCTAAGAGTTGAAATTATTATTATTATAAAAATAAAAATAAAATTATATTGAATAGAATAAAAATAATCATAAAAGAACTAACTAATTTTATTAAAATCTAAGTTTTAAAAGTTTAATTAATGTATGGTTGCCTATTAATATAAAAGAACGGAATATATAGTCACATGCTTAAGCGAGGGACTGAGAACGAACAACAAAGTTGCTTAGTACATGCCTTCTAAGAAAATAAAAATAAAATAAAATGGTAACCAACACACAAAATAAAAGCTTCTTGTATTAATAATGAAAACAATTATTAAGAAAATAGAACCTAGGTACAAAGGATGCATAGCTAAAAAACTATAGTTATTTGCAATTTTTACTCATTAAAAATTTCTTAATAGAATAAGTTCTTAATATTACTATTATTTAAGTAGGTTTAATATTAGTATTTTCTAATATCATTAATTAATTCCAATATGCTTAATTTCATGTCCTCCATTTAAATAACAAAATAAAATGGAAGTAGACCAACCATACTTATTTACCTTGCTTAGTTTCAAGTCCTCCCATTTATATCAAAATAAAATGGAAGTAGACCAACATACTTATTTACCTTAATTCAGAAAAATAATTATTTAAAAATAAAAAGTTTAAGAAACTATTTTTGAATTAAAAAATTCAATAAATTAATTACAATTTCAATATTCAATTTTTCTTTCCAATATACTTCAAATTGAATACTAAATAATATTCTTATTTAATATCACAAAAATAATAATATTGTTAATATTAATTTCTAAAATACTGCAAAATAGTGTTGATATTAAATTTTAAAATACATATATTTTAATGCAAATTTTGATATGTTAGATATTTAATTACTATTCTTTGTTTATTTTTTTAGTTATTAATTTGAAAATTGAAAATATACTAAAAAGCATTAATATATATATATATATATATACATTTAAAATACTCTTATTTTTTCGAAAGCAAATGAAAAATATAAGCACAAGCATTGTATGTCTACTAATGTATAACAAAAGTAATGTGGATAACAACTTCAATATAGATAAGGTTGGCAAGAGGAGTTCTGACGATGGAAGGGTTGCTAGCTATCATATGTCACATGAATGTAGATGGACATTGGTATGTCTGCTTCGGATCTGGTGGTGATGGGGTCGGTCCTGTGGAGGCTGTGAGGTTTTTCAATCAGATCTCTCCCAATCGTTACCTATGCTATGTCCAGTGGGATCATATGAGAATATATGCGGTTGTGAAGGAGCTCTTAGGCCCGATTCTTTGTAGGGATCCATGTGTATTAGGGGTTTTGACCCACAAACCCCCTCGAAGACATGCGATTTTTGGTATACATGCTGGTATACATGAGCCGAAGCCACCCCTAAGAGGATGTCAAATGTAGATTAGGGTTTCAATATTGAATCCCAAGGAAATCTGCATTGATTCTGGACATTGGCTAAATCCTGTCAGTGGTCTTTGGGACCTTCCTAATTCAGACCAAGATCTAAAGGATGAGCTTTCGCACAAGTGATATTTGGAAATCGATCCAAGCGAGGTCGAATCCGATATGTGAGGCAGCTTCTTTTTTTTGGCCTTCTTAGGGGCCAGATCTCTCGAACAAAATAATATTCTTCCTCCTTAGAATATGGCGACCTGGAAAAATTGGATAGATTTCATGTCTATATTAAAATGCTTTCAGGGAAGTCAATTATGTTCTAGGTGCATGGCCTAGAGAAATTAAAGTTAGTTAAAGACAAATTCGAGCATAGGGTGGGGATCTATGGATCCTCCTATTATCTTACACATGGGGGGGGATATTGCATGAGGATCTACAACTAATGGAATTGTAGATATTCAGGGACTCGAAACTAATTATGGTGTCTCGCTTGCAGGGTTGCTTTGAGAAATAGAGGGCCCTCTTCCACATCTTCATATACGGAAGCAGTTCCTCGTAAGGGGAACCCGCCTTCAACCCCTCTCCCTACCCTACCTAGTCTGTATATCATGGAAAACTAGACTTGATGCCATCATTGGAGGTCAAGAACCCATAGGTTTCTCAAATATTCAATTCCCTCCATACGGAGGCTGTCATTTGTTCTTTAAATGGTTTTTGGCCTCGTTCAGTTGATAGTCATGAATGGATTTATTCCAATTGGACCACAAACTACCAAATTATATTATGCCCCAAGGGATTTTTATTGTTCAGCTCAGTTTGCAGGAAGATTAGCAGAAGATCATTGAACAAGGTCCATGGTTTTGGGGAAGAGTTGGGCTATTCATTACCCCTTGGTTTCTATAATTTGATGCAAACTCCATGGTGGTTTCCAAGATTCTTGTTTTGGTTATGTTTCCATACTTGCCTCTACCTTTCTAGCATCATTCAGTTTTTAAAGACATTGGCAATATGTTGGGGAGGTATATTAAAAGGGATAGTGAAAGGAATGAGCGGGGCTTATTCACTTATCCATGAATTTATGTGGAAATATATCTTAGCAAAGGTCTTCCAAAAAGAATTCAGCTGAATCACGGATCCTTTTATTGGATTTAGATCTTGGATTATGAAAATACAACATTTAGTTGTAGAATATGTCATCAAACATGCCATCTTCAAGACTCATGTCCTTAGACTAGAAATACTTCAAAGAAGAAAAATGGGGAAAATACAAAACCAAAAAGATGGCAGGATGACTACATCCCTCCCATTGAAGAGGAAGAAGAGGATGAAGAAGATGAACAGGGGGATACTCAAAATAATAAGGCAACAAAGGAGAATCAAGAAATAGAGGATGGGCACAATGATGGAAGAAAGAAATCCTACAAGGAACCACAACTTTTGGAACCGTCTCTTTTAAAAGATATGATTCCTATATTGGATTCATTTTTAGGTGGGCTAAATCATGCATATGAACCGAAAAACTTAGAGTGAGACAAGGAACAAGATTCTATGTTGAATTCTCTTGTTGCAACATCCAACCAGATGATTGTTGTTGTGCCACCAACACGAGGATTGAATGAATTGAAATCAAAGAAGAAGGAGAAGAAAGGGAAAACTGGGAATTTTTTATAATTTCTGACATCATTGCATAGTTCTGATTATTTTCTGGGTTATTTGCTATTCGTTTAAGGTCTGCATGCTTTCTCTTAGGTTATGTGCTTTGGGACTTAGCTTTTTTCATGAATGCTTATGCATATGTAGATGTAATTTTGTTCATCTTTGAAATAAAATTGCGATTTATTTTCCTAGGAAAAAAATGTGTACTAACAATTAAGCTAATTGAGACATATACACTTGTCATGTGTAATAGATAGATTTTCTCATAAGCTTACCAAAAAAAACAATAAACATTAACAACTGTAAATACATGATATAAATGACAGGTTGTTGTTAAAGATTGAAAGACATTTTTCATAGCCAATACTATCTATATTTTTTGTTGTCTTGTTGGCATGGGATAAGTCCACAGGAAGTGCGGAAGCCGACAGGTGCGAGAGGGACAATCCACAGAATAAGGACCATTCACGGAGTTCGAGAAAGCACACAAATAGTTAAATTAGTTAGAATTGGTCATGTGGACCGTTTTGTAACTGCATAGTAGCATATAAATAAAAGTAGATTTGTAAGCCTAAGGGCATCATGATCATAGCAAGTGATAAGAAGTTGATCCATCTTTTGATCTGTTTTGTATCTGCGACATGGCGTATTGACTATTTCTGCGAAGTTCATTCTGCATGTTTTTTATGAATGCATGCGGATGTTCGATTATGGTTCCATTTCTATCTTTCTCTCTGTGCGATGATGAATGTGAATGTTTGCAACATGTCTAATACTCTATGGGTTGAATGATTACTATTGATGCAAATAAGTAGGTTAAATATGTTGTTGCGAATGTTTATTATCTATCGAAACTCTGAATGGTCTAATGTGGGAATGATGAGTTAATAGTTTACTGTGGAAGATATAATCTCTGGTTTCTACAAACGAAATGTGTGTTGGATGCATGTCCTCAAATCCACTGCGTAAACTTGGTTCCTGTAGCCCCCTTGTGCATCTTGAGTGAGACTTCATTCGCTCCGCGAGTGTTGCTGGAAGGGTTAACACCCTTCTGGGCCGATGCATAAGGGAGTTTTGGTTGGTGTTTCTGTTGATGTAATTGTAACTTCGGAATGTATTTCACCTATGTATATTGTACTCCTATAGAGATGTTATTATTCCTCTATATGGAAGTGTCATCATTTGTATTGACAAGTGTCGCAACTTGCATGTGATGGGTTATTAGACCACCAATTGTGGGGTTAGCCCTGATTAGTATTATCATGGGTTATTAGACTGAGTTAGACAAGTCGGCCCTGCTAGTTTATTAGGTAGGTCAAGTCATGTATAAATAGAGTGTAGGAGGCACTCTATTTGATCACTTCATTATTCACTTCTACACTCACCAGAAAGTGGCGCACAGGTGAGGAAGGAGGAGTAGCTGCTAGGAGGACTATCTCTTGTACTTGGGTTGTATCATTGCTCTTTCTATCTCTGAGGAAGTTGTGGGGTTTTTCACCTTTATGGTCCCCAGTGAAACTCTTTGTGTCTATTGTCTCATGTGATTTCTTGTTGTGATTGATATGCTTGATATGATGTACATGTTATTCTCTCAGTGAAGATCCTAGAGTATATTGAATTGATGCTAAAAAATTAACAGTTTGTTGGCGACAGTGTGCAGTGAACCCCTATTGATAGTCGCTATGTCAACAAATTATTCTGTTGCCGGAACCGTGAGGAGAAAAGAAGAGGATATGATGTGGCATCCGATGAAATGGGAGATCCAAGAGTGGTTTGACATAAAGATAGATGAATTCACAGAAGGAGAAAAGAAAAACCCTAGACAGATTGTAAGCAGTTGGCTACAGAAGTACATTTATTCAGATATCCACGAAATATTTTTCTCCGAATTCCCAGTATTTTTGCATGAGTGGTTAGCGCAGCTAACATTCCAGAAGCACCATTTCCAGTAGACTGAACCTGAGCATTGGACGCCAGAACTGATTTGACAACTGAAACATGTCGACAACACAGTATCAAGGGCTGTCGATTTCTGGGTGGATATAGTATCCTAGATGGTTATATCACTGAGTTCGCAGTAGATATGATCAAGTCATACAACAATGCGAAGAGGAGCGCTTTCAAGGGACCAAGGGGAAGGTTCTTGCTATTGCTAAAACTATGGATTAAGATGCTCGTGTGCAAAAAGGGAATTTTGAGGATGACTTACGATGAGTAAAAAGATCAGTGTGTGGAGGTTCTTGGTGTTGCATAAATGCGGATCTGATAAAAATATGTGGGGTAGATGGACATGAGCGACGACGTGTTTGTATGGGAAGATAACGAAGAGTGTGGTACCTTTAGGAGTGGAGCGATATTCCGCCATCCTGAGAAGAAGAGGAGGACTGAGAGAGAGTATCCTGAGATGACATGAATTGAAGGCTACGAAACTAGACCACAAGGGAGGAAGTGACCCTATTGCGACGAAGATGGTGACCAGGCTACCCCAGATGCAAAAGAGACACATATCATAAGTTACAACATACCTGCAACCCCGCGTACTACCCAAAATTATACAGGAAGAAACCCAAGCTATTCGCAGAGTTTCCCTTCGTGCAACGGTAAGAGTAGCACTTCAGTAAAAATAATAGTAGGAACATTAGGATGGCAGATGAGGAAAAGATGCCTACGTTTCAAGGGAACAAGAGTAAGGATCCCGAATAGTATTGGTTCATATGTGAAGCAGTCTAAACCATGAAGCAGGTCCAGGACGAAGCCATAAAAATGGGACAGATAGTGATGACCCTTAGGGGCAGGCTATTAGATTGGTTCATAAAGTTTACGAAGGTTCCAACAGGAGAAGCGGTCAAGACATTGGAACAGATCAAAACAACGAGTATTGATGAATTTAAAAAACCAAAATTAGAGTCGCAGTATGTTATTGAGCTCAAGGAGATTAAGCAATTCCCGAACGAACTGGTGTGGCAATTTGATCAACGATACAAGACGTTGATAACAAAAGTGAGTTTTGGGATAAATGACATATAGCACAAGGAGTGGTTCATCGCATGACTAGTACCACACATATGTGGACCACTAATGCAATAGAAGGTTGCGATGCAAGTAGAAGCATTGGAGATTGTGATGAAGCTAGAGGCATCACCAATCGGTGAAACAGGGTTGGGTATGGATCATATACAACCAAAACTGGAAAACTTGACAATCCAACTGCAAGACATGAACAAAGGGAAAGAAGCTCATGAAGAGATCTGGTGTACTAGGTGTAGGATAGAGGGACACCACAAGGATCAGTGCCCAAACTTCTGAGACTATTTTAAATCCGGTGCACCAAATCCCCTCAGTCAGGGAGGGTTTGCTTGGTTTCATGTCTGCCAAACGAGAGGTCATCAACCAGAAAAATGCCTTTATCTGCAGAAAATGGTGTCAAATCCAGATTAATTGTATTGCAAGTTTTGTAAATCAGTTGGCCATGACGACAACAACTGTCGATCTTATGGCCTACTCTAGGAAAGAACCGCATCGACATATTTCATGGTAGGAGAAGAACAAGCACTAGGTAAGAAACAACAACAGTATAACTAACCGTCGGCCCAGTATAATCACCAACCGCAGCAATATGATCAGGGGTAGTATGGGAAAATGCACTATTCACCACCGCAACATCCGTCAACGCAGCATTTGGCACCGCAGTATCTAGCTCCGCAGTATCCGTCACCATAGTACCCACCATATGGACCATCGTAGAAACTGCAATATGGGAAATCGTAGTACTACCCATATGGCCCACCGCATGGAGGGGCTAGAAGAGGATTCTAGAGAGGTTGAGGTGCTGGCGCAGGATGAGGAGGAGCTACTGGATGAGGGTGAGGACCAATTATATGCTACAATTGTGGGAAGGAGGGGTACTATCGGAGGGACTGCCCCAATCCAGCACCACGACAGTGCATGTATTGCAGCGATGTGGATCGTAGCGTTGAAGACTGTCTGTAGCTCATAAAAAAATGGCAGACAAATAACCCACCACCACCTCCACAACACCAAAACCAGAATCCACCGGCTGAGCAGATGATATCGATGGAGGCTCAAAAACAACATGCAACTGTTGGAGTGGTGACACGAGGAGGAGCGATGACAAGAGTCGATGGGACACGAACTACTATCTGACTAATAGTATGGAAACATGTCACTTTTGATGCGGAGGCTGAAAGGGATATCTTCTTAGAAGCACAAGAGGCGATGAGACAGAGGAGGAAGTTACCTCTTCAGGAAGAATATATCTACGATATGCCACCGACGTTTGACAAGACGAAGTTGTAGGGAAAAGCTAGTACCTTAAAATCCTTCTTAAGGAGTTTCCTGGATTTGGAAAAGGATCAGGATGCGCTGGAGGAGATATCCAATCTGTTGACTCGACGGGATGTTTTATGCCAGGAACAAAGAGTTAATTGCATACACAAGAGGAAGACAGGGAGAGAGATGCGAACGTCGGCACAAATTGGAGCTTTTGATGTCGACTCAATTATCCTGGACCTAGGGTCATATGTCAACATTTTGACCAAGCAGACATGGGAAACCATGGGGAAACTGCAATTAGCGTGGTCACTAGTACAGTTGCGGTTAGCAAACAAGAATAAGGTTACTCCAATTGGTCAGGTGTACCAACTTCCTGTTGATATTGAGGGCCTCAAGTCTTATGCCGATTTTGATGTAATTGAGATTGTGAAAAACACCAGTCCCTACCCAGCATTGATTGGGATTGACTAGGCAATCGATAATCTAGCGGTTATCAACTTTAAGAAGCGGACAATGTCATTTGAGAATCGCGAGATGAGGGTCATCGCACCTTTGGATCCTACGGAAGGGAAGCGATACGTTGAACCAGAAATTAAATAATTTATGGAGGGATGGGATAGTATATACAATATATCGGAGGATTACATAAATCCTACAGCAGATGGTGAATTGGGTTGGCGTAGTGTTAGTTCAGCATCATCAGATTTGGATGAGGTGCTCGAAAATTGGCAGAACCGGATGCATGAAGTGTCATTTAGAAGATGCGCGAGGATCACACACTCACTGCGATGGGTAGCCACAGAGAAATGCATGCTACCAAACTACAAAGGATTACCTAATTTGAGCACCTTTCTTGCTAAGTTTGAGGAGAAACTATTGGAGCCGCAACGTTTATTGGCCTTGGAGGAAGCCTTGAAGGCTACTCCTGCACATTGGTGGGCCATGCACATGTCTAATATCACAACCTGGACACTATGTCGCCACCTAATGACAATTAGGTTCGGTAATGCGGAAGGATGTAGCGGAAGGAATTTTGACGACAGAAGCGACCCAAACATACATTTGGTAGAGTGTGAACACAAATGGGGATTACGAGCAAATAAGGAGTGGTACCATGCATTCGTTCACACTTTGGATGAAGTACCGCAAAGTTGGTACGTTGCAGCAGAACTGCGACGCGGAATGACTTCTTCGGAGCAGCTAACACTTGGATTTAGCCAAATGTTTTGTTTCTCAGATGAGAACCCCTTCATCCACAATGTGCTACAGGTGATCCGCGAGAAGATATTTGAAGCAGTACCAACAAAGCAACCATTAGAACTTCGGTGGACTGCGACACTAGAAATGATGATGGAATCCTATACCATCACAGGAGATTCGAATGATGAGGATGATCCGAGGGCTACGCATGTGATAGAATCGAAAGGTATTCGCAGTGTCAAGAACTAGAAATTCCTTCCAACAAATTCCAGCAACCGCTAAATATCAAGAAAGTAAACATTGAGAGGGAGGAAAAACCGAAGTTTGCAAGCATTGGGGATTACTGGGATGAGTCCACCATTGTGAAGATGATAGATTTGTCGCATGAGTTTCAGGATCTGTTCCCAATGAAATTCTAAGAGATGAAAGGAATTTTCGGGGACTTAGGCAAAATGAAGATTCCCCCGAAACCCGATTCAAAGCGTATCAAGTAGTGGCCCTACCGGTTGAATCCACGGCACAATGAGAGAGGGCAGCCTGAGATTGAAAGGATGCTGGAAGCAGGAGTCATAGAACCTGTAGAAGAATCTGATTGGATCAACCCGATGGTGGTCCAGGACAAGAAAAATAACGAAGTCTACATCTATGTCGACTTGCGGAAATTGAATGATGCATGCTTACACGATCCGTTCCTGACACCATTCACAAATGACGTGCTGGAAGGAGTCAGCAGTCAAGAGATCTACTCATTCACAGATGGGTTCTCAGGCTATCACCAGATCAAGATTGCAAAAACAGACCGGCCTAAGACTACATTCGTCACAGAATGGGGTTGCTTTAAGTAGACAGTAATGTCGCTTGGATTGAAGAATGCCCCGATAATTTTCTCATGATTATTGGGGTGAGCGCTCAAAGAATTCATTCATAAATTTCTGGCCATCTATATGGACAATTGGACAGTGTATGGGTTGGTCAAGGATCATGTCGCAAACCTAGGGCTAATGTTGGAACGATGTCGACAGTACCAGATCTCCTTGAACTTGAAAAAGTCCATCTTCTGTGCTCCGTTGGGGATTTTACTAAGCACATTGTCTGCAGGGAAGGTATGCCTGTAGACCCAGCAAAGATGTCATCATTGTCGACCTCCCACCACCGACGACAGTTAAAAAATTGGGAGCCACGCTGGGCCACACAGGCTACTACCGAAAGTTTATAAGAGGATATTTAGCAATCAAAGCACCCATGGAGAAGTTATTGGAGAAAGATGCCAAGTTCGAGTGGAATGATGAGTGCCAGAATAGTCTCGACATATTAAAAGAAAATATGGTTTCCACACCTATCTTGGAATTTTCGGATTGGACGAAGGAGTTCAACGTCTACATCGATGCGTCATCAGTCACATTAGGAGTTATCTCGACCCAACCAGGAGAAGGAGACATCGACCACTTGATAGCCTTCGCAAGTAGGAAGCTGTCTACTGTGGAGAAGAATTAAACCACCATGGATCGAGAAGGGTTGGCGATGGTGTACACCCTACAGAAATTCCGACGCTACCTACTCAGGGGCCACTTTAAGATGTTCACCGATCACTCAATACTAAAATACTTGGCGAACAAGCCTTGTATTGGGGGGCAAGATCTGTTGCTGGTTGCTGCTATTCCAAGAATTCGATTTTGAAATAATTGTCAAGCTAGGACGATTGAATGCAGGACCAAATCACCTATCACGAATTGATTCAGGGGAAGAGCCAAGCAGCAGTGATGAAGGATTGTCTGATGCTCAGTTATTCAAGGTTGGCATGGTCGACGACCATTATGAACAACTCATTCATTTTTTGGCAACCGGGGAGGCACCGACAGGCTTCATGACCAACCTAAGAAAGCAGCTAGTCTTAAGGGCTACAGATTTTCAGTTGATTGCAGGACAATTGTATAAAATGGGTCCAGACGAGACACTGTGATGATATGTCCTTCCGCATGAACAAGAGTAAATTCTTGCGGAAGCTCATGGCGGGATTGTTGGGGGTAACTATGGAGGACGCGCCACTGTGAGGAAGATCTTGTGAGAGGGGCTATGGTGTTCGATGATGGATGGGGATGTTGTGGACTATGTTGAAAGCTTCGATGTATGTCAACGGACTGGGAAGCCATTGAGAAGGGAGGAAATGGCACTACTACATCAATTGACATTGCAGGATTTCAATAAATGGGATGTGGAATTCGTGGGACCCATAAACCCACCAAGAAAACGAACAGGGTCGCGCTACATAATTACAGCAACGGACTCTTTGACGTGATGGGATGAAGTAGTGCCAACAAAGGATTGTTCCACTGTGACAACAACCAAAGTCCTCTTCGACAACGTAGTCACGAAGTTTGGGTGCCCCAAAATACTGATGAGAGACCAAGGGACCCATTTTATTAATAAAAAAATCACAACAATGACAGATGAATTTCAGATATGACACAGAAAGAGCACCCCTTACCATCCGTAAGCAAATTGAATAGTGGAAGCCTTTAACAAAATCCTAGAGCATGCGGTCACAAAGGTATGCAACACAAATCGGGATGATTGGGATTTGAATATCCCTGCAATACTATGGGCGTATCGCATGACTTGAAAACGTCTGACTCGACAGACACCATTCAAACTTGTCTACGGGAAGGAAGCCGTAATGTTGATGGAGTAAATTTTCCCTAGTCTGTGGATTGTAGTTGTCACCAGAATGAGCGATGATGGAGCCTTGGAGGAACGATTGGCCCAATTAGTACAACTCGGTGAGGACAGGTTCATCGCAGGCTTTCATCAAAAGGTGGAAAAGGATCTACAGAAGGCTTGGCATGATCGCCATATCAAACAAAATCACTTTCAACATGGGGATATAGTTCTTCTATATGATAGTAAGTCCGCCAAGCATCCAGGTAAGTTACAGGTGCATTGGTTAGGTCCCTATATTATTGATTTTGTTATTGATGGAGGTGCAGTGCAGCTGAAGAGCTTAGATGGCACATTGTTTCCTAAACTGGTAAACGGGAATCGTTTGAAATGCTATTGCCATGATCAGGTGCATAGCAGTTGAGCAACACAACATGAATGAAAAATAAATAAATCAATCAATAATCACAAATAAGTGACACGCGTGTGGAAAGCATGTGCAAAGCATGGCCGACCAGGTCACTCGTTGATGCTTCGCACGCAGGAGTCCAATCTGAGTGTGATTACTACGGATTGACATCATCAGAAGACGATGGAAATGTATGATGAAAGATTCGGCTAGCTATCGATAATATTTTCCAAATGATGGGCAGGGGTTGAGCAGCAAGCATAAATACCGACGTACGGAAGGATTGTAGTGTGCAATTTGAAGTAGCAAGAATCCGAAGAAGAGCATTAGTAGGTTGTATGACGCATGTCTATAAGTTAGATGCAGAACGGTGGGAATTTTAGTAGGCAAGCCCAAGGAAGCTATGGAAAAGGGTAGTGGGATAGTTGCAATGGTGCACTTCATTTCGAGCAGAAGTACCCGACGTGCCCTAAGAGCCAGAACGACAATGGTGCACAAATAGCTTGCGAAGGAGGCAATTAGGACACTCGAGAGGAACAGAGACGAGGTCTCATCTTAGATGTCTAAGAGTGCGGTATTAGTTAGAAGGGTCAGGGTTTCCCTAACCACCAGAACACCAGGGGCTGAGGCCCGTCGGATCCAGTAGTGGACTTCCAAATGTGCGAAACAGATGTGCCAGAGCAATTGGCCTGTTTCACAATTTGCCAACAACGATGAACTGTTCCCGAGGTCGCAACAAGCCTGAGGTGCCAGAGAAAGCACAAACGAGGTAGATGACCAAGGTTGCAAGAGACTCGAGGATGAGTTTGAGAAGTACATGACAGCGAGCTCCAGATGCCAATAACAGCTTCAGAAGATTAACCACAGTGACAAATGAGATCAAAATCAGTAGTGTTCAGCTGAGATGGCTTGAGGGCGAGCCACAAGTTTGTGTTGGGGGCCTGTTGGCATGGGATAAGTCCACAGGAAGTGCAGAAGCCGACAAGTTGGAAAGGGACAATCCGCGGAAGAAGGACCATTCACAAAGCTCAAGAAAGTCCAAGAATAGTTAAATTAGTTAGAATTGATCATGTGGACCGTTTTGTAACCGCATAGTAGCATATAAATAGAAGTATATTGGTAAGCCTAAGGACATCATGATCATAGCAACTGATAAGAAGTTGATCCATCTTTTGATCTGTTTTGTCTTCGCGACATGGTGTAATGATTGTTTCTGTGAAGTTCATTCCGCAGGTTTTTGATGAATGCATGAGGATGTTCGATTATGGTTCCATTTCTGTCTCTCTTTGTGCGATGATGAATGTGAATGTTTGCAACATGTCTAATAGTTTGTGGGTTGAATAATTACTGTTGATGCGAATAAGTAGGTTAAATATGTTGTTGTGAATGTGTATTATCTATTGAAACTGCGAATGGTCTAATGCTTGAATGATGAGTTAATAGTTTAATGCGGAAGATATAATCTCTGGTTTCTACAAAGGTAATGTGTGTTGGATGTATGTCCTCAACTCCACTACGGAAACTTGGTTCCTACATCCCCCTTGTGCATCTCGGTTGAGACTTCATTCACTCCGCGAGTGTTGCTGAAAGAGTTAACACCCTTCGGAGTGGGTGCGTAAGGGAGTTTGGGTTGGTGTTTGTTGGCAATAGTATGCATTTGTTGGCGACAGCATGCAGTGAACCCCTGTTGATAGTCGTTGTGTCAACTTGTCTAAAGCATATGAAACTAGAATATATATTACAACAAAATCTTATGCATTTAATACAATTTCCACGGTTGAACTAATTAACTAACTAATCTTGATGTTTGTTAAATACATATTTAATATTACAATTCAGTTTTTTTGGGATTCTTCTTTAGCTAGCTAATTGAATCCATAAAAACAAATTTTGATTTCACTCTAATTATAAAGCGACTTTACTTTTTAGGTCCAAAATGTGAAAAGTATAACAAACCGGTTGTGATGCCATCTAAATATCCAACGCAGATTCCTGGATACCATTTAACAATTCAGTTGTAATAGAATTTAAGTGATGCCATCTAAATATCCAACGCAGATTCCTGGATACCATTTAACAATTCAGTTGTAATAGAATTTAAGATATAGTGAAATTGATGTAAGTAACTTTATTTGGAGGTTTATGAGATTTGTATAAATTCATCAAAGCTCTCTTTTTTATCTGGTAGCTTACTATGTGCGTAGCATCATGGTATGCACATTGTGTAACATGATTGAGTGCACATGTATGGGATGACATCATTATGGAAATTAGGGGCCGAGGCCATGCTTGTCTATATGTTCTTCACCTTAACCTCACACGACCGAGATGAGATTACATAGATCTCTCAAAAGTTGTGTTGGCAGAGAGGAATACGAGATTACAGAGATCTCTCAATCGTGGTGTCAATATGACAATGTCAAAAATCAGACCTAAGCAAAGATGACAAATTTTGTAAAATATTTTTGATAATTTTAAGATAACAAATTTATTATTTATATAAAGGTTAATAATTATAAAGGTTATCAAAGTCATTTAATTTCGATAATTCAAACTATTTTAAATTATTAGAATTATAAATTATAAATTTAAAAAAAATAAAGAAAAATATTTATTATATTCACTTAATATTATTCAAAGTTTAAACTATGTAATTTTTAGTACGGTCTTATTATGAAAAGTGGACTAGTCCTATGAAGGGAAATTTCCTAATCTTATTAAAAAGATTTATATCATTAAAAATATAAATCTACACTTTTCTAATTTTTGTTGTTTATTCAGTATGCTATACATGATAAAAAAAATTACTACAAGTAAGAGGGACACATCTAATCATAATAGATAACCAATAAATTTGATATCCATGAACTAGCCAACCATTGAATGCTGCATGAAAATACATAATTTGTAGCCATAAAGTAAAGATATCACTCTTCATAATGTCAATCCAGAGCCCAAGAAAAAGACCACTCACTACTGAGCAAAGATATTTAACAAACTTTATAGTTGTGCAATTTCACTATCATCTCTTTACATTCACTAAAAATAATACTCATAACCGATGCAAAAGGAATATATTTTATTTTTATTCTTTCAATCTTCAATGACATTAAATGTCTTTCCCAGAATTTATGCTTTTCCTACTTGGAGCAGTTAAGGTGTCTCATTTCCCCATAAAAGTTTGACTTGCCTCGGCCTCTCTAAGATGCTCGCAAGGAAGCTAACAACTAACATCTACATAAATATCAAGTAAAATTAAAAAAAAAAACATGTTACTAAGTTAAGTGTGGCCCATAAAGGTTACCAAAAAATCAAAAAATCACAATTCTTACTTGGCAATGCCATTGATACTCTGAAATTATTACTGGTATCTTGTTAATCAAAAGTTCAATTACTTATTTCAATTATCAGCATCTGCATAAGAAAATATATTTTAAGAGTTTTCTCAATCCTTCCTATGAAACTACATTGTTTTACTTTACTAGCAACAACCACATTTTTAAATGTGATTAATATTCAGCCATCAAATATATCAACCATAATCACACATTTAAAAGTAGTTGATATTTGTTGAATATCAACCACATTTAAAAATGTGGTTGTACATCTTCCTTATGTCTAAAAGTCAACCTGAAAAAATCTGATATGGACAGATCTGTCCACACTAGTGCCTCCACAAGTGGTGTTAGCATTGGATCTGTGCTATACGAACCAGTAGAGCCTCGCTACCCTGTTAAATACACAACCGATAATTTATACAAATCCAAACCGACAGCAACAAGCCACCAAACATTGTTGGAACGCAACAATTTCTTGTATCAATCAACAAGAAAATGATATACAGGATGTCAATCAAATCTTTGAGCTGATATTTACTGTCACAAAATTGTCGGGCATTGAAATGTCATATAAACACCCCGTATCTACAAGAGAATGTAATCCGTGACATGAGCTATTGGAAGAAAAATTGAGCCTCTTGAATTTGAAAGGCGTGCAATCATCTAGAGATCCACAATCAACGACAACCTCCTCATCCTTGAGACACACCACTTTATTAATTTTTTCTCATTCTCGGTACGCCTGGGTCTATATGTTGGCAACTAGAAGTGAGTGCCACTCAAAGTGTTTTTCGACTTGATCCAGTCAAGAATGCGATGATGCGAACTATTCCATGGCGATGGACTTGAGGATATTCTTCATATGATAGACATCACGCTCCCTTAACAAGAATATCCTTTGCTACTGGTGCGCAAAAATTCATTCCAGTGGAGGTATATGGGTAGATATAACATTCCCTACAAAATCGAGCGTTCAGTCTTCATATAATATAACCATTGGTGAATGCTAACGTTTCTGACAGATGGGATGTTCTTCCTTCCCAGTCACTCCTATAATATGCGATTGCAATGTATGTAGGTCACAATATCACTCCACGACACTCGATATTTCCCACACAGTTTTTCCCAAACAACACGCAGTCTTCACGAAAATGCAGTCTCCTAGTCGCAAGCAAGAAATATGAGCAGTCTCCAAGTCTCTATGCGTGTGTATCCACTCCACTCCACACACTAGGTTTTGCAAGTCTCCACTCGACTCCACCCAATAAAAATGTGGTGACTGTTATTCTGGACATGAATTTGAATATTGGTGACTGGAATGGTATAGAGGAGCAGCACTTTAGAAATAATGATCTCAATGACATTGGCCTTAGAATCTCAAAGAATGAGTGCCAAGGTATATATATATAGCATTCAGAATTAGGTCAGAAAAAGCTATATCCAACAAGGATTTCATGTGGATTAGGGATTTTGGAGAAAAACACACTGACAAAAACGCACAGGAATTCTCATCCTGGAATTTCCTCACGATTAGCTCAGATGATCAGCTCAGATGAGAATAACTGTTCTCGAATAACCGGTGAATCTTAAATTTGGAATTAAATAGTATTCCTAAGAGACCATGGACGTTGGGCCACTGTTTGTAACATTAAAAAAGGATAACATATTATGAATAGTATTCCTTACACATATAAAGTTAGGGTTAGGGTTTTTAACGGAGTTAAATCTCGGCCCTCCCTTTCGAAAGAGGACTGGAAAGTTAAGAGGGCTTGTACAATAGAAGCATAATGTTTTACACACCATATCCCTGTATATTATTGTATATATCGAACCCAAAGAAAAGGATGAACTAATAAGGGCGCTCAAGCCACTGCTGTTAATAAATTTCTCTTCTTCTTTACATAAAACAGTCCAACTAACTATGGAGCCCAGTTTCGAGACCTGACTAGAGTAATCCTTGACAGCTTACGGGTTTATTCAAATATAGAAGAACTATAAATCTCACCATGAATACAACGATAGGGATTACAGAGCGAGAACCTCGGAAACCTCTGCACCGACATAAGACCCAGCCACCATAAGGAGAGTATAAGCCGTCATATATCATGTTGCTTACCTATGGTTGGCCGGCTTGTGGTTTAACTTAACCAGAAGAGGCCATAATCAGAATCTGAAGATACCTTGCAAGAGAATGAAAGGTGCAAACCAATATTAATAACAGTTTAAGAATAATAGAAAAGAAATTTATGAATAGGAAGGTAACTTTAACGGTTGAGGATATATTAAATACTTGAAGATTTGAAACCAGAAATTCCAGCCGGATTTCAGATCTGCTTGGGAATCTTGTAACGGAAGCACACCTTCAGCAAAAACTGCAGCTTCACCTAAACAACATAATTAAAACCCTTTGAAAAATGCCATCTATGAGAACATTTCCACCATCTGACCTACAATTTGCCAGCTCATTTATTATGAAAAAAAAAATCAAACTGTAGGGATGAAGATGAGGGTTGAGTTTTTCACCTGATCAGTATTATATACTATATACTCATTAAATTTTAAAACATCCTGATCATCCTTTGGAGGTATGACTGATTCTGGATCAATACCACCGCACGGTACAATCACTTGATCATCTCCCCAATGTTCATATTCTGTCAAATATTTATAACGACCCACACCCTTGGTAGAATCCTTCCCTTCCGGAGGCTTGTCCATATACTATAAAATGATAAAAGTGCAGAACTTTGTTATATCAAGGTATTAATGAATGCTGATTTTTGTATTATTTTTGTAGATTACAATTAGTAGAGACTGATAAATGATAGACTACAAATCTATTTGCATGATAAGTCAAATAAGACGCTGTGCATTTAACATGACTGGTAGAATGAAAAGAGGTTTTCTTTCAAACTCTGAAAGAGAATAACAAAACAACATACCTCGCTCTTTGTCGTTGTCGAATTCATCCACAGGTTCAGATTTCGGGGTTCGGCTAATGGTGGAACCCTTCAAATCGACACCCTTAGAAGCCATATCTGCGTGGTTCGTGTCTTTGTCGAGATCGGTTAATCTTGGAAGCAGCTTTTATGAAGGAACTGAAAATCTTATCAGCAAGTTCTGTTATGTATAGATGTATAATATGAGATAAATAGTTCAACCATTAGTGCTTGTAACTAGTTTGTTTATGTCTCTGCCCATATTTTGAAAATGGTATCAGAGCGTTTGGTTAATCAGTTGGTGACGGTTTAGAGAGCCTCTTGGTTGGAGGTTTTGGAAGGTCTGCTATTCAGTGGACATTTGTTGAAGACTAGTGTTGAATGCAGAAGTAAAGTCTGCTGTTAAAAATTTGTTGGAGCCACCAGTTCGTTGAAGCCTGTGCATGCAGAGTTGTTGAAGCCAGTTCGTTGAGCAGAGTTGTTGAAGCCAGTTCGTTGAGCAGAGTTGTTGAAGCCGGCGTTGGACGCAGAGCCTTTGGTTATTAGTTTCTGGAGAACCTCTTCAAATATTGGAGAGAAGGTCCCGTCAACTGAGCCAGTCCGTCGAAGAAAGAATCCGGGCTTTGCCATTTCTAAGAAAATTTTGTGTGAAGAAAGTTTGGTGTGGAAGCCTGCTGCCCCGTACGAGATATGACGTCCAGCATAAGGAGATAGTGTTGCTGTCTGCTGCACTTGTTAAAAAGAATTATGTTGCCCCGTTTGTTGTCCACCTAAGAAGTTTGTAGTTTGTTGTTCTGCTTAATTTGGCCGTGAACAGAGAAGAAAATCTCTGCCCATAGCTGCCCAGAAATACGATTTGTTGATTGATGAGATGGCTGCTTAAAAGATGGTGGAAATGGCTGCATGAAGAGAAGTTAAACCCATCACAAGTTTTTTGAAGGTATTTGTATTTAATTGGAAAGTAAAGTTTGGAGTTGGCTGCATTTTAATAATTGCAACTTTGGATTTTGATTTGAGAGCGATAGCACACAACGATATAAAAGAAATATTATTTTTTGAAAGAAGTTTGTGGGTTGTATAAAAAGGAATATTTATATTCTTAAACTTTATTAAAACGAAAAGCTAAGAAAGTTTAAGAATGTGGAACTACTATTTTTTGAAAACTGATATTTTTATACTTTGGTGAAATTAAAGTTTTATAAAAAGATCGTATAAGTGAAAAGAGAGGGCATCCGTAATAAGTGAAAAGAAAGAGCACAGAGAATGCATTGAGTTTCGCAATATCAATGATTCAGTTTGTATAAAAAGTTTCGGGTGAAAGAAGTTATTGAAAGAGCCCAGGGTAAAGAGAAAGCTTTGTGAAGTGTTCTAAGTGTTAATATTTTAGCACATAAACTAGCAGCCTTATATCAATGAATATCAATTGATTTTGAGAAAGAAAATAATTTCTTTTGATGTAAAGAATTGTTGGTTTCTAAGAAAAAATTGAGGAGAAATATAGAGTTTTTTCTAGTTATGGAGCAGATCAATGAAGATCTAGATCATAATAAATCTAATGAAGATGAAGAGATAGATGAAATATTGAGAAGATCTAATGAAGATGAAGAGATAGATGAAATATTGAGAAGATCTAATGAAGATGAAGAGATAGATGAAATATTGAATAGATCTATGCCGATTTTGCCATTTTTCTTAGGTATGGATTATGAAATTTGGGCAAATAAAATGGAAGATTTGCTTTGTTCAGCAAATTTGTGGAGCTTTGTTCAAAAAGATTTTGTAGATCCCCGTCATAGAAAAAATGCAATAGCAAGATTTCTTATTTTGTCAGCGGATGAAAACGTTTTTTATAGTGTTTTCTATAAACTTCGTCAAGTTGTTAGTACAAAAGCTTTTTGGGATGCTTTAGAGATGAGATACAGTAAAAAGAGAAGAAACATTAATACTTTGCTTCATATTGGTACATTAGAAGAAGCTTTTGTAGAAGAAGTAGAGAAAGAAAATGAAGACAAGAAAGTTGAAGAAGTCCTTGATAAAGTAGAGGAGAAGAATATTGAAGACCTTGTGTGTGCCATAGAGCATGAAGAGGAAGGTGAATCCCATTGCGTAGATACACCAGTGGATGATAAAGTTGCCATTGTAGCAACCTTTGATGATGAAGAAAATTTGGTGAATGATGAAGTGGATGATAAAGTTGCCATTGTAGCAACCTTTGATAATGAAGAAACTTTGGTGAATGATGAAGTGGATGATAAAGTTGCCATTGTAGCAACCTTTGATAATGAAGTAACTTTGGTGAATCTAGCAATAGATATTGCTGATGACATTAACTTAGTGAAGCGAACAAAGTTTGTTGTTGACAATTCGATTGAAGATAAAACTGCCCATGTAGCAGTATTTGATGAGAAACAAGAAGAAGATTTTGTAGAGTGTTTGGAGAGTCCATTCCTACACAAGGAAAAGATGCTTGAAGCATCAATCGAGAACAAAGAATCTCATGTTTTTGGAACTGAAAATTTGTGTGTGTTTGCAGATTATGCAGGTACTATGAAAGAAGAACATCACTTTGATGTGTTAATAGATTATGATGAAGAGTTGAGAATGCTAAAAGAGTGGATAGAAAATCCAAGAATTTATGAAGACATGAACCAGAATATTGTAGCAGATGAAGAAGACATGAACAAGCATATCGTAGCAGATGAAAAGTATGAAAACATTAACTTTCAAGAATTTGAAATTAACATTGCAGAAATTTCACAAGAAATGAAGTTTAGTAACATACACTTGCAAGGAATAGAGATGAACATTGAGGTAGAAGAATTATGGAAGTGTTTGACAAATAATATAGTCAACTACAAAAGATCAGTTGATTGAAGATACAATTGAAAGCAAGGAAAGAGGACGACAACAACATCAGATTTGGGATCCAGGCAAACATTCTATCTTTGAAGATGAAGATGAAAGAAATAGGCCTAAGCAGCCTAATCTAAGCCCAATTTAGTTTTATGAAATTTTTGTTAAGTGTTTGTAAGCTTGGCTGAGACATAGACCAGCAAGCATTTGCATTTATGAGATTTACATTTTAGATGTTTTAGAGTATCATAATTACGAGGGAGTGCTTTGTTTAGTAAGAATGTAACCCTTGAGATTAAGAGGGAGTGTTAGAAATATTAATCTCTTAGTTAAGTTCAGTTAGTCAGTTCTACATTCGGTTAGACGGTATTGCTTTAAACGGTCAAAGCTATGTAACATATATATACTGATGTATAATATGAGATAAATAGTTCAACCATTCGTGCTTGTAACTCATTTGTTTATGTCTCTGCCCATATTTTTAACAAGTTCAAGCCTCCCAAGAGGCTGTATAAAGGATGCGATTCTGCGAAGACTGGAATAGGCAGTGTCAAGCGGACGCCTGGATAATTGAAACGATTGTACTCATGGATTGAAACGTGGTTGGGAATCATTTAAACTGTCTCAGTGGCGAGAGAGTTCGATTAAACAAAAGAAACGCTGGATTAGCAATGGACGTTTGGGTACCTTGTCTGCAAACAACAAATCTCGGTCGTTGGAACTATGTGCTCGATGAATCTTATTGAAAGAATATGCCAATCTAATGCATCACCACGGCTTATCCTTAATTTGTGATTAAAAGGCTGCGATCCTCCCCCTATGTACATGATCCTCCCCCTATGTACATTTTCCCATTGTAGCGCCTATCAGCCAAATATAATGCAGATAGGATGCCGAGAGAAAATATACTCATTTGGGAATCGAAGTCCTGATTTAAGAAAATAAAATGCTGAGAGAAAATATACTCATTTGGGAATCGAAGTCCTGATTTAAGAAAATAAAATGCTGAGAGAAAATATACTCATTTGGGAATCCAAGTCCTGATTTAAGAAAATAAAAGATGAATTATATTTTATACTAACTTTTCATGACTAACAAGTTTCTTCTCCAGAACTAGTAAGTCAAATAGGCCTAGTTGCACTTTTTCAGGCATGATTTATGTAGAAACAATGTATAACATTACCAAATTTCGTTTTATGAGCAATCCACTTCGATATAAAACATGCAAAAGGCCCAGAAATTGGTGTACAAATGTATTATCATTATTTTTGTTCTCTTTGAAACGATGTAGCATTAACTCATTAACCTACTAAATAACTACAGTTGAACTACGCAAGAATATATAGCCCTAGTGGACGTGCGTACAAGTATGAAGAAAAAAAACACTGAATCATTAACTTCTTGATGAACTGCTGTGCACGAAAAGAAAAATTGGTTGCCATGCTGACTTGCAATATGTAAAGGTATAAGATTTAGCAGTCTTAATTTACAAGAAATTAACTATGATACGATGTTGCATTTTATTTAAAATAGAAGTGTTGAATCCACTTCTGCAAATTATGAGCCAACTTTTAGGAGCTTTTTGAGAAATACATCTATTTTATATTCACTACTTAGCTGTGATATAGAAGATTGTGTAAAATCAATTTCAAATTACCTAAATATCACACTTTCTTCAAAGCATGTTTCCTAGATGAAGCCTCTTCACTATACTCGTAATTGCAAATGGAACTGTGGTTAAAAGCAATTTGATCTTTATAAGCATCTAGGCCCAAAAACTCAGCAATATCCTATAGTACACTCAATCTTGAATGCAGCATCTTCAGGTTTATCGGTCCAGAGGAACAACATATGTTGCTTGCAGGAACTCAACTATTTCAGCACTTTCAAACATCTTTACTCCAGTGTTTGGATCTTCCAAATATGGTGCCTGTAAAAGGTTTACCCATACAATTAAAAGCAATAAAATTTAAGATTACATTGCAAATAACCAATGAACTGGAAGGAAATATGCGTGTTGATATTACAAAATTCTTATGTTTATTAACGACTACATAGCATTAATGATTTCAGAACTAAAACTTAGAGCTCTAAATATTTTGAACTGTTTCTTCCAGCAAAGGAAATTAACTTACTGAAACATAGTAGATGGAATCTTTGTAAAAGTTTTAGTTTAGAAGGACGACTGCAACTGAGGTGTCCAAAATTCATTCATTTCACTTCCAAACAAATGAGAAATCTTGATCAAAGAAAAACCTGGAAATGTCCTATTTTTTTATCTCGAAAAGATCCTGGCGATTTGGGCTTCCACGTGCAGCGCTGCAGATCAAGAACCATTAACCCACTCTAACCACGATCATTATATTGAGTCCTTTTAAAACACCACGTTGTGTTGCAACATAACATCACTTCCGATTTGTCGGTGCGCTGGACACTTGAATTCCAAACACGGCTAATAAGATAGTTGACTAATACAACACAAATGGTGGTAAAATCGAGAATATTGAGATAAATAGATAGCCCTTTCTTTGCTCTCTTTCGCTCTTGAACAACGATAGCAATCACATAATAAATCAGGCACTAACTAAATTATGATAAATATCACCATCCTTCATTACTCAAGTAGCTTGGAGAAAGTTGTCATTACTTTAACTAGCTTGTAGAATGTTGTCCATTGTTGCAAAATTACCACTCTGAATTTTACATGTAACTTAAAATCCTGGGAACAAATCCATATAGTTTTCAGAAAATTGAAGTCCACTAAGATTAGTTCTCTCCAACGCTATGGTGTATATGTTAAACGATACTCAATAAGAACCTTTTTCCAGCATTTATTTTAGCTGAAATCCAACAGTTGATCTATGTTCCACTTAAAAAGTAAATGAATATCCCCACTGCCACTGCTGATCTTGCTGCTTGGCATACATCGTAGAGCCACCATACTAGTTCTTCAACTGGTCAACATAATTTTTAATGGAAGTGGTATTCAAAGCCTTTCAAAACTATATAGCCTATCGTAATGCAAAGAAAGCAGAAGCGGCTCGAGTGCTTTGTTCTCGATTCGATAAGGTAGAACAAAATTATGTTTCATTTTAAAGATTGGCTCAGGTTTTATTAGAAGAGGGTTTTTTTTATTGTGTCGATAAGTGTTTATATTTTACCATTTAAAATTTACAAATAAGAGTCTTTTTCCTAAATTGCACTAAGTTAAATTAATAAATGGATGTACTAGTTGTAAGATAATTTTGTTTTTCCTTAAAACATGAGATGAAGCAGATTTTTGCAAAATGGCCATAAACTCTAGGACACGGCATTTTAAATTGGCCTCTAAAAAGGGTTGAAGATATTCCATGAAAACAATTGAAAATACTAGAAAGAAAGAATAGTTGGTAGTTTAGCTTAGTGTTATGCTACCCCTAGAGCTCAAGCTTGCAGCCATTAGCCTTTGTTGAAATAGTTGTAACCTGCACCTTTGATATTCATACGATATCAACAAACACATCAAAGCATAAAACCAAACTAGAAGACACAGAGTATGTTCATCCAGCAGCATTGGAAGACTAAATGTTCTTGTTCCAATTAAAAAAGAAGATACATTTCACAAATTCCAACGATGAGAACAAAGAGACCCTAGTGACATCCATTCAAAACCGTCGATTCCCTGATCTCTCTATGCAAACGAAAAATCTTAGATCCAAATCATAGTTTAAGGATTCTTCAAAAGAATATAAAAAGATGATCTAAGGTCTATCTCTCACTACCTTAAAATTAGTTAACCACATCATTTCCATTAAAAAACAACAAACAACAAACCTTAAAATTCAAACTCTCGGATAATTAAGCTATTGGCCATGGGTGTGAAGGTACCAAAATGAGAGAGGAATCAAAAGCTTACCATAGAAATAAAATTAAAAGAGTAAATGGGTGCCTACCATTTTGCGTCTTCCAGCATTGCCCCTACCTCAAAAGTCATCACATGAAAAACATGCCTAGATATTAGGAAAAAAAAACAAATTACATTCATAACATCACACAAAACTGGAAGCTATTTATATTTATTTGTGTATAATCACATCATAAAACATACTTGGATAACAAAGAGATACCAATGAGTAAAGAAATGCCAATACACGGGCCCTATTGGTGACTGAATCCTCATAGTACCATATGAAATCCATCTTTTCCCACACAGGACAAAGGAAGCCATTAACATATTCCATGCCAAGGTATTTGGCACCTTCAAGCCAATTCAGTTTCAGAATCACCACTTCAAAATGCATTCCTTTTTACTCATTCTTGTCCAAATAATAGTAGAATCAGGAGGTGCCATTGTTCCATTCCAAGTCATACAACTTGCTAACCAATCGATACGTCATGGTCTCAACTCAAACCCTCAATCCCAACTATAATAAAAAATTCACTCTACTCATGAAATGTCACTTGAGCTTGCCAGAGAGACTACCTAGGCGGCTCCCGAGATCAAACCGTGAATGACAATAATGCAAATAATGCCACATAGCTTACAGAAGTTCTTATTTTCAATTGCAGTGAGGCCATGAATATAACTTATAAGAGGATACATATCTTTCACGAGTTCTAGGTAATGTTTTAATGAAAATGGATTTTATTTCATAAAAGACTAGAACCAGCTTGCAAACCTATCAACCTTGATGCCTTTCAACTCAATCCCTATACATGTTGTGAGAACCACTAGGAAGAAAATATTTAAGTTTTAACATTTGCAAGTTTAGAGTGATGTTCTATTTTCATTTTATTTTTATTTTTCTTAATTCATGACAATGATAAAAATTGTCTTTTCAAACACTTTCCACCAATCAAACTTACACACTTATTAAAATATTTTATTAAATAAATACAAATAAATAAATAAATTCTTTCAACTTTAGATAAACTATAGCCAAGTTTTAGAAATACTTTTGTGCGAGATATATTATACGGTTAGTGTTTTCACCATAAATAAATTCAATTGAGAAACAATATTTTTAAATAGTACAATTCAATTATTTGTTTTTATATTATTTACACTTAAATGTTTATGATTTATTTATGAGGTTTACATTATATAAAAAATAAATCTACAAATAAATTCATTTTCATCAATTAATTTTTATATTATTTAAATAAATAAATAATTAGATTATGCATTATAAAAACAATAATTTTTTATTTTATTTTTATTTAAACAAATAAATGTTGAATATTTATTTATGAGGTTTTGCACCATATAAATGTTAAATTTACAAATAAATTTATTTATTTAATTATGAATTTTTACAGCATATAAGTACTAAATTTACAAATAACTTTGGTTTTTTAGCAATGTTGTAAATTTGTTTTTTTAGCACTTTTGTGATGGAATTTAATAATAATCTTAACAAAAATTAAATAAACGTGTACCACTTAACTATATGTACACATTTAAAATATAAAGATCAAATTCCAATTATTTAGTTTTTAGAGTATTATCACTTCAAATAGATAAATAGATGTTCAGCACAAAATTAACATTGAAAATATTAAAGACAATCAATTTAGTAAGATTAGAAAGATGGTTATAAAAAAGCTTTATATTGAAATTTACTTATTTAAATAGAATTATTTTACCCTTATTTTTATATCATATATTTTTTTGTCAAATTATTTAATGGATATTACTGTCATTAGGAGGCTTTGAGCTCTATGCATTGTTTAACAAGGAAAAGTCCACCTTAGTCATGTTTACAAGAATCTTCTAGGCATCCAAAGACATCAACACCTCAAACCACCACAAATGGACTTCCATGGGTATTCCTCATTGTTTTGTGTGTAGATACCAAAACTATTAAGAGGTTTAGATCACTAAGGATGAGTCTAAAATATTAAGAGTTTTTAATCACTAAGGAACGGTCTAAGGACCTTTGATAGGAAAGGGAAGAAATATAGGTGTTAGGGATTGAAGGAAGAGTTAATGAATATATGGAAAAGAAATATATATACACTGCAAGCCACCACACATGCCCTTTCTATGGGATCTTTGTCCTTAGAATAACACGGGTATGAGGGAAATTGGGATATTTGAAGGACTAGGTATGGGTCTCAAAGCCCTATACATGGTCGAGGGAGGAAACTCAGGAATTAGGTCTTAGAGGAAGTATCAAGAAAACTAGGGTAAATAAATGTGCCTTGAGCTACCAAATGAGGCTTCGTGAGGGTACCCTTGGCCTATAAGTGGGTATATGGTTTCCATTATTAGGTTTTTAATAATTAAAAAAAGGTCTTGGTTTCCATTCCAAGGTTAGGGAAGAAAACCCAAGATTTAGGATGTAACAGATGATTCTAATCACCTAGGAACGAAAACATTGGATTTAACCATCGCCCATAACCTACCTGAGATATGGTTCACCTTTGAGTGGGAATATTAATGATATTACAAAGATTTAAATAATAGGTATGGGTATCTAGGTTCATAACATGGTTTAGGGATGAATATTAGGCATTAATCCTTGATTGAATATTTTGAGAATCGAGGACCAAGAACAATGCCTTCAAACACCAAACATGACCTATGAAGGTTATCCATCAATTGAGCATCAGATATGGGTCTTGGCATCCTTGACATTATTGGGGGAGGAATCCTAAGAGTTAGACCATAAATAAATATTTATAGAACCTAGTCCTATGAACGATGACTTAAGTTAAAACATAAAATGTCCTAATTATATCCTTGTCTTCCAACTGGGGATATGGGACCCATTAGGAGATTGTGAGCAATAGGTATGAGTCTTGTTAGAATATTTAGACACATAAAAGTTAGTTAAGATCAAATCATTATCATATATTCATTAGGTAAAGTTTGTTTCTTTAGTATGTATTAGTATCCATTTGTACATATGTAGTGATATGTTCTTGCAATATAGCTATCTAATCGTTCATCTTTTGCTTGATCTTATTGTCCATTGATTTGTGTCTTAACACTCTATTGGTTCATGATCCCTATTTAAAGAGCATGGAGGTCATTTGCTAGAAGATCATTGTAATACTCTTGTTCTTTTGCATAATAATATTTCCTCAAGTAGCTATTCGGTTGGGGTCGTGGAGTGTTTCCCTCTTCGAGATATTAAACCGTGTAAAAACATCGGTACATTGATTTGTGATCTATTAGTGTGAGTGGATGCTTAATATGTTTGGTCTCTTGGAAATTCCATTTGTGGTTGAACATGGTATCATAGCTCTTATGAATTTCCGCTTATTTTGGAGATCGATATATTGAACTATTATTGTCGCATTCAACTAAATATTTTTTGTTTATGGAATTTCAATGCATTTTTGGGTTGTGAAATGTGTTGTGTTGCATTGGTAGCATTGTTTCCAATTGGAAATGCCTTCTATTTCATTGAAAATGTTTTTTTTCATAAGACACAACCATTTTTCCAGATCTAAAGGTATATAGTTTACAACTACATATTTCTTCTCATATTCTTTCGTATTAATGATTGGTTTTTGTTTCATTTCTAGGTTGTTACCTTTTCAATATGTGTATTCTCTTTTCATTGGCTCTGTGCGATCTCAGCAAATCATAAATATAGTGAAAAGCATTTTCTTTATTGTATGCTCTTTGCGGTGCACCTTGTGTGAACTCGATAAATTAGAAATACTGAGAAAGCTTACACTTTCGGGAAAGTTACTGCTAAGGACTAACGCAAAATATGGAACATTTTATATTGATAAATTCATTTTTATTTTTTGGTTGTTTTGTAAAGTGTGTTGCAAGCCAAAACAAATGTTTTTGGGTAGCCATTCTCTCCCATTAACACCACCACCAACGCCAACAACAACAACAACACTATTCTCCTCCATAATACTACTAAATATTTTGCACGGTTGACTTGGTTAAAATTTATTTTTAAAAGTAAGAGGTCTTGGGTTCAGGTCCTTCTTTTTGTTACTTTTTGTTAAATTTCATATAACTTTAAGTTATAAAGTAACTATATTGTAAAAGTGCATCCCAATTGTGTTATAAAAGTGGGTCACGTATTTTGAAGAAACTTAATTATAAAATAAAGCTCATAAGAAAAGAAAGTAAGGGGGGGATTCTTTTTGCATTTTTTCTCTACCATGTGGATCAACCTTTTCCTCTCAAATGGATCCTTGTCTAATTTTTATGCCTTTCCTCAAAACGTGCATAACATTGGCATCTAAAGACGCATTTTAAGTCATTTTTTTAACTGCTTCTTTTTTTGAGATATTTGCATACATAATATAAATTTCTATTTTTTAATCATGCATATTACAATATAGCCACATCATGTGATATTATTCTAATTAGTTCTAATTACTTATCGTGGAAATACTGTATGGGGTATGTCCTACAAAGTAGGGGACTTTACCAAATTACCTCACTCATTGATGATGATAAGAAATGGGCAAAAATTGATGAAGTTCATGGATTAATCAGGATGCCAATTTCTACTAATTTATTATTCCACCTATCAAGAATTGATCACAATTGATGAAGCAGATAAGGATTGGGAAAAATTGGAAGCTATGTTTGTTACACGCAACGAGATTTGAGGTCACCACCTTGAGAATGAGTTGATATCCTTAAATCCAAGTGACTTCTCTAGCATTCAAGACTATCTATCAAACTACAAAACCCTTAGACTCTTAGTTGAAGAATGCAACATAAAAAGGGAAGACAAGCAATTTATTTTTCATATTCCTCCCAAGCTTCATCATGCATATTTTGTTTTTGTATCTACATTTTACTCTATGAAAGAATCTCCAGGGGCTGAGTATGTACAACCTACTATTGAATCCTTTTTTCGTTCTTTGATTAGAGATCAAGATAATATCATATATCTTGGAGTAATCGACAATGTTGATACATCTAGCAAAGCCTTAGTGGCGCAACATGAAAAAAAATGCAAGAATCCCAAGAATCAATATCCTCACAATAATAAGAAAAACAAAGGTCCCAAACCCACTCAACTAGCTCATCCTTACCATCGTGATAAAGAAACCAAATAAAAATTTAATAAGACTGAACACCATTGCAACTTTTGTAGGAATAATTATCATGTGGAATCTAAAAGTTTTATTAAAATGGAAGTCTTGGAAGAAGCAACGAAGAAGCACAGCATCAACCTTGATTCGTCTTCTAACACTACAACAAAAGAACTTGCACTTTGTCCTTTTGGTTTTTATTTCCAAACATATTTTTCTTCTTCTTCTTCTTCTAATGAGTGGCTCATTGATTCTTGAGTATCTTATCATATGGCTAAGGATAAATCCATATTTTCTACCATGAATGAATGTAACACCAAAAAAATATTTGTTGGTGATGATAGGTCTCTTAATGTTGTAGGTACTGAAATGGTTCAGGTAGATGATGGTCCATTCAATGGTGTATTATGTGTTCAAATAATTTCCTGCAATTTTTGGTCCATTAATAAAATCACTCATTCTCTTGAATGTAATACTGCAACATTTACACCTAACCAAGTTGTAACAAAGGATCTCAAAGATCCTAACCATGTCTTATCCATTGGAATTGTTGATGATATTACCAAGTTGTACAAATTTAACAACTTTGGGTCATCACCTTTTCCATTTTTTTTTGTTGCTTATAGTGATGACTTGAGCAAAATTTTGTAGGACAAATTTGTCACTTAAACTATCGCTCATTGCAACAATTATTTGAAGAGAATATGGTGACATGTATTCCGATGGTATCTTGCAAGGATGTTGTTTGTTCCGATTCTCTACTCATAAAACAACATTGGGACAATTTTTCCAAACGTGCCTCTTAGCATGCCTCGACCCTCTTGCAACTTGTGGTGGAGGTCTTTTTTACTATCACCAATGAGGTTATGGTGACATTTTTCGCCCCTCACCGAAGGCCTTTTTTCTTGTAGTGACGTAGGTTGATAAGAGGGGGGTTTCAAGTTGCCCGAGTGTAAGTTTCTATGAGGGGGGTTTCAAGCCATCCCTGTATTTTTTTATGGGGTCTTCCACTCTGATTCTATAACTTTCTACGAGGGTGTTTCTAAAGAAACTCGACAAGTTGTTATGAGGGGGGTTCTAAACAACCATCATAGGATGCTAAAAGGGTATTTCTCAACCATCCTCATAAGTATCTATGAGTGGGGTTCTAAAATTCCCTCATAGTTTGTTATGATGGGGGTTCTTCACCACTCTCGTGGGTTTCTACGAGGGGGTTTCTAAATTTCCCTCTTAAGTTGCTATGAGGAGGGTTCTAAACCGCCCTCATTGGTCGCTTCGAGGGCAATTCTACACTGCTCGCATAAGTTGCTATGAGGGAGGTTCTAAATCACCCTCATAATATTCTACGAGGGGGTTTCTAACTGGCCCCAAAATCTACTACTAGGATAGTTATAAATTTCCATCATAGGTTACTATGAGGGGTGTTCTAAATCACCCAAAAAATTCGATCCTTTTAGTGGTGTTTTTTGAAGAGATATAAACCAACCCTATAGGTTGATACCCCCCCCTAAAGGCATCGCTGGTAAAATTTAATCCTTTTAGTAGCGATTTTTAAAGGGATATAAACTGCCCCCAAAAAGTGACTTTTAGGGCGGTTCAGAACCACTCCCAAAAAGTGAATTTTAGGGGTGGTTCCAAACCACCACCAAAAGTCACTTTCAGGGGGCGGTTTGGAACCACCTCTAAAAGTAATTTTTGGGGGCATTTTATATTTCTTCAAAAACCATCGCTAAAAGGATTGAATTTTAGCAATGGTGCCTTTAGGAGGGTTTTTGCAAAAACATTGATAATTATAAAACCTCTTCCAATTTAACTTTTGGAGGTGGAAAATGACCGCCTCTAAAGGCCTTTTTTGTAGTAGTGATTTACTCTACTATTGTACCATCTACAATATATTTATGTGTTTCTATTTATATTTATTCCCTCATTTCATTATATATATGTAGATATAATCCATACGAACGCGTTCCCTTCCCAAAAATTTAAAATCCATAAAAATATATAAACAAAATGGAACTTTGAAGAAAACCCAAAATACGATATTGTTTCAAATTTGAGAAAAAATTAATAAAACTCAGAAGTTATATGAAACAAAACTTCAAATGGTTGACATCCTAAATCAAATATTTATAAGTTTATGATACAAAATGTTAGCTTTCAAGGTTACTCTATAAGCATTTACACCTTTCTAGGGGTGCTTTGACATAATATTTGGTGTGCAAAATGGCTTTTAAGATTATAGATAGCTTACCAATGTAATTTCCGTGATCTAAAATGGATGCTTACTATAAATGTGTTGTAAAGTAATTGGATATATTCACACATCTTGGTGACAATATTCTACATGTTATCCAAATGGGGGAGGTTGCTTGCTTGGAGAATGCATTGCATTTGAAGAGGAACATTTGGCTTTCAAGAGTAGGGTGCCGAACCCTAGGTCTAAGAGATTATATTGGATTCATACATTGAATCATGGAGTGGACCTCAAGATTCCTTGGTTTGAATAGATATAAAACTACTACGATAAAAATATAATTATCTCTTGTTAGTTATATTGGATTGAAATTCCATAAAAAGGACAATAAAGAAGATTATGAAAATATTTAGACATTTGGCATCCATATACACCTAAAAAAAATGTAGAATTCTTTCTTCCGTAAGTAAACCACCTTTTGAGATAAGTTTCAAGAGGGAATCTACAAACGTGTTTCTTTATTTAAAATGATGACAAAATAAACATTGTTAAAAGCACTGCAAGTGAAATTCATCTCTTTTTAAATTGGCCTCAAGATGCAGTTATTCAAATGAAAATATTCATGCACCCAATCGATAACAACCCAATAATCAAAAAATATTTGAATACTATGATCACCATTTGTTGCTCAAGTGTGACTAGAATTTTTGAGTCCATGATCTTTGATAAATTATTAGAGTCTTTCCCATCTTGATATTAACTTTGGAACAAGATCATCATCAAGGAAAAAGACACCTCTAGGAGAAGAATTTACTTGACTTGCATAGTCAAAGAAAGCATATACATTACTTTTATCAATTGTTTCATCTTGAATCATCCTCGGATCTTTCTCATTTATTAATTAACTAGAAGCTTCAAGAATATTCATACTTTAAGGAACACACTATATAGAAAGAATGAATGAACTTACCATAAAAAATCGAACACACTATATAAAAGGAATGAATGAACCTACCATCAAGAATCATTACACCATTTATTCAAACGCTCATCAAGGGTTCCACCACCCCCACATATTTCTTAATCGTGAAAACCTATCGAATTCCTATCCTACTATAAAATTACGGAAAAAAAAAAGAGATTTTCAATATGCTCAACACATTCCGTACACATTACAAACCAAGTAGAACCATATGTCGCATGTTTTGTACAATAAGCCATGTAAGAACTTTATTCTTAAGTGACAACACAAAATATAGTAAATTTTGATAAATTTTTAAAATATGAATTTGTATTAGCAGTATAGATTTCTATACATTTAATTAACTCTTATTAATTTATATAGATATTAATTCAAGAATTATTGGTTACAGAGTTTATATTTTACAAGTAAAAGGTGATTTTCAACATTTAACTTTCACAAATATTTGTTATTAAAAAATTATTTAAAAAATGCTTAAAAATATTTTAAGCTATCTTAACACAAATATCAATCAAATTATTGTTCCTTTACATTAAAAATGAATTTATGAAATTTAAATTTAAATTAAAAAATAACCTAACAAGTTTGGTAAAAAAAAAAAAACAATCGTCTTGCTTGTGACAAAAAAAGTGGATTAACCAATAGGAAAATCAAACTCTACACAAAATGTGGACAAGAGTAAAATATAATGCCCTTCATGTTAGTATGAGTAATTTATAACGGGTTTTTCAATAGTGGGATTGTTTTGAATTTTTTATATCTTGGTAAACTTTTATACACAAAATATCATCACAATTGGCATGGTTTGCTACAAATATTCTGTAAGATTTTAGTATATAGATTTAGGTATATAAATTAAAGATATAAATTGTAAAAAATAAATTAGTAATTAATTAATTATGTAATAAATGGAATATCATGGATTAGTATATAAAAATTAAAAGTAATTAAGAAGAAAAGTATGATGTATTTCAATAATCTTTAAAAAGGAAAGGAAATTCGAATTAGGTTAATAGAATATTTGAATTTTTCATGCAATGAACCTAGTGAGTGTTAATTGGAGCTAAGGGTCATTAGTTACTCAAGCAAACTCTGTTTAACTAAGTTCCAGTGACCCAAGACTCCCCAAACACCAATTCTAGTTAAAGATTGTTCATGCACTGATTGTTAACCACTTATACTATGAAACGAGAACTTTATACTATGAACGGGAATTTTAGCCATAAAAACGATAATTTTTGAAAGAAAAAAAAAGCAAAAACACACCCCAAATAAAAAAGTGTTGATACCAGTATAAACATTTTTTTTTTCACGGAAAGAATTAGAGCTATGGACTAAACATCCCATACTGTTGTTTACAAAAACTTTAAAATCAAGCCCTAAATTGGAAAAAGTTTTTTTCTTCAAGAGATAAATTACAACTTTTTTGAAACTTGCATATAAAACAAACAAACAAAAAATTAAAACCTAACCCACCCATCCCTTCCCCCTTAAAATTAGAACAAAATAAATAAAAAAATTAAGAATTTACAAAAAAAAATTAAACATAAAATTTTATATATATATATATATATATAAATCAAAATTAAAATAACAAAAAAAATTATAACAAATTTCAATTTAGAATTAAAAAAAACCAATAAAATACAAATTTAAAAATATATATAAAACTAAATTTAAAAAAAAAAAAGCAAATTTAAAAATATATAAAAAAATTGAATTTTAAAAAAAACACAAAAAAGAACAACCCTTGGTCATCCCCTCCCTCTTCGCGCCCCTCCCTTCCTCCTCCTCCCACTTCCCCTCCCTTTCCCCTCCTCCCACCGCCCCCTTCCCCCTCCTCCCCCTCCCTTCTCCCTCCACGACCCTTTGGTGCCCAAGTGAGCGGCACTCCGCTCAATTGGGCGCCAAATGGCCACCCATGAGGCGAAACCCTTTCGTGCCCAAGTGAGTGTCGCTCAACTCACTTGGGCGCCAAAGTGAAACCCCTCACAGATGACACAATGGTCAGCATTGCACCGCCCGTGTGGGGCGGCCGCCCAAGTGAGCGTCGCTCTGCTCACTTGGGCGCTAAAGCGCAGCCCCTCACAGGAGACACAATGCTCAGCATCGCGCCGCTTGTGACGGGCGTCCCTTTGGTGCCCAAGTAAGCAGCACGCCGCTCATTTGGGCGCCAAAGGGTCGCAGAGGGAGAAGGGAGGAGGAGGAGGGGGAGAATGGGAAAGGGGGTGATGGGAGGAGGAGAAAGGGAGGCGGAGAGAGGAGGGACGAGGGGGAAGGGGGTGGCATGAGGAGGAGTAAGGGAGTGCACGAAAGGGAGGGTGTTGTGGGGGAGATGGAGGAGGGGTGGGGACACAGAGTGTTAGGTTTTTAATTTTTAATTTTTTAATTTTGTTATAATTTTAATGGGGAAGGGAGGCGGGTTAGGTTTTTTTTTTAATTTATTATATAGTTTAGGGGGGTGGTTAGGGGGTGGGTTTTAATTTTTCTTTTTAAATTATTATATTTTTTTTATATAGTTTAGGGGGGTTGGGAGATGGTGGTGTAGGGCGGGATTTAACTTGTTTTTAATGTTTTTATTATTTCCTAAGTTATGGGGGTAATTTATATTGTATTTTCATGTGTGGGGGGCGGCTAGGGGGTATTTATTTATTTTTCTATTTAGTTTTATCTATGACAGAAGGGGAGGAAGGACCAGGTAGGGTAGGGGTAAATATATTTTTTAAGTTTTTTAAACATTTTTCAAATACATTTATAGTGAATATTGATGTTGAATTTTTTAGATTGATGTTAAATTTGACAATGTTTTGATAAGATAAATTAGTAATGTTTTGACTTTCAGACTTTATTTTAGAAATAAAATTTCTAAATATAATGTTTTTAATATGTTTTTTACAAAAATATGGTATAGCTTTTCTTGAATTTATGTGAATCGTCACTTTTCGGAAAATAATATGAAATAGTATGATCATTATACAAAAAATCTCTGAAAAATCATTGAAAATGGTTTTAAATGTCTTTATTTTCTGGATTTTTTTACAATTTAAAAAAAAAAATGTCTTATTTTGTCCATAAAAATGTCTTGTTTTATAGAAAAATTTCAAAATGTATATGTTTTTCATTATAAATTGCTTTAAAATGTATGTTATTTTGTTAAATTTCTAAAAACACACTTGAAAATAGAAATTAAAAATATTTTACGACAAAGATAATTCAAAGGCCCACAAAAATGCCTCAAAATGAAAATGTGTGATACTGGTGTCAACCCTTTTTGTTACGGAGGTAAAAATAGCTACTAAAATTAGGAGAGAGAAAAATGAGAACTGTGTCGAGTTCTCGTTTCATAGTATAAGTGGTTTGTTGTGAACATGCAAAAACCTAGACTCCCCAAACACCAATTCTAGCTAAAGATTGTTCATGCACTTATTGTTGTGAACATGCAAAACCCTAATTAGGCTCACACTGGTGCTAATGACTCAATTTGGGCGTGAATGGTAACTTAGGAGCTAAATTAGGGGAGAGCTCTTAGTCACCAACTAAGGTTGAACTCTGTCATTTTGAAAATCAGGAAAAATATCCCCAAATCAATGGAGCTTCCCCCAAATCTAGGAATGTACCTTGGTGAGCCAAAATTGGTTATTAGGGTTTGCAGTAGGTGGTAGATAAGGTGGTTTGGGACCCTTCGAGTTTAGAATTATACTCTAGGGTGATTTAGGTGGTCAATGTAAGTGATGTTTGGCCCACGATTGTCATGAAGTAAATATAGAGGTTACTAGGTAGGCGAATTATGCTATGGAGAAGGTATTTCTCTCCAACAACCTCCCCCCATAATACTAGCTAGGTGAATTAAAGAAAAAAAAGGGTGTCCTTACAATTTATAGTATTTTAGGTACCCATGCACACAATATTCTCTATAAACTAGGTAAGAGGGAAAAAACCACATGGGACCCTTCTCCACCCCCCTAAGAGAGAATCTGAAGAGAAATGTTTAAGAATGTTGCTCAAAAGATGCCTCCACTCGCAAGGTATCTCTCAACTACGTGAACTGCTTCTCGATGAAAGCATTTGTGAAGATCCCTGCAAACCTTTATAAAATCCTCCTTTTTTTGAAGTGCATGTGATGACCGAATATTTGGCTGAGCCTAAAGGCCAACCCTGAGGCCACCCACCAAGTGATTTTGTCAAGATTCCACTAAAGTTCAATCTCAAATGGAATTTCAAATCCAAAAATTTGTGTAATGAAAGCTCCAACCCTACCACGATGCTAGACTCAGACGCATAGAGAATTGATTGGAACACTGGTCATCTTTGGTGGTTATTGATCCACTAACTCATTTATATGCCTGCGTGTGCAAGACAGTCAGAACCGTAGACTCTAGTATGCCCCGTCTTGCCTAAACCACTGAGGATGCGCTATTCATCGCCAGGATCCCTTCTCCCTGCATCTGTAATGATGGAACTATGCTCAGTTTCCTCCAAAATCGACCACCAGGTCTACGATGAGGGAAAATCGGCTCTGTCTTACCCACTGGAATTTCTCAGAACAGTTTGGCGTGTAAATGGTTGTGTCTCAGTCAATTTCCAGTTTTAAAAGAGACTTGGCACAACTATGTCTCATAAAAAAAACTAGACAGCGTCTGAATGGCTCTACACACACCAGTGACATGCATACACAATGGATTCAACATCCAAGAAAACAAGAATCGATCTATTCGCCAGTTAATCACAAAAATACTTGATCTCCCCCAAAATTCGATTTCATTCTTTTTTTATTAAATGACATGCTATCACGCATTACTGTTCTGGAGTAGTTTCAGGTTTCCTTCTTTTCTCCTTTTTAACAGCTAGGAAAATCTCTTCAGTTTCCTCCCTAACCGGGAGTTACAAAAATGATTCCTGGAACTTCCATTCGCCATATTCTACTTTCCCAAACTGAAGAGTTTCTTTCTAATTTCAACTAACTACTCCTAAAAAAATGTAACAGCCTAGCCTCCATGCAGGGAGTTGTATATAGCCACTTATTCCTACATTAACTCCAAACTTGACAACAATACTAACTGTTTATATAATTCTACATAATTGAGATTAATAAAACATTTAGTAAACTATTTCTCCAAACCCTTAGAACTACATGTCTCTTTCTCAAGCCACAACATGTGATCAATGCATCATCTTGCTAGCTCTACCTTGATCCTCCTGCATCAGACTCCCAAGGTAGGAAAATTATGACCTCCAGGTCATATGCATCCAATGCCCAATCCCCTGGTTTCCAAACCTTGTATTACGACTCTACACTGCCTTCACTTTCATCACATTTCATTCATGCTCTCAATGTACCAGGTTTCCCCACTTCATGTGGAAATCTGCTATTGCCTTCTCTGAGCACTTCCTCTTCAGTTAATGAATTGAAACAATTCATCTCTTTCTTTTTCATACTGCACATTCTCTTGGAGTGTCTTTGCATAAACCTCCACAACTCATCAAGTTCTCTATCCAACTCCACTTTTTCGCTTTTAAGCTGCTGACTGTCTTCTACCAGCCTTACATCCTTAATGTCCTTGAGGACATCTCCCTCTGCAACAAGCATTTGCTATCCCTGAGCTTCAATTTTACTTCCATACTCAGACCCCTTCAACAAATATTTCATCAATACAACTTTCCTTTGACAACTTTCACATTCTTCATCATACTGCAAACATAGCATAAGTTCTTTACTATGAGACATCAGAGCCTCATCTCTTTCTATTTCAGTTTGTAAAGTTTCCAGCACATCTACTCTGCTCTGTTTTCTTGGGAATTTAATGTTCTTGACAACCTTCTTTTTAGATTTGTCATCTATGACAACTTCCTCATTTCCACTCAATTCCAATTGTACAGTCTGAATACTCACTCTCCAGTTTTCTAGCCTATTCTCCAAAAGGCTCAACTCATACCAAAAATTTGCCATCTCTCTTGGAACTTCTCCCATAATCCCTGCATAATCTTCACCATTTTCTTTCTCTCCATTAAATATTAACCAACTTTCTTTGTCTTGACTGGCTTCAAGATTAACACCCTTCAATAACTGGTTGTCATCTACAAAATCTTCTATAGCAACCTTTAGTAGCTGTTTTTCTTTGGCCTCAAAATTCAATGGCTATCCAATACCTACATAATTTACTATAGCAGTGGTTAACAACTTCCCTTCTTCCTTCATCATAAGATCACATAGGATTACGCCCTCCACAGGGGTGTACACACTAGGATTAGATCAAACCCTAAGAACCAATGGCCTTCACAAGTTTCCCACTTTCAACCTAAAATACACTCTAGAGTCTTATAACCACCACTAATAAGAAGATAAATGAAATATCAAACCTCTTAATCAGCAGATCGAGGCTTATAGAAAACTGATGTGTCTTCCACAAGGCATGTGATCTTCACAGAGTCTGAACAATAGACTCACAGTCTTCACAAAACGTCACTACTTAGAAAAGTTTGACATGTGGTGGTGCCATACTCCAAGAGCTCACAGTTTCCATAAAATATATTTTAGCAGGCTGACATGGCAGATCGGGTCTCAGTTAGGGCATATCGAGCCTTCTACAGGGTTACAGCTGAAACAGTAACAGCATACAATCTTTCACGCTGGCCCTATATCAAATGCAAGGATATTCAACAGGGGCAGCCTCACAAACAACGGACCAAACTTCAAAAAGATCTCTATAGAAAACTTCAAACTTGACGTCAAGTAGGCAGAGCTAAAAATAAATGATGTGCAAAAATTGAATGATGTTAAAATGAGGAACCAAGATCTTTATGTAGGATAGAAGATCTACTGGAAAGATCATTAAATAAAATATATTAGGGTTCCACATAAATAAGAGGGTACCAAGTAAAAAATAAAATAAAAATAAAAACAAAAAATAAAAATAAAAGAGTCACATAAAGTGGACAAACAACCATAGTACCCATAAGATCAAAACATCAAGGGTGGTGTAAATAAAAAAATAACTCAAGGTGGGTAAATGCCCTTATTAAGCACAAGTCAAAGACAAGGTACCACAAGTCCAATAATCATCAAGATGTAAGGACCAAAAAAAGGTTAACCAATCATGGTTGGGTCTAAAAGCAATCTTCTCTCTCTCAAATGCACAAGAGTTCCAAATAACCTGAAAGTTCATCATCATTGTATAAGGAATGCTCTACACTGATGATGTGATCATGTGGTCCTCTAAACTGCTCTTAAGGTCAAATGTTAGTGGCTTCATCAAGGGGTGGCCAGTCCCTTGAGAAGACCATCAAACTCAACCATCTTAAAGACCTAGTAGTAAAGGACATCACACATAATCATCTTGGTAACTCACCAAGAACCTCCATTCTCAAGGAATGGCTCTCAACCCAAAGCTGAGCTTCAGTCCTAGACTGAGTGAAGTTGATCAACAACCTGGTTCTTGACCAGGTTCTTCAGCCTCAAGCTGAAGGTTGACCGAAGTCAACATTTTGGTAAATGACCAAGTGCTTCCATTCGTAAAGAATGGCTCTCAGCCCCAGGCTGAGCTTTCAGTCCTAGACTGAATGTTGATCAACCACCTGCAAGACCTACTTGGTACTTGACCAAGAATATGAATGGATTTAAAGATGTTGCATCTGTACGTTTTCAAGACAATATTTGCATTTGGATTGTTCTTTGTTACCTTCAAGAAACCCTAAACAATTTGAGGGTTTTATTGTTTTTCATCCCCAGGGTTTCAACATAAAAAATAATCTGTGTATTTTGGGGTTTGAACACAAATTTTTGGTTTTTTTAATAATTAAAATATATTCCATATGATTATTTTTTAGTTTTTACCCCTTTTAATTTTGTTTCTAGGTATCGCTCACTTATTATGATTAATTTTTAGTTTTTACCCCCTTTTAATTTTGTTTCCAGGTAAGGCTCTTTAAATATATTGGGTGCTCAGTGAAGATGAAGACATTATAATGTGGAAGAAACATAGAGTATATTGTTCCGCAGATAGAGATCGAATGATTGGTTGACAGATACAGAAGATTCGACAGGGTTGATATGAAATTAGGTAATAAACATTATCATATCAATGTTCATACTGAATAATTATTCTTCTTGTATATATGTGATGCAGCACATGTTTACAAGCAAATTTATCTGACAATAATCTGTCATTCAGATGGCTTTGGCACTCATGGCATAGATACTTAGTCAAAACCCTAAACTTGTTCTCAGTTATTATTCTAGTTTGTTTAAATCTGTCCATAAGTCATCAAAACCCTAAACGTGTTCTCAATTACTTTTCTAGTTTGCTTAAATCCGGCCATAAGTCATCAGCAGCATGCCTCAGCATCCATATTAATCCCCCTTTCGCAACCATCCGCCATTTTGCTTAGTGATTAGCCATCCCAACCAATTACACTGGCCCAACACAACATTGAGCTATTTAATTTGGCATTCAGATACTTTATTAGCACAATAGCAGCTACTTAATTCGACATTCAGCTACCTACCATGACTACCAAGGCTACGGACTTAGACCAAAGGCTTATACAATGATCGAGCAAACAGAAAAGTGTGTATCGATCTTGCTAGATAGAATATATTTACTGATCAAATCGTATCCTTCTTGCTCACGTTCTCAAGTTCTCACTGGTTCTAACTAGTTATCACACGTTATCACTGGTTATGATTTGTTGAGATCATTGAAATACTAAAGGTGATATGTTTTGACGAAATAATAACATACAATCTATTTTTAACTAGTATTTGGATATCTCATTAGAATGTAGCTTAGTTTATTGTACAATCCATTTGTGATTCTTAAATCTCTTCTCATTATTAGAGAAAGGCTAACTTGCATATGCATGTTTCTAGGTGAACAGTTCTGATGGATAGTCACCAAGAGGAAGAGGCTTTATTTAAATCATTTTTTTAGTAGATAATAAAGTAGACAAAACCAGATAGGCTGCTCTCGGGCTTAGTACATTTCTCGGTTAGCTCTCAGCTTATTGCGGTGGAGGGGGAAGTTCAAATATTGCTAACGAAAACGCTTACCATGAAGAATAAGCCCATTTCCAAGAAAGAAGGAAGGGGGATACATTGGTTCTATTGGGTAAGCACTCGTGTTAGTAGGTGGAAAGTATAGCTTGCCAAGGTCGCGCAATGCAACAATAATAAGGGACCACAGAGCTTTCAAGGGCTATTGCATTCAAAGCTCACTTGCATCTTCTACATTTCCATGCTGATTTTCATGAATGTATTGGGGATGTGGCTGGGGATTTAATAGACTGTCGTGCAGCTCTTTTTGTGGACCCAAATCATAAGTAAATTATGGAGCTTCATAGTCGTGTAAATAGTCAAGAACCTTGGGGTATCTTGTAAAATAGTGCAAAGTTCCTTTGGGGTGGTTTGATGCATTGATATTAGCCCTAGATTCTTAGAAGCTTACTGTAGTTCCTAAGGCCCAGGTTAACCCAAATGACCATGTCCAAATCCTAGAGACTCATATCTAGTCCTAGAAATATCCTAATGGTTCTTATATAACCATTTGAAGGTTGACGATCTATTTGATGGGTCTTTTGTATTGCTTCAAGGCATCATTCATGAACCTTGAGCCCTAGAATGTGACTTTAGATACTAATTCCTAAGTTGTAACTGATATCCCCACTTAGAGGCCAAGGATACCCTTAAAAAATTCATGTGTGGTAGTTGAGGTGATGTTTATGGGTTTGTACAATGTCATAAGAATCTTGTCCAATGTCATGAAAGGAATGTGTCTAGAATTTTTTTCATTTTCATAAGAGGACAATAATAAGCCTTGCACCCTAAATGATACTTCTTGAGCTCAATCACCATGAACAACACATGAAAACTATAGGACAAATCCTCTCTCATGGGTCTTTATCATCAAGATTGTGTATAGATGCCATTAAGATATTTTTCACATCGAGGATGGGTTATAGGGCCTTAAACATGGATGAGGAAGGAAAAAAAATGGCTCAAGAATATTATTGAATCTCCTTATAATCAAGACCCTTGAATGATTACTTGTACCATAACATTATTCCTTTTTAGGTGTTCTATGTAGGCTTTCAGGTGGGATACAGGTGTCATAGGTAGGTTTTGTCCACTAGAAATATGTTTGATTGTGCCACATGTTAAATGAGGTAAACAATGGAGTTAATTTATAATTTAACCTTCTCTATATCAAGTTCCATGAACAAAATATAGATCCATAGAAACACTAGACATTAATAAGGGGTCTTTTCCTTAAATGTTGGATATGGGTTCCATTAAGATGTTTCATGTACCATGGATGTGTCTCAAGGCCTTAAACACATTCATGGTTGGGAAACAACATCCTAAGGATCTTAACATTGGATGGGGGAGGTAAGAATTATCCTTAAGAACTAAATAGATTTGATTAGGATAAAGTTCCATTGATGCACCCTCAAACCTCCACATACAACCTATCTTGGTTAACAATCACTTTCAAGGGTGATTTGCATGCAATCAATATGTTAGTTTGCACCAATAATGTGTCTAGAGGTTCATCCAATGTCCAAAGAGGACAATAATGGGTCATGTGCCATCAACTCCACTTGTTGGGCTCAATCACCATAAATAACACCTACAAACCATATCACAAGTTCTTTCTGGAGGGCCTTTGGAATCAAGGATGGATATAGATTCCATTAAGAGATTTTCCAAATTGAGGGTAGGTAATGGGGCCTTGAACATGGATAAGGAAGGGAAAAAAGTTCGTCAAGGATATTGTTCAATCTTCTCAAACTCAAGAGACTTTAAATGATTCCTCGTTCCATCACATCAATCATTAGAAGGGGTTATATGGATTCCTTTGAGTGGGATATAGATCTCATGGGTAGGTTTTTCTCCACTGCAAATAGATTTGGACAATGCCACATGGTCAATCGGGTAAACAAGATCTTGAAGACATAATTTAACTTTCTCTTGCTCAAATTCCGTGAAAAAACCATAGAGATAGCAACACGAGCCCTTGATAAAGGTTCTTTTCCATAGGAGCTAGGTGTGGGTGCCATTAAGATGTTTTATCCATTGTTGATGGTTATCGAGGCCTTAAAAAAATTCAAGGCCTTGAAACTGGTTGGTAGAGAGATACAACATCCTTAAGGCTCCCTTAATTGATCCCTTTAAGCTCAGGAATTAAGAAAGCATTGTCTAAGACCAACACATAAGAGTTTGGATGGCTTATAGAGCGTTGACCATCATCAAAGATTAAAATCAGTTTCATAGAAACCTATTGAAGGATTCTAAATAGGAATATGAAGATGGATATTAAGTGAAATGTATGGAAGGAACACACCCATGTTATTAATGCACATGCATTGTTGTGAATTCAAAAAAGTTTGACTGGATTGCCTCTATTCATCTACATGTTGGATGAGTTGCCTCCTTGGTTTTACCTCCGTAATGAAAAACCTATGTGCTTGGACTACATAAACAAAAACAAATCCATTTTCCCAACTCTATATTCTTAAGGTTATTTTGAACCATGCTTTTAAATATGAACCATATACTCATTGATTATGAAACTACACACACTAATAGAGCTTTGTCTACAAATTTTATATATATTATTTTTAAGAAAAAATATTTCTTTTTTATTATTGAATTTTATTTGTACACACATCATACTTCTAAAATACATAGGCCTTTTACTTATAGTGTAACTTTAAGTTTCCTTGCGCATTTAGAAAACAAATTGTATGGTTCGCAAGTATAGATGGAGGCCTACACAATACAAAAAATAAAAACGGATTGGTTTAATTAAGATGCTCAAACTCTTCCTTAATGATTGTTTTCACTATTTTAAGGATTCATTAACTTTAATAAATTTAAAGAGATATAAAATTAACATTAAAAACGTGGAAAATTAGTAAGTTGCAAAATAACATATTGTTGTGTACGATTTCTTTTTAATACAAAATTAAAATAACATAGCAATGTTAGAAAAAGGTGAATTTCTCTTAGCTATACCCTTACCCATTTCCATAAATAAAAGTTATATATTCATGACCTTATTCAATTTCCTATGTCTCATATTTTTGCACAATATTATTATAGGTGTGCATGTAACTCTAAAATTCCTCCTAGTCAACATATTGTTTTTTTTTAGATTTCCATCGCAACTAATGTGTCATGAGAGGGAATAATTAACATGCATGAACCCTAATTTAAGATGTTGTAATATGCTTCTTATATAGAATAATGTCTACTAGCATAGATCCATCTTAAATTTGTTTCTATCAACAAATAAGATAGATAAACTTTATTTAGGTTTTTTTTTTTCTTATTGTGTAAAAATATTAAGATAAAAAATTTGCACCTCAAGAAATTTGATTTGTCTGGATGCTTGGTAGGTTTAGATTTAAGATGGACCTATGTTGGTTTTAATTTTTTTTTTAGATTTTGTAATATTTATATTTAAGATTAATAATAGGGTCGACATGTTATTCTTTTGTGATTTGGGTTATAGTTTCCACATTGTGTCACCCATACTAATTTTTTTTGTTTAATTTTTTTTTCACGCTGAAAAAAAACAACTTTTTATTAATAAGCAAAAGTTGTGTCAAATATTACATCCATTCCATAGAGAAGCGATATCTTCTCCATATATCAATACTATAGATAGGCATACATATCCTCTTCCAAAAACATCATATGATCCAATATTCAGTACTTGCTGCATATAGTTCAAGTAAGTGAATTGCAAAACTATAAAAATAACTTGTACTGTAAAACAAAATTTTATGTTCAACCTTACAAAGTTACAAAAAAAAAACAAGATACTTAAAAATATTATTTTCTTTCAAAAACAGGAAAATAGTCTGATGACACAGAGACCCCTCACAAAACTGATCCACAAATAACCTGCCATTCATAATTCCAGTACCTTTCTTCGATAGCAGGTCAGCAACCACATTGAACTCCCTGTAAATGTGCTTGAATTTTAGCAAGTCAAAATATTTTATGAGATCTTTGACTCTGGTTATCACTAGTATCCCAATCAATTATGCACTTGGAATCACCCACACCGTGTAGTGACATGATACCCCTGCTCCTTGAGAACCAAAGTAAACCCCGGAGTTCCAAGATTTCAACACGCATGTTAGTACCTTTTCTAGAACTAAGTGAAAGATGAAAATATTTATTCAGGCCCATTTTTAAGAGCGTCCCAACCCCACATATATCACTCTACTCGGCACCATTGAAGTAGCCACACGGGAAGCAAAGAACAGGGTCAGCTGCAAGAGATCTGTTTGAAATATTGGTAGGAGAAGGGTTGTGATAATCCTTGAAAGATGATGTAGCCTTGATGGAAACAGGATAGGATTAGTCTTGATATTATGGAAAATACAGGCATTTCTAGCCTTCCACATTTCTCATAAGAGGAAAAAATTCGAGATTTGAAACTCCTCTTATGAGCAAACCAGAACTTCATATTATCCTCGATATGAGAGAGGTTCCATGAAAGATGGATATTTAATGAAAAAAATGTCTCTTTACAAGCCATGTGAAAGAAAGGACAATTGCCAAATAGGTGATCCACAGTCTCTAGATCAGCATAACATACAGAACAAAGCCCTGGCCCCACCATCCCCCTCTTTTGTAATTTCTGCCAAGTAAGAATTTTATTCGCCTAGATGTTCTTAATCCACTAGACTTGTTTATATCCAATTTCGGCTCCATCAAATAGTCATAAGCCATCTGACCATTAACGATACCCTCTATCGAATTGCAAGTCCAGACCAACCTGTCCTTGGATGAATTTAAACTATACCAGCTTTGTATAACATATGAACGAGAGAATCCCATTTCAAAGAAACTGTTGTACTCATTTGCAAGTCCCACGCAAAGTACCATTTTATCAATTTGTCTTCCTTCATGGATGCCATTTGCTTTAATACAAAAATATTCTTCTTGTATAGCTCCAGAATTAAATCGGATGATAACTTATAGTATTCATCTAACCCAAGCCCCAAATCAATCCCCAGGAATATTTATGTTCCCTTTCCATAAATCCAATTGATATTCTAATTTATGATAAGGTATTCCTTAGTTAAATTGTGCCATATAAAGGATCCAATCTTTGCAATCTGATGTCTATACCGAAGCCAGTATACCAATGAGATTATTTTTAAATACTTAGCTTTGATCACCAGTCCCCATAGGAATTCATTATTAACACTTCTCCATAAGCTTTTGGAACATAAGGATTTGTTGAAAGAACCCAAATGCTTAATTCCCCAACCTCCCATCATCTTTGGTTTTGACAGGCACTCCTAAGATTCCAAATGGTACTTGTGTATAATTAATTTTCTGGCCCATAAAAAATGAAATATAAGTCTTCTAATCACATAAATCACAGAACAAGGTATGATAAAAAATTAAAACCAAAATATGTGAATACTCAAAAGGACATAATTCACCAACACAAGGCGCCTGCCCATCGTCATCCATCTAAAAGAACTAGAATTGATCTTCTTTTGTACTTTCTTAATTAGCCAATTCCAATATTCAATTTTGTAGCCATTTGGATTTAGATAGTATCCAATATATTTTAAACATTCCTCAATACTTGACAAGTTGTATGGAAACAACAAGCCAATTTGTTCAGTAATGCCTGGAACCTTACACTGGTGGATTATATGATATTTATGGGCATTGATCATCATGCATGAGGCTTTGCATAAGATGTCAACAAGTGAGTGGAGAAATTTCCATTCTTTTTCACATCCATCAGCAAAGATGAGCACATCATATACAATTAGTAGATGAGTTATAACCCTTTGATATGATTTTGTTCATTTTTCCTTTTTAACAATAGATTGAACCCCTCAATTAACAAGATGAAGAGATACGGTGATAACGGGAAGCTCTTCCGAAGACCACAGATTCCTTTGAAATATGAATATAGGGAGACATTTATAAGAACAAAGAATCTGGATGAGGATATACACATCATAATCTAAATGATTATCTCCGCAGTCAATCCTATCTGAAGTAGAATAAATCTTAGATAGGTCCAATCGACTCTATCGTAGGCCTTCTATAGATCTATTTTTAAGATAAAAGCATTGATCCTCCTCTGTTTAATTGAATGAAGGAACTCTTGAGCTACCCCCACTGCGTCTAAAATATGTCTATTCGGTAGGAAACCGAATTGCTCCTCCGATATACATCTTCCCAAAACCGGTTTTATCCTTTCAGCGTTAATCTTGGTGATAGTCTTGAATAAGAGATTGCACAAGGAGATAGGTCGATAGTCATTAAAATCAACAGGTTTATACTTTTTTGGTATGAGAGTGATATAAGTTGAATTTAGACTGCTAGGGATCCATTCCTTCCGTCTCGATTCATCAATCGCTTCGGCAAGCTCTTGACCAAACAAGTAAAAAAAATGAAGGTAGAATTCAATAGTCCACTCGTCAGGGCCAAGATTTTTTTCCTTAGAAAATGATTTTAGAGAATTCAGACCCTCCTCCTCCTTAATAGGTTTTGCAATATTCAAACAGTCTTCTCTGCTAAAGAACCGAGAGAAATTTTTTATGGTATTTAATTTATTTTCCAAATTGTTGTTATTTCTATTGGTGTAAATATCCTGAAAGTAGCGAACAACTTCCTTTTTTAGGGAGGCTTGTTCACACACAAAATCGTCCTTCTCATCGGTAATATCCCATGTGGCATTTGTGAGCCGCCTTTGATTAGCAAAGCGGTGGAAAAAATCCATGTTATTGTCGCCATCCTAAAGCCACACAACCTTGATCTTTTGTAGCCAACTCTCCTCAATTTCGTTTAGAAAGGCCTTATTTTTCTGCTTCCAAAGACAAAAATATTTCTTTCCTATCAAAAGAGAACATTTCATTCTCACATCAATTATAAAGAATTTGGACTTCCTTCCAATCTCCCCTAGGAGTTTGTTGTTCTCATCTTTTTTCTCTCTTTCCCATACCGTTACAGCATCTCTAACCATCGACAACTTTTTTTATCAAAATGGACAATGGAAGAATCTTTTCCTATTGCGAAGCTTTGTTCCACTCATTGTGAATCATATCACGAAAATATTTTTCACCCAACCCAATGAGTTTGAGTTTAAAAGGATAGAAAATAATTTTTTTATCGAAATCTAGCTGAAGAATCACAGCTTTATGATCTGATATACCAACTGAGTAATACTAAGACCAATATCGTTTGATAAAATCATAGAGGACCTCAAACATAATAAATCGATCTAGTCTTTCAGAAATCCTAGCACCATCGCATCTCCCATTTGACCAGGTAGGAACAAGAACATTTGGGGCAATGTCCACTAGTTTTTCTTCCTCGAACATAGATAGAAAGTAATCCTCTAGTGGGTCATGTATATTACCAGCACCAAAAGTTTCATCAGCAAACAAATTAAAATTGAAGTCCCTCACCAAAATGAGGAAGTGATCCTACAATAAACTTGAATTTGCAATCTGATCCCAAAATTGATTTCAGTGTGGATAGGGTCCATAAATGTTTAGGGCTTGAATCAAATATTTAAAACCTTTAAGCTTGCCTTCGATAAGGATACCTGCAATAGTGAGGTATGCCTTCATATCGGCAATGGCATGATCCCAAGCTATAAGGGTTCCACCTTACAAACCCGAAGAGTCCATGGAAAAAACCCGCTAGTTAGGTTTTTGTTTAAGAAAGTAATTACAGACATTTAGGGAATTGGTCATCATCTCTTGTAAAAGAACAACACTTGGATTGACTGACTCCAAGAACCTTTTTAAGGAAGCACGTTTGCGAATTTTTCCCAGCCCTCAGATATTAAAAGACACAATATTCATCGAGGACTTTGAATCAGGTCACGTCTTCTCTAAGAGCCCTAGATAAAGTAGAAACAACATTAACTGTATGCTTCAGAAGACCTTTATCAAATAATGATGATAGCTCAGGGTTTGAATTCCTTCTACTCATGTTTTCAGTTTCCCCCAAGGTTTTTCCAAGAACTTTCCCACCTTTTTTATTCTTGGGTTTATGAATAGTGATGTTTCCATTAAAAATGGATGAAATGGGGATAAAATCATAATCAAGAGGCACACTGGAAGAATATGTTGAGAGAGGAGTTACTACAGATGTTCCACCCCTATAGTTCGAAAGGGGTGAGTCACTGATCGACGAAGGGGACAGCTCAATTCCAAGATAAGCGAAAGGCTTACCCGTCAAAGGAGGGAAATCCGAAGGATTTAATGGAATAAGAGATGGAACTGGAGGTGTAATGTCATTCGGGATAGAATGTGACAAAGGGAGGAAAACATTGTGTTCCTTAGATGAATAAAGGGCTTCCTTTGAGAACCCTGAAGAGGAATCCAACACTAAATCTAAATCAACCATTTCATACGAACTGACCAGGTTAGGACTAGGCAAGACCGAAGGAGTCTCAACCCCAGTCGAAGGACTTGTTAGTTTTTCAAAATTTACTTCAATCTGAGATAGGATCTTAACTGAGAGAACAACATGTACATCATATCAATCATGGACACAATAATGCAAGCACACAAGAGACACGGAGTTTACTTGGGGAAAACCATAAAGGTTAAAAACCCCAATAACTTCCTCAGAGATAGATAGAGCAATGATACAACCCAAGCATAAGATATAGACATCTCCTAGCAGCAGCTTCTCCTCCTCGACAAGTGTGCCACTCTCCAAAGAGTGTGCGAGACAATAGAATGATGAAATAAAGTGCCTCCCGCGCTCTATCTACACTTGACTTGAGTTTCCTAATAACCTTTACTAGGTCGGACTCAACTTAACCACATAACACAAAGCTGATTGGGCCGACACCCAATAGGGTGGTCTAATAACCCTTTGGCCCCCATGGCCGACCCCCAATAGGGTGGTCTAATAACCCTTTGACCCACATGACTTATCCAGGGCCGACCCCAACAAGGTGGTCTAATAACCCATCAAGTATAAGTTACAACACTTACAATATAAATGACGACACTTCCATATAGAGCAATAATAACATCTCTATAGGAATACAAACACATCCGTATAGAGGAATAATACCATATCTATAGTAGTACAATATACATATATGAAATACTTTCCAAAGTTACATATACATTAACAATCCCTCTTAACTAGGAATGTATTTCTCGACATAGGTCTTCTTCTCTGGATCATCGTCACTTGATAATCGTCATCGAGTCATCGTCATCGTCAGTGCTACTGCTATCTCAATCAATCTCTGAATCTACTCATGAATAGGAAGTTCTACAGAGCCAGTCCTTTTTTATACTGGATGTAGGCCCACCATCTGTAGGTCTTCATCATCACTCGCCATACTATGGAATCCTCAGGACTTATTACGTGTGTCACATTTCCTCACAAGAGCATCCCAGGACTGATTACGGGCACACAACCCAACCTATCGAATCTCCGAGGGAGATATTACATGTGACTGTCACAAAACCTTAAAAGAGTCTCTTGACTAGCAAGAACCCTAAAGAGCATCTGAGGCCTTTTTCATCCTGTCCAGATCTCTAGGACTTATTACATGTGACCCCCACCACAAAACCTTAAAAGAGTAACTTGTCAAGCAAGAACCCTAAAGAGCATCTAAGGCCTTTTTCATCCTGTCCAGATCTCCAGGACTTATTACATGTGGTCATGGAAATGCCTCGAAAGAGAATCTGAGGCCTTTTTCATCCTGTCCAAATCTCACAGGTCTACTTACATGCCATAGGAAAAAACCTCGAAAGAGCATTTGCCAGATCTCCCAGGGAGTTATTATATTCCAGCGGCAAAACCTAGCAAGAGAAACTACAAACCTCCTAGGGCGCTATTATATGTCCTCCCAAAGCAAAACCTCGAAAGAGCATTTTCCAAATCTCCTAGGGAGCTATTATATGCCAGTGGAAAAACCTAGCAAGAGAATCTGCAAACCTCCCAGGGCGCTATTATATGCTTATCTGCACAACCTGTCCATAGCCACAGAGTATCAACCTGATACTCACCATACATCATCTTGATGTACACATGATCATCTTGGTCATCATTACTGCATCGTCCTGACACATGTCATCTGGAGCAACATCCTGAAGCTCATCATCCATGATCATCCTGATCATACAATGCATCCACCTGATGCATACACAGTATATGCCTGATACATATCATCATACATGATCTACCTGATCATACAATGTACCCACCTGATACATATACAAATACATGATCTACTTGATCATACCTGATACATATCAACATACATGATCTACCTGATCATACAATGTATCCACCTAATACATATACAAATACATACACATGATCCAACTGATCATATCTAGCATCCAATATGATGCATACATACATAATTGATCCAACTGATCATATCCAACATCCAACATGATGCATGCATACATAAATGATCCAAATGATCATATCCAGCATCCAACATGATGCATACATACATAAATGATCCAATTGATGATATCCAGCATCCAACATGATGCATACATACATAAATGATCCAACTGATCATATCAAGCATCCAACATGATGCATATACATATACAGAGTAGTAATTGGAGCATCGTCCTAATTCTCATCATCCAGTGCTTACATCCACAGCCATGTGAAGGATCATCCTTCCAACATGCTTGGAATGGTTTCAGCAAATGTCTCCATCACTTCTTCCTCGAAGTGTCATCGATCTGAAGAACACCAAGCCTCTCTCTAAAGTACTCGAACTTCACTCTGGCTAGTGGCTTCGTTAACACATCTGCAATCTACTCATCCGCCGCAACATACAGAAGCTTCACTGCTCCTCTCTGCACCATATCCCTGATATAGTGATATTTGATCTCTATCTGTTTTGACCTGTCTTGGAACACTGGGTTCTCAGATAGCTTCACATAACTCTGGTTGTCACAAAATATACCAGTAGCCTCCAGGGGGAGATCAAATAACTCAGACAGTAGCTTCCTAAGCCATACTTCCTCACAACTAGCCAAACAAGCTACAACATACTCTGCTTCGGCTGTACTCAGTGCTACGTAAGACTGCTTCATGCTAAACAAAGAGATCACACCTGATCCCATACTGAAGCAGCACCCAGAAGTGCTCTTCCTATCTGCAGCACTGCCTACCCAATCTGAATCAACATAAACCTGCAGGTTAAACTTTTGATTCACATCATACTTGAGCCCATAGTCAATCGTACCCTTCAGATACCTCAGAATATGCTTTACAGCAACCAGGTGAACATCTCTCAAATCCGTCAGGAACTAGCTCAATGTGTTCACCGCAAAGCAAATATCTAGTCTCGTGTTCGTCAGGTACATGAAGGACCCAATCATCTGACAATACACAACCGGATCAGATGAAGCATCACACAGAAGCTTCAGATTCGATGCCATAGGTGTGGCCATGGCATTGTAGTCCATCATCTCAAACCTCTTCAGGAGCTCTACTGCATACTTCCCTTGTCCAAGGAAGATTCCATCTGCACTCTGCCACACCTCCATGCCTAGAAAGTAGTGCATCATACCCAAGTTCTTCATCTCGAACTTAGCTGCAAGTTTCCTCTTGGTATCAGCAATCAATCTATCATCACCTGTAAAAAACTAGTCATCCACATACAATAGTAGTATCACAGGATTGTCTTCCTCAACTTTGTAGTAAAGGTTGGAATCCGCTTTGCTCTTGGTAAAGCCCAAACTAGATAGGAAACTGTTCATCCTACCATACCAAGTCTTAGGAGCTTGCTTCAAGCCATATAAGGCATTCTTTAACCTACACATATATGACTTCCTATCATGTGTTTTAAAACCAAGTGGTTGCTCCACATACACTTCCTCTTCAACTACACCATTCAAGAAGGTTGTCTTGACATCAATATTGTGTATCTTCCATTTCATCACTCATTTTGTCTTTCTCCATGCTACCATCTGCAGCATGCTTGATCTTATAGATCCATTTGGAAGTCATAGCAGACTTCCCTTCAGGTCTTGGGACTACATCCCTAACATCATTCTTCATGATCGACTGATCATGGCATTCTTCCATTACTTCATCCCAAATCCTAGGAACTTCAATATCTTCAAGATCTTCAATAGATATCTTTGTTGCTGGAACAAATGTTGTATTCCTTCTTTTGTAGGTGATGGTATACGATCTTTCCTACAAAACAAGTTAAATTGCATGATTAGAAACATCTCATAGTTTTCAGAACAAATTCTTACACATAAAGAAATATGTCATACAGTCATGCAATTATTTTAGCCAATGCTTCAATACAACATTTATCCATATCCCATAACTTTCTAGATGCCTTCCAATCTCTACCAGAACATTGTTAATAGTGTGCACAACTCCCAACATGTCAGCAAAGAGGTTTCATTCTAGATAAGTAGCAATGGAATGTTGTACAATGCCATAGGCTACTTACCCATCACATGCATATTAGTAGTATACTATTCATTAATGCAATTATTCTAATATGCATAATACACAACCTAAGTCTAGGAACATAAGCATATACATCATTGAACAACATTATTCAAACAAACAAATATGTAAGAAATGACAATTCAAATACTTATGTTTATTTGGTTGTTGGGTGGACTTCCTCTGAATCTTTGCAACTCCATCCTGATGTGGATTGTGAGAAGTGGTCGACTCCCTTTGAATATCTGCATCCTTGTAGAAACCATTGGAATGTGCTCCCTCTTGATCTTTGCTTCCTGGATTACCTGTCTTTGAACTTATATCCATCCTCGATCACTATGCATGCTTACAAGTATCATTATTGTGATATCCTCGAGAACTCATACATAATCATACATTTATTAGTATATTCTCAATACTATCAAAACACAATAATCTTAAGCATGTATAGTCATGATCATTTCAAACAGAAATAATAAGCATTAGTATTCAAGGACTCTTATGGTTAGTCATATCATAAATTAAAGTAAGAAACATAATATGCCTAAACCCGTGATTACTCAAACCTATACTTTTATGACTCTTCTGGTTAGTCATATCATCAATTAAGGTAAGAAACATAATATGCATACAACCATGATTATTCAAACCTATGAATAATCATTATCAATCATGCCATGTATACTTATATAAGAGATCCTATCACAAGGTAGGATTCTAACTTGATATAAGAAAAACATACCTAGATTAGTATGTTAGCTAGTTATGTCTAACATACCCACATGATGTCTTCTTGTTCTCTTCAATGACTTGTGCTAGTAACCTGCATATCTCATAAGTTAACAATTATAGAACCAAGTTATACATACCTCGTAAATAGATCTTCTAAGTGATCCATGACAATGGATGAATCTTTGTCTTCATGTCACCATGATCATATGTTCTTGAACTAGAACATGATTTGTCTTTCTTGGTGTACCTTTCATGTTAGTGGACAACATAAACCTCATACAACACCATAATGCATTACTACAATCATAAGTGTCAACACCCTAATCAATCAGTATCTTCTATCATGCATTCATAATTTTATTAACATGATATGACAAGTCTAAATTTAAACAAGATTGTACTAACCGTAATAATATGAATACAAACATACCATAAACTTAATCATGAACAAATCTCGAAACATACCTGGATACGTCATACCTGTCGAGATTGCTTGTAATCTTCTTATGAAAGGCCGTAGCCTCGTCTCCCTCTCAAATAGGAACTTCTTCACTTATGCAGGTGACCAATCCATTCTCTTCTAGGATTGACCCAATCCACTTGATTTGTAGGAACTGGACCTGGATCTGGATTAGGGTTTGTCAGAGAAACCCTAAAAATTCAAACTTTGAATTTCAAACTTCTGAAAGGATATAAATATGCGCCTTGATGAGCTAATCAACCTGGTATACTAAGAATTTGAAAACTGCAAAGTTTCACCCCTCAAAATTACCTTTGAAACTTCTGGATCTTCTAGACAGCATCCCGAACTAGTGTTTGATAAAGCCCACCCTTCTGCCCAACCAAAAGGTTCGATCTAAAGCTCTAAACTTCGATTTTTCTGAGGAGCTTCCATCCGTGGTCACAAACTTAAAAAGTTGCAATTTTTGCAAAACCCTAATTTTTCATTTTTCCAATCAAAGTCCCGAGCTAGGGTTTGATCAAGCCCGGCCTTCTACCCAACCAAACAATTTGATCTTGGTCTCTAAATTTCAATTTTGATAACTAGCATTCAGCCATGGTTTCTGATTACAAAAATACCAACTTTCTCTGAAACCCTAATTCCCGGAGCCATGAATGAAGGTGCTCAAAATCCAATTCTGTTTTGACAAAAATATGCACTTGATTGTTTCTAGTGTAACTCCTAACTTTCCAATCCAAAGGGTCTGAAAAGGTTTCTTGTGGTATCCTGACCTGTCATCTTTCCAACCCCACAGGTATGACCTCAAATGGATTCTCTGAGATAGATTTATGCCAAGTGTCCCAACGTGACCTGTTTATGGAATAAAACAGGAGAGCGAACTTGTACGGCATGCCACGTGTCACTGGTTTAGTTTCGGCCTCTGAAAAATTTACCTGAGATAGTACAGTCTGTTCACTACCTACACTTTTTACGAAATTTCATTTGGAGCCTCCTAGCCCAAGTTATGACCTTTTTCCCTAGGTCACTTGTTTATGACTAAGATCTGGAAGACGTAGAAACCCTAGATTGTACAGATCATAAAGCATACAGTAGAATGAATTAGGAGTTTTCCTTTGGACACAGGGTAAATGGGGATCTGATCTTCGACCTATAAAATTTTTAGATCCGAAAACTTCACCAAAATGGATTTATAGCGAAAGTGCTACGATGATTGGTTTTTTCTATATCAAGCCCTAACATCGCATGTGCAACAAGTGTCATACATGCCATACCATGCCTTCATTCAGGCTAGCTCTGATACAATGTTAGCTTTTCAGAATTTAATTCAATCTGATCTAGGATCATAACTGAGAGAACAACATGTACAGCATATCTACAGCATATCAATCATGAACACAATAATGCAAGCACACAACAGACACAGAGTTTACTTGGGGAAAACCAAAAAGGTGAAAAAACCCAATAACTTCCTCAAAGATAGATAGAGCAATGATACAACCCAAGCATAAGAGATCGACATATCCTAGTAGCATCTTCTCCTCCTCCACAAGTGCGCCACTCTCCAAAAAGTGTGTGAGAGAATAGAATGATGAAATAGAGTGCCTCCCGCACTCTATTTATACTTGAGTTGACTTGCCTAATATCCTTTACTAGGTCGGCCTCAACTTAACCACATAACACAAAGCTGACTGGGTCGACACCCAATAGGGTAGTCTAATAACCCTTTGTCCCACATGGCCGACCCCCAATAGGGTGGTCTAATAACCCTTTGATCCACGTGACTTATCAAGGGCCGACCCCAACAAGGTGGTCTAATAACCCATCAAGTATAAGTTACGACACTTACAATATAAATGACGACACTTCCGTATAGAGGAATAATAACATCTCTATAGGAATACAAACACATCCGTATAGAGGAATAATACCATCTCTATAGGAGTACAATATACATATATGAAATACATTCCGAAGTTACATATACATCAATAGGACTAACCTCCAAAACCTCAACAAAGGACTGTAAGCTTGAAACAGATAAAGAATGGAAAATGTCATCAGTAGAAATAAATTTTAAAAGGACCGGAATGGTTTGAGCAAAATTACCCATGAACGAGGTTTCCGCTTGTATATCCAAAGGAAGAGGAAAATTTATACCTTCGACCAACTCATCCAGCATCGATAAGGTCTGGGAAGCACTAGTAGATTGTCCATAAGCCTCACCCAACCTTGATTTATACTGTGTTTTTGAGTTCCCAATATCATGACAAAGGTGACAACAGAAAGGTACTTTCCAGTAGTTCAGGGTTTGAATGAAAGTGCCTCCTTCCCACATAACTTCCAATTCCCTTGGTAGCCCCTCTCCGGAGTCAATTTCCACTAACATCTTAGGAGAATTTATTTCAGTCCCCAGTAATTGATCATCTTCTATTGATCTGCATGCGCGCATGTGCACGAGGGGGACAACAGTTCGACTGAATGAGTTGATACTATTATGGTAATTTTTAAGGGCAAAATTTTGCCAATTGGCTATTTTTCAAGCATTTTGTCAAAAAATAAATTCGCTATTTGGTCATTTTTAGTCTCTAATATCGCCTATATTTGCATTAAATATGTTTTTTTATCATAATATTCGCCAAAATTTACACATTTCAATAGAAAATTATATGTTTCATATTTAATATTCGCCTACCTATCTATATACATGTTTTTTTCAATCCAAAATAATCGCCTATGATACTATACTTAAGTATAATATTAGAATCCTTAAAAATTACCTTGCGGTACTATTATGCAGGAAGCACAAGAGTGAGAAGAAAAGCAAGAGTACGCTATGCACAAAAATATATAAACACAGAGACAATATGCAGGAATGCAAACTGATTTCTCTATTACTGGATGAAACTCGCTGATAAGATCATAAGATGTATATTACAATATTTTACATCCTTATATAGAGTGTTGAGATGCTTGGGCGCCTACCCATTACATTCAATTACAAGAGAATTTAGAACGGTTTCTGAAATTCAACTGTTACAGTCGACTGGAAGACAGAGAGAGAATTTGTCAAAGTTTGACTGGTCGAGGTCGTTGAACTTGTCGAAGTCGTTGACTAGTCAAAACTTGTCAGAGTCATCGAATTCGATGGCTAGTCGCAGTTGTGGACTTGTCGAAGTTGTGTCGATGTCGATGTTGACGTCCAACAGTAATGCCAAGTGATGGATGGATCATACCTCTTTCCTTAAGAAATAATGGTCCCGATTGTTTGCTTGTTCAGGCGAGGAAACTTGTCGGTTAGTTCAGTACCAGAGTACCATTTTCCTTGGGCGGGGATCTGTCCCACTTTAGCCACCTGAAACAAGGGAATTGTGTTAGACCTTATGTGGTGTACTCATCATCCCACAATGGTGTCGCAAGGAAGAGGCTCTTGAACATCTGGATTGATGTTGTTGGGTTTTGTTGTCTGCAAATCGTTCTGTTCCAACAGTGGTGCATGGTGTTAAAACGTAATTTTCCACCTTGTGAGAATCAACACTCTTTGGCCTTCAGGATCCATTTCACTAACTCAGAGGAACTTTATGTCCTTCAGAAACACTTTTCCCTATTTTTCTTCCTATACGCTAGCTGTTACATTTTAGCCAGCGTACTAGCGATTTGTTCCATTGTAGCCCGCGGGTGACAAGTAATATTGTAAAAGTCACTAGTAAATTACTTTTTACTCCCAAAAAGCCGTCTTAAGGTGACCTTTGGCCCTCCATTTTCCTTGAAACACCTCAATGTGTCCTTTTGCTTACCTTTGGAATGACTATATATTGAGGACATATGACATATGGAAGGGAGGAGAAAAAGAGAGCAAGATTACTCTAGTGGATTTTTGTCGCATCTTGAGTCTACACTCATTGATCCTTGTTGTTGTGAACCTCTTATGTTCACCTTCCAAACTCCTTTCATAGTTTGAGTTTGTCATTCCATGGAGGATTGAAGTGGTGGAGGCACAAGTGGAGAGACCCAGTTCTTGGTTTAGATTGGTTGCCGGTAAGAGGTCGTATCACATTGTACTTCTTGTTGTTCATTAATAGAAATACTCATATTCTTGTCCATTAATGTTGTGAATGTTGTTTATATTACATTGGGTTGCATATATTCTTGTCCATTAATGTTGTGATTGTTGTTTATATTACATTGGGTTGCATTTACTTATGATATCATGGACCATTGCTATTGATGATGTTAATGTCTTTCATATATTATATGCGCTTTTGTATATTGGCTGTCAAGACTAATTTGCAGGTTCAAGTGCACGAATTGAAAGCTTCAACGGGGCTCTACATCGAACGTCCGGATCGAGGTTGGTTATATTCTCCATTGTCTTAGCATTGTCATTTATATAGCATAGCATTGAGAATTGAGTTATTTTCTGGTAGTCAGTTGTCTATTGTGGTCTACCCCAAGCCATAGGAAGTTTTCTCCGTAATAGAAATGGCGACTCCACTGGGGAGAACATCCATTTTTGGGGATTTTTAGGCATTAGTCCTTATTTAGAGTTGTTGTGTGTCAAGTCTCTGTGTCATTGATTGGCCGTTAGGATACACTATAGAAAATAGGCTTTTTATGGGTCATTGGGATCTTTGTTTACTCATTTTCTTTTCCCTATACGTGGGTGAGCCTAGAGTTTCCCGCGTCTACTCAGCTATATTTGCATTATAGCCTGCGGCTACCTACAGTTATTCCTTTGAAAGTAGCATACAACTCCAGGGGTGATTGGTTTATGGCCTTTGGTTGTTGCTGGGATGGTTGTGAGTATTCCTGAGTCTTCTTTGGCCTTGTTCCTGACTGTTCCATGCCTTGTTCGTGACCAGAACTCCTCTTTTCTCTTAGTTTTGAGCCTTGTTGGTTTTTACCCATTTTTAATTTTCTAGCTCACTACATTGGCTGAGTCTCACTTTTTGGGATGTGTTGGGTTGTCTTAGTGAGTTGCTTTGCATTTATTTAACCAAATAGGTAGATTTCGCTTGCATTTTTCATTTCATTATATTGAAAAATACAAAAACATAGATTTGCATTTTCCTTTTGCTTATAAGTGAAAATACAAAAAAAATTGCTTTTATGTACTGCATTTTGCATCTGAGTGCTTGCGCTTTCATCTAGGTTCTGCTTATGCATTGAAAATATAAAAGAGTTGCATTTTTATTTCGAAACCGTTGGATTGATTTTCATTCTAGTGGCATTGTTTTTATTGGATAGATGATTCTAGAGTTTGACGATTTTGCATACTATTGAGTCATATACATTGATAGTTTCACGACCATATCCTTTGAGTAACCACAACCATTAAAATTAACAATTAATCTTAAAATTTATTAGAATGATTTTATTTATAGGGTACACCAACTAGCACAGGTTTAGAGTCTTGGAATAGATCATTGTGAGTTAACAATCGAAGACTACTAGACGAAACATTATGTGTTTGACCAGGGAGTGGTGAAATCCATGGTGTACATCGGTGTTCTCAGGAAGCTCTACTCAAACCAGAGTTAAGCACGAGGTCACGGGAGGTTGGTTGCAGAGATAGCCCTCCAATATTGGCTGAATGTGGGAGATATTTCCAGGATTTGTTCATATCTGGAGAATCTTGGGGGATTTGACCCTCTCGAGTTTCAGGCTTAGCTACCGTAGCCATGCGACGGATCCCACCTGCGACTGTCCCCTTGAGAATTGGTTATACTGTGGTGACTATAGTTTCCTTACCTAGGTATCACATAGGGTGCTTGCAGTGGTTATACTATTTGTATCCTGAGTCAGATAGGGGTTGTACAGCACAGTTGTTTGTTGTAGATGGTCTTGGCCCTTTGCACGCAGTGAAGCCTGGGAAACCTTATAACTAATTCTGTTACGTCCGGCTATAGTTTGGGAGTCTCAAGCCTCTCATAGGTGAGACATACCGGCTGTAGTGTTGGGAGCTCATTTAGCCACTTTGTTTGTCTGCTCTTGGTTGTAGTTTCTCTAGGTGTGTGCTCTTGATTTTCTGTTTTTGATCGATAGTTTTGCTGTTAGGGGATGATTTGATTTTATAGTCTCTCCGGAGATATCGTGGCTTGGAGTCCTGTTCACCACTGATCTCATCGGTTGTCTAGTTTACTAGATTCTGAGCTTGAACGTCGTATTGATAGGAGACGCCGGAAGGCCCCCTCTGAGTCTTCGGATTCTTACGAAACATATATCATCGATGTCATGACTGCACATTCTGACATGGGAGAAATCCCTACGACTCCATCGGGTAGATTTGAACACACTTGAGACACCCCTACTCCCAGAGAGGCATGGGGGGGTGATCCACCTGAGACCAACCTATTTTGTTTGGTTCGGATCCACCTGAGGACAACCCATTCAATCCTTTGAATCCACATGATTTCCAGTATGGGATGCTAGAGTTACATGATAACACAGGTCCTATGACCAATGTTACCCCGTTCTCTTTTGGTATGCCTAATTACAACACAGTTGATCCTTCTACTTTTGGTAGTCATGCTCGCACTAGACATGGTGTTAGCAACACTGCACCCACTGGGGGCAATACCCTTGCCGGGGGCACCAAATTTTCCACTCACACACATAGTATGGGGACTGGTCACATCGCCCTAACAATGCAAATGTTGGCGTAAGGACACCTCCTAGGACTACCCATCCTAATAGGAACATTGTTCGGGATACGACTAGTCATCCACATTACAATACGTATGCCTCTACCCATCAACCAAGGACCACTTTTGATAATGTTAACAATCCTCCCAATCACGGGGGTGGACACATACCATATACTTTTACGTCTGATACCACTACTAGTAATGCTAATGTAGGAGGTGGGAATATACCTTATACTCATGGTCACAACACCACCGTTCCTGCTACTAGTAATACCAACATTGGGGTTGGGAATACATCTCATACTTATGGTCACCACACGACTGCTCATGCTACTAATAATGCTTATGTAGGGGGTGGGAACATACCTTATAATCATGGTCATTACAACACGGTTCCCACTACGAATAGTACGTATATGCCCCACAATTATGGTGGTAACCCTTACTACAATACAGTCGGTGCTGGCCATCATTATAACCTACCTCAATATGGTGCTCAAAATACATATATACTTGCTTACTCTCACACGGGTCAGGTGGGAGGAGGTTATCAACCTTATGGCCATGGTCAAACTTATGGTCCGTCGGGTCTGTATAATCAACATTTTAATGGTCATGGTCAAGCTTATGGTCCATCTTATCCTTCGGGTTTTTATAATCAACCTTTTATGGGAGCTTATAATCAAGCTTTCCAGCCGCAGCTCCTGTTGCTTGCACGATTGAATCTTTCGAAGCTCATGAATGATCTGGTGTGTCACGACCCTAGTTGGCCTCCAGTCCCTACCAAACTCCCTTCATACATTCCCAAGTTTGAGGGGAAGAGTTGTGAGGATCCGAGTGACCACGTCACGACCTTTCACCTTTGGTGCTCATCCAACTCCTTGAATCACGATTCCGTTCCTTTGATACTATTTCAATGCACCCTCACGGGGGCAGCCGCGAAATGGTATGTCAAGTTGCCTAGGGAACTTATAGGGGTTTCAATGAGATAGATTTGGTTTTCTTGGATCATTTCCAGTTACCGGTTTGTTATGATACTGGTGCTAAACATTTGTCTACCTTTTTCCAGAATAAGGCCACACACATTTTTGAGCACATTCAAGAGTGGCGTCAACAGAAGAGGTTAGTGAAAGCCAACATTCTTCCAGAGTTTTTGTTGGAATGGTTTCTCAAGTATTTACTTCCATATATTGCTAAGGATGTTTCGATGTCCGACATTGTCATGGAGGAACAAGCCATCTTAAAAGTCCAACAGTTAGATTTATTATATTCTCAGTTTGGCATCTTGTACGACATTGTTCCTAACGCACCGCAAACATGACATGAGCCCAATTCAGTTCCTGGACCACATTCTGATGGCATTGTGGGATCCACAAGTACTCAACCCATATATTTGGTTGCTAATCAAATGCAAACTTTGTCGCTTAACTAGTCTACTCCCGGACAGGTTCACACCTTGTCCACTTCCACCCCATTGTCCGATGTACACACTATGCAATCGATGAATCCATCGGGTAACCAACATCCTGGTGGTAAGAAGAAGGGGAGAAAAAACCGTAAGGGTGGAAACAATGGGAACAATAATAGTAATCGTAATACTCCTCGAAAAGAGAACGCCAAACCTCCTCGAGAATGCGGAATGCTAGTGGGGACTGTAAACCTAGGTGTAAGGTGAAATTCCCTTGCAAGATTTGTGGGGAAGATCACCTTACTCACTTGTGTCCTTGAATTGAAGAAGCATCGAATCATCTTGCACAGAGCCCAGCTGTGGTGAACAATCCCCTTCCTCACCATTAGAACATGGCTTCACATGCTCCCACTACTGTTTATGTACCTAATGAGACTACAACATCTTCTTCCAATAATAGTGGCAATGGATGCGTGAATATGGTCCAATCGGAGGTTAGTGTCGCTACTCTTCAACGCGATTATGGTGCACCACAACCGAATTTGGGGAATGAGCCTCTCCCTCCTCCTAATAACTCTTTGCATATCGAGAAGCCCTCTACTATGCCATAGACACCGAAAGGTGTTCTCAAGCGCTCTACGTATAATCCCAATGCTCGAGCTACCCAGAACTACTCTATTGTAGAAGATTTGGGTCAAACTCTATGCACCATGTCGACCCTTGAAGTTTTACAGGCATGTCCTTCTCAAAGGCATGCCCTTTTGAGTGCTTTAGGAGTTCAGGATGGGGCAAGTCCCAACGTTATCAAGTTTGATACTACTGACGTTCAACCTCTCTTACCTTATCACATGGCTTTTCAAATCCATGTGGAGTGCCCTCAGAATTTAGTTAAGAGAACAGTGGTTGATGAAGGTGCTTCTTGCAGCAATGATGTCTTTATCTTGTTGGAAAGCTCTTGGATCTCCTCCCTTATCCACGTATAGGACCATGCTCACTGCATTTGATGGTCAGTCATTTAAGTCGCATGGAATTCTTCCTTCCCTTGTTGTTTGCTTGGGTGGGAAACCTGTGGCTATTGAAGTTGAGGTGGTTGATGCGCCCATCGACTACAACCTTATCTTGGGTAGGAATTGGATGTATGATATGAAAGCTATGGCGTACACTGTATTCAGAGTTATTTGCTTTCCACACGAAGGAAATATTCTGACAATCGACTAGCTGGATTTTGTTAGTGCTTATTCCACACCATCCATGGGATCAGTGGTCCCTCAAGTTACAGATTCTCAACCGGCAACTGGGAACATGGGTGTCGGATTGTACTCCTCATTGATGGGATCTTATAATTTTCCTGCACCCATTAATTTTATTGGAACCATTTTCGACAATGTGTCTCCTCTATTGCATAATGTACCATTCCGGACTTCATATTTTGATGATCCATGGACCTTAACATCCACGAGTTCCACATCTGGAGACATTGCGCATGTTGGAATGGCTATGCCACTGTCTGCTACTGAGCTTGCATATCAAGATATTCAACAAGCCACTACAAAGTTGGATCTTATCTCTTCATGGATAGAAGAGAAAGAACCCGTTATGCTTCCTGCACATGCAGTCGACCCATCTTGTTCACACGGATGTCGGGATGATACTCTACCTTCAGATGAAGATTTGATCACGTCCATGCATGGTAATGATGAGCCTTGGGGGGATTCCTATCATAGATCTCATTCCTTTCCCACCCTCGGCCTTATTCAACAAGATCATTCTATAATACAATCTGCCACCCATTTGGATTTGGATCCAGTCACAGTGTCATCCAGCTCTGGTTTGACGTTTGAGTCTGATGAGTCTTTGAGCTCTCCTATAGATACGCAAATCAGTGCTCCTGAAGATTTTGATTCTATTTCTAGAATTTCCAAATCCTGTGATGATGGATTTGCTTTTGCAGATTCCTTCACATCCTTCAGCTTTGCTCTTCATTTTGAAGATGATGATTTTGATCCCTCGGGTATTGGTACTATGGCACCTTCATTGGTTAGCTCTACCTCCATCTTGTCTGAGGTTAACAATATTGAAGTTGAAAATGTTTCTACCATAGTGACTTGTATCGGATTTTTCTTTACGTACGTTTTAGAGATGATCTTGGCACTTATGTTTCTTAGAGACAGTATTCTTAGCTAGACTTATACTTGTTTACAGGTCCTTTTCGACATTTGCTTCAGTCATGGAAGGCATATTCGGAACCTTGCATATAGGTTTAGGCCTCCCCATTGTTATGATGCATTTGAACCTTTTGCCATTTGAATTCGCAAACACCCCCTGAGTGTCCTTATCTTGCTCATGGTCCTTGCATTATGCATAGCTTTGTTCCATGCGCTTGGAACTAGTCTCGCATGTCCCTGACACTCATCTTCTCCCATTATGAGCATTCTTCCATCTCTCCTTTGAGCTCGTTAAAAACAGTAAGGAGGTCACGAGTTTACTTTTTCGGGCTCCTTAAATCTTTACGGAAAATATTTTTACAAAGTATTTTTTAATCCCTTGTTATACTTTTTCAAATCAAACAAGATTGCCGAGTACACTTGTCATTTCAGACTCATTAAAGGATTTGAAGCGACATCCACTTAGGTATAAGTTTACCCATTTTTCGGACCTTTGTGGATTAATTACGAAAAAGGTATACTCTAGTCATACGTGACTAGAAGAGTTCTTCTCTCATTGTTTTACACTTTTTTCGGATGAGGACACTAACTTTATGAAAAAAGGACTCTCCTTTTATGTCGAGTTGTGATTGCATTGCATCATCCTGCTTGCCGCTTGAGCCTTGTGTCGGCTCCCACTTACTCACTTATTATCCAGGTGCCTGAGCACTTTACCTTCCGATCCAAGCAGAGCCTTAATTTATCTTTCTTAGCTTTATGACCCTTCACCCTGAGGGAACACCCCCCCAAGTGTCCACATCCTGCACATGCTTCCTTGCATTGATCATAGGTATGTTCGACTACTTGGGACTAGTCTGCTACCCATTTGACACTCGTTCCCTCAATTGTTGTACTATAAGCAATTTTATTCTTTTTCAAGCTTTTCCAAATATGAAAAACACAAAAAAAAATCAAATATTCTAAAAAGACGGACTAGATTATGGTTACTACTTCTAGTTGGTAGCTGTTGTGTCTCCTTTGAATAGAGCATTCATTCCACTCCATACATTATGAGTCGGGACTATAGTTGGACTTTAGGAGCTGTACTTGTTTCTCAGTTTACTCCATCGATTGGTTAAGCTTCCAGTCATTATGGATCCCTTTGCTGATGCCTCCTGCATCGCACAATGTTATGTCGAGTCTATGCTACCCGAGTCTATCCATCTGCTCATGCTCTTGTTCAAAGGAAGTCCTAAAACTAGAGTCGGCCACTCCTCAGATCTCTTGACTATTGCATGTCGGCCATCCTTATTGAGTCAGTCCGTTTCACCTGAGTTCTTCCAAATCTTTCAGCATAGCTGGTACCTCATGTTGGTTGATGGGGGATGCCTTAATGCCCTCCTTCTAGTGAGTCTCATTCCATCGACGTCAACCCATTTATTTCATAATTTGAGAGTTAGAGTTCGGTTGAGTACCTTGAGGCTTGTAGTCATTAGTGGTAGGTCCTCTCACCATCAACAGTTTTGGGAATACAACAATGTCCCTTGATCGATGGATTCATCTTAGTGTTCGACTTCAACACATCTATTCACAATCTGATGATTGTACTCTATGCCTTGATGCCCATTTTTATTATTGGTGGGTTATCTCACGTCTATTAACGGTATACATCATTGACCGGTAATCTGACAATGTCACATCAAGTTTGACCTCAACACCTTTATTCACTTAATGGGACTTGCACCATAGATGATTTGTGTAGAAGACCCTAGGAAATAGTGGCATTCAGTATGCTACTTATGATTGTGACTTTACATATGAAATATCATCTCTCAGATATAAGCAGTTTATACCTCCAGTTTGCACCAGTTGTTTCCTTTTCAGTAGGGAACCATATCTTACTGTAGAGGGATCATGGATATGATCACTTATGACATATATTCACTATATACTGCCTATTCATGGCCATTATATCAGATTGTTGTACTATACCAACATGTATTCAAAGACATTATTATATTGTGACGAGTGAGCTGCTCCTTCCACTTGTGTCTCCATCACTCCACTTCTTATAATTATAATGTATTTCTTCCATCGTAGCACGATTCTCTGACCTCACACATTAGGGGGCATCTGTTACAACGTAATTTTCCACCTTGTGAGCATCAGCACTCTTTGGCCTTCAGGATCCATTTCACTAACTCAGAGGCACTTTATGTCCTTCAGAAACACTTTTCCCTATTTTTCTTCCTATACGCTAGTTGTTACATTTTAGCCAACGTACAGACGAGCTGTTCCACTGTAGCCCGCGGGTGACAAGTAAAATGGTAAAAGTCACTAGTAAATTACTTTTTACTCCCAAAAAGTGGTCTTAGGGTGACCTTTGGCCCTCCATTTTCCCCGAAACTCCTCGATGTTTCCTTTCACTTAGCTTTGGAAGGACTATATAATGAGCACATATGGAATATGAAAGGGAGGAGAAAGAGAGAGCAAGATAAATCTAGTGGATTTTTTCCGCATCTTGAGTCTACACTCATTAATCCTTGTTGTTGTGAACTATGAAAGGAGTTCACCTTCCAAACTCCTTTCATAGTTTGATTTTTCCATTCCATGGAGGATTGAATTGGTGGAGGCACAAGTGGAGAGACCCAGTTCTTGGTTCAGATTGGTTGCTGGCAAGAGGTCGTATCACATTTTACTTCTTGTTGTTCATTAATAGAAATACGCATATTCTCGTCCATTAATGTTGTGAATGTTCTTTATATTACATTGGGTTTCATTTACTTATGATATCATGGACCATTGCTATTGATGATGTTAATGTCTTTCATATATTATATGCACTTGTTGTATACTGGCTGTCAAGACTAATTTGCAGGTTCAAGTGCACAAATTGAAAGCTTCAACGGGGATCTACATCGAACGTCTGGATCGAGGTTGGTTATATTCCCCATTGTCTTAGCATTGTCATTTATATAGCATAGCATTCAGAATTGAGTTCTTTTCTGGTAGTCAGCTGTCTGTTGTGGTCTACCCCAAGCCATAGGAAGTTTTCTCTATAACTCATGGTATGGTTGAAGTAGATCCACATTAAATACTGGATGAAGACCTAGGCATGAAGGAATGTCGATCTGAAAATCATTTTCTCCAATCTGCTCAAGGATACTGTACAGACCATATCACAAAGATTTCAACTTCTTATATGGACCAGTGAAGCATTCCTTCTTGAGATGTAACTAGACCTGATCCCCAATTGGAAATGAATGAGGGATACGATGCCTATCGTGTCGGGCCTTAGATTTTGCATTAGTGCGTTGCAACATTTCCTATGATTTCTTCTATATGTCCCAAATTTGATCTTGAAACTTCAATGCTTTGTCAACTTCTTGTCGGTTGTAGTCGGTATCGTTTGAGTATGTTGAAGATCTAATTAGGTTAATAGGCACTGAGGGTTGAAATCCGTAACATATATCAAATGGAATCTTTCCCATAGAGTTGTGATGTGCACGATTATAGTTTTGTTGTATATAGGGAATACTTTCATCCCATGTTCATCGATGCTTGTGGTTTTACATGCGAATCAGTTGTACGACCAAGCGATTCACAAATTCCGTATGTTCATCTTTCTAAGGATGGAAAGTTGTCGACAATGAGAGTCTTGTGTTGAGTTGCTGCTAGAGAGTCTTCCAAAATATGTTGACGAATATGGCACCTCTTTCGGAAATAATGGTTATCGGTAAACCAAAATGTTTCTAGACATGTTCGAAGAAGAGTTGAGCGGTTTACTGCACTATCGTAGTATTCGTGCCTGGAATGAGAATGGCCATCTTGGAAAATCTGTTGACTACTACTAAGATCGCATCATGCTAATGTTTCGTAGTAGGATATCCATCAAGTAGTCCATAAAAATAGATTCCCATGGTCGATTAGGAACTGGAAAAGGTGTGTACAATCCCTGTCGGCGATTAGGCGGTTTAGCAATGGCACAAATCACACATGATCGAATGTACTTGTTGACATCAGTTTTAAGTGAAGGCCAAAATAAATACTTTTGGAGAATATAAAGGGAATTTGATACTCCAAAGTGTCCTGTAGTCTTGTTGTAGTGTGCATCTCAAATGAGCTATTGTCAATGCTCACTTGTCGGTACACAAAGTTGTCCAAGCTTGTATAGCAAGGTGCCTTTTAGGAAATTGTCGGAGGTTGACGACTTGTCATTCTGAAGTTGTCAGTAGACTGGTGAAAATTCGATGTCTTCTTGATACAACTGAGGCCAAGTGGTGGTGTCATATTCCTGCATACTCATCACTGTAAAAAGGAGAGTAATGGGTGGTCGACTGAGGAAATCGATGGCGGCATTGGATTTACCTTTCCGATACTTAATTACCAACTGAAATTGTTGCAGGTAGTTAATCCACTTGAGATGTCCAATTGTTTGTAACTTCGATTGGGACGGGGCGAATTGTAAAGGCTTGTGATAAGTTAGGATGACCGTTTCCTTTCCAAGGATATAATGTCTTCATTGTTTAAGAGCTTGCACAAAGGCATACAATTCTTTTTCATACATCAAATATCTTCTAATAGTGTCGTTAAAAGTTTTAGAATGGAAAGTGACTGGGTGACCAGACTGAGTGATCTCTACACCCAAGGCATAGTCCGATGTGTCCATCTCAATCTCAAAGGGATGATGCAAATCAGGTAACACAAGTATTGGTGCAGTACAAAGCTTGTGTTTGAGCTATTCGAAAGCTGCTTGTTGTGTCGGTGTCCATTTGAAGACAGTTTTAGCATTTCCTTTCGTCAACTTATTCAAGCGCCAAGCCATGTGACTGAAGCCGAGTATGAATCGTCGTTAGAAATTTGCCAAACCAAGAAAAATTCTTAGTTCATGAATGCTTTGAGGAATGGGCCAATCTTTGAGGATTTTCACTTTGTCTCAATCGATGTGAATTCCTGCAGAGTCAATTACATACCCCAAATATTTGATGATGTTCATCGCAAAGGAACATTTTTCCATGTTCAAGTAGAGTCGATGTTTTTGGAGAGTGTCGAGGAATTTTTGAAGTTGTCCAAATGTTCTTCCCATGATCAACTAAAAATAAATATATCGTCGAGATAGACATTGACCCATTTTCTGATGAAAGGTCGAAGAGTGTTATCCATATATCGCATGAAGGTCACAGGTTCATTGGTTAAGCCGAAAGGCATGACTAACACCATTCAAACAATCCTTCCTTGGTCTTGAAAGCAGTTTTCCATACATCTGCGGGATCGATTGGAATCTGATGATATCTCGACTTGAGGTCGAGCTTAGTAAATAACTTAGCACCTTTTAGAAAGTTGATGAGCTCGTCTATCCATGGCAGAGGGTATATGTTCTTTACCAAAATTTTGTTGAGTGCCCGGTAGTCGATGCACATGCTCAAAGTCTCATATTTCTTTGGGATGAGGAAAATTGGACTTCCAGAAGGAGAGGAACTAGGTAGGATATGACCTTTGTCGATCAAATCTTGAATTTGTAGACGAATCTCTTTAATTTCGATAATGGACCTTCTGTAAACAGATGCATTGGGTAATTAAGAACCAGGAGAAAGTTCAATTGAGTGTTTTCACTAGCAATGTCGAGGTAATCCTTGTGGAACTTGGAATAGGTTCCAGTACTTGTCAAGAATATTGTCGATCTGCTGCTTCTGTCGGGAGATGCACTGGTCAGTGAGTCGAATGGTTGTTGCAGTGTTCCTAGAATGTTGCGGCTTTATCATAATCAATGCGAAATTCTAAGCATGGTTTATGAGCTTCTTCGTCTGTTTAGTAGATATCATTGCAACCGTTGGTGTAGGTCGTCACTTTGGTATGTCATACCATTGATTCTAAATTCTAACAATCTCGGGTTGTGACTGGTAACTTCCATGGTGATCCCAAAGTACTTTGTCTTCAAAAGGATTAATGAAGTAGGCAAGCTTGCATTGTCGAGTGATCCTTAGCTCTTATCCATCCTTCATCCAACCGATGTTATAAGGCTGAGGATGTGGAGTGGTAACAAGGTCTAGTTTCTTCATAAGTTCTTCAGAAACAAAGTTCTTTTGGATATCATTATCCACAATCAGATGTAATGGATTGTTTTGAACTCATATCTGTGTATGGAATAGGCACTCTCGTTTCTCCTCGTCGACGATATTCGAGGCTACTGGAGTGGTCTATGTCGATGTCAAAAGGGTCATTTCTTCTAGGTCGGATTCTACCATATCTTTTTCGAATGAGTCGGGGTGTCGACACTTTTTCCAAAAATTTCTTCCGAGCTTTGCATTCGGACGTATCATGCCACGATGAATTGTTGTAATCACACCATTTCTCGGTAGGAGGTTGCTTACTGCGTTCTCTTTTGTCTTTCTGAAAATGATTTTTTTCGTGATCTTTCTTGGGAGGAGTTGGTTGCAAAGGTTTCGACTTGTCGAAGTCGGTTGGAGCCTTCTTGTCGAGTGGTCGTCCTGATATCACTTTAGCCGCGAAGCGTGCTTTTCCCTTATGTTTGGTTTCAAGCTTACTAGCATAGTGGAATGCATCCGCAAGCGTGTTGACAGTCAGAAAATCCATCTCCTGCTGAATGTACTGGGATAATCCACAGATGTACTTCAGAACAAGCAATTTTTCTTCTTCTTGAATGCCAATTCTAGCCATTAGTCGATAGAACTCGTCGGTGTAACTCTGTATGGACTGGTATTTCCATTTCCTTAGCTGTTTCCACTTCTTAGAATACTGTTCAAGGTACTTGGGCGGGTAAAACGCCTTTCGGAGGTATTTGGAAAATTTTTCCCATGTCTTTATGGGGTCTCCGCTTTTCTCCATCTTTGTTGACAAGTTCTCGCACCAGTAGTGCACAGATGTTGACATCTTTAAGGATGCAATGATGATCTTGTTCGCTTCTGACAATTGATTCACAAAGTAATAGAATTCCAATTGTTGTGCCCAATTGTTGACGGATTCCGCGTCAATATTACCTTCTAGATTTGGTATGTCCAGATTCATTTGCACTTTGAATGGACTGATTTTTTCGGAGTTAGATCTTGTCAAAAATCATCCTGATGTTGAAGCAAATCGCGTGAGAATCTCATTGAACTGGGCGGACATTTCAGATCATTGTCGAGCTAGCGCTTTCTCTATGAGTTGCCGTGTCTCATCGATTGCATGTCTATCGCCTGTTTCTCCTACCATCTCTGGAGGTAGTGTCTGCTTGTATTGCTGAGTTTGCGAACATGTTTGAACTAGCATAAGTCAGGTAACTTCGATGGAGGTGTCTACGCACAACTTAAGCTCTGCATCAAGCAAACTTAAGCTCCGAATCAAGCCAACCTAAGCTCTTATACCAATGATCTGCACGTGCCCAGGTGCATGAGGGGGACAACAATTCAATTGAATGAGATGGTACTATTATGGAGGAAGCACAAGAATGAAAAGCAAAGAAGGAATACACTATGCACATAAATATATAAACACATAGACAATATGTAGGAATGCGAACTGATTTCTCTATGACTGGATGAAACTCGTTGATAAGATCATAAGATGTATATTACAATACTTTACATTCTTATATAGAGTGTTGAGACGCTTGGGTGCCTTCCCATTATGTTCAATTACAAGAGAAGTTAGAACGGTTTCGGAAGTTCAACCGTTCCAGTCAACTAGAAGATAGAGAGACAATCTGTCGAAGTCGATGACTAGTCGAGGTTGTTGAACTTGTCAAAGTCGGTGATTGGTCAGAACTTGTCGGATTCGTATCAAAGTCAATGATTGGTCGAAGTTGTGTCGATTTCGATGTTGGCATCTGAAAGTAATGCCAAGTGATGGATGGATCATTTATAAGAATGAATCTTTCAATAGATTTGGCCACTGCCATAAAACCATTAATGTTCCAACACTGTATAAGAAATATCAGAAGGATAACCCATAAGTGCCTCTTAATCAAAATCTCCTTTCGAGGGTCAAAGCCAGAATGCCATCAAGACAACACCAAATATCCATGAACCAAGACCTAGAATCAACTTTCAATATTTTTTCTGTCATCTTCGTAAAGAAATTGAAAAATGATCTATCCTTTAGCCAACATCAAAACCCTAGGAATGTTCTAAAGGAAAGGTTTCCATTTTTTCTTGTTTAGGATTTCCCGCCGAGAGGGTTTAATATACTCAAACTTTCCCACTAAATCCCTCTACGTCAATGCTAACACCATATCAAGCATGATGTCCTTTCCCAAGATACATAGGGAATGACCCTTCTTTGCTTTCTCGAATTTGAGTGACTAATTACCCGTAAAACACCCTTTCCAGAAGAAGAGTTGCGGGTAGTATTCCTATTTTTATACTTCAGCACACCATCCTAGGGAGACTCGACCATCCCAAATTGAATCTCTTTTGAGATATTCCTCAAAAGCCTAGAGTTAGCGTGGGGAGTTTATGGCTCAAAGATAACATGTACAATAGGATTTGTTTTAACATTGCAAGAAAAGGACCTCGACTGAGATGGAGTGGAACCTCCATTTGTCGACTTCGAGCCACCAGAAGATCCAACAATAGTAGGGTTGACAGGTGCGTGACTATCCAAGACCCCATATGTCGTACATAAAGCACTGTCACTGCAATGAACCTCATATGCAGTAGTAAAAAAATGAATGAGTTACCACAGACTAAACCCTAGACCCAACCCGATAATCATGGAAAATAGTGGATTTTTTATTCCTAGTTCCCACTTTTTTAGTCTGGTTGGTACTCGGATCATCACAAGTCGTGAGCTTGACTCCATATCCATTGTTTCCCACTCATGACCGATACAGCTTTACGCTTTTCAGGGATAGGGTTTTCAAAGAAGCCATCCATGACCGTCTAGGTGATTTCAGACCTATTAAATACTGTTGCTTCATAAAACTAGAAATATTTAAAAAATATTAGAATCATGTATATTAGCTATGGAAATTGCATGATTTGGGTGCCATGGGGGTATTAGACAATGTTGAATCTATTTTCGAATTCAAAAATTCAATTTAAACATTTCCAAATTTGGTTTTAGCTAGTTTCAATCTCATTTCTTCATTTTTATAAATAATGAATATTAAATGTATTATTCAAAACTATGTCAAAACTATATATATAATCTTAATTTTATATAAATTATAAAATTTATAATTATTTAATATAGAATTATATTCTGATTTAATGGTATATTATATATAATATAAAATAATTATCTGCACGGAGGGTGAAATGAGGTGCTCTACAACCCAGTATGGGGGAGATGTTGTAACATGTATGGATGTAGCGTTACACACGAGTATGAGGGAGATGTTGTAACGTTACAAAAAAAAGTATTTAAAAAATAGACGTTCATTTATAAAATAAAAACTTAAAACTTAAACCAGGGTCTATCAATCAAGAGATATCAAATGAGTTTAAATTTAAAAAAAGAAATACACCTCAAGAAATTGGATCCCTCTCGGTGCTTGATGGATACGGGTTTAAGATGGATCTATGCTGGTATATGTTGAATTCAATTTTTTAATTTAGTTGAGAAAGCAAAATGGAACTCAACAACCCCAACTTGTGTGAGGTAAGCTCACCTAGGAACTCAACAACCCCAGCTATTCTTAGCTGTTTGTTGGGCCTATTTGCATGTATAAATACATACAATTCTTAGTAATTTAATCAAGTACTTCTAATACTTCTTCATGGTAAGAAATGGTGAATTGCATGATTCATTCCAAGAACATGTCATCCTCCTTCTAGGCCGAAGCAGTGAACTGTGCAAATTACATTCAGAATCAGATGCCTCACAAAGCATTGTTACATATCACTCCAGAGGAAGCTTGGAGTCATGTCAAGCCCGATGTATCTATTTTCAGAGTCTTTGGCTATGCAGCATGGGCAATCATTCCACATGAAAAACGCAAAGCTATGGAGACGAAGAGTCAACCACTCATTTTTGTTGGCTATGGTGAAGACATGAAAGGATATTGGTTATTTGATCCTATCACTAAGGATGTCTTGTTTCACAGGGTTGTTCATTTTGATGAGCACTTCAAGCATTCATCTGACCTTTCTCTCTCCATAGATTGGCATGTTGGTGCTAATCATGCTGACAGTTTGGTTTTTGAAGACCAAGAGGATGATGAGAATCCTGCTCTTGAAGATGGAAATCAACAAAAATTGCATCCACCTCCTGCAGTTGGAAAACCTGCTCAAGAACAGGAAAGGAGAAGCCTCCGTAAAAGGAAGGCGCCTGAGAGGTTTGGCTATGATGCATCCGATTTCAGTTATTTTGCTCCTGCTCTCAGCAATAATCATCCAGAAACAGTTGGTATATCCTTTATTAGTCATGCCATTTCAAAGGATCCTCAAAAATTTCCAGATGCTATTGGGATACCTGAATGGGAGGCGGACATGACCAAGGAGTATTCTTCTTTGATGAAGAATCATACATGGGATCTTGTTCCTCTTCCAAAGGAACAGAAACTAGTTTGTTGCAAATGGCTTTATAGAACCAAGTATGCTGCAGATGGTTCTATTGACAAGTATAAGGCGCGACTAGTAGCCAAGGGTTTTTCACAGGTCGAAGGTATTGATTACTCGAAGACTTTTGCCCCTGTTTCCAAGATGAACTCCATATGCCTTGTGTTGTCTCTTGTTGCCTCACAACACTCGTCAATGTATCAGATCGATGTGAAGAGTGTTTTTTTGCACGGAGATTTGCAAGAAGAGATCTACATGGAGCAACCTCTTGGTTTTGTGTAGGAATATTCTCTAGTATGCAGGCTTCGACATTCATTGTATGGTCTGAAACAAGATCCTCGAGCTTGGTATGAGAAGATGGATAGTTTTTTATCTCTTTCGGATTCCAGCATTGTTATTCTGATCCTACTGTTTATACTAGAAGGCAGGGCACAGATCTCTTGATTCTAGTTTTCTATGTGGATGACTTAATTGTCACAGGGAGTTCTTCATCCTTGATTCAGAATGTTCAACAGGCATTGATGGAACAATTTGATATGACCAATATTGGCCTTTTGCACTATTTTATTGGCCTACACCTTCTTCAGTCTTCAGAAGGGATCTTCATTTTTCAGCAGAAGTATGCACTTGACCTACTTCAGAGATTTGGCATGTCTGATTGTAAGTCAACATCCACTCCTTTTCAGTCAGGCATTACACTTACTGCTAGTTGCTCATCACCTCTTGTTGATACATACTTGTATTGATAATTGGTTGGGAGTTTGTTGTATTTGACTCATACAAGACCAGACATCTCCTTTGCAGTTGGTCTTATATATCGGTTCTCTCAGGATCCTCATGAGAGTCATTGGAAGGAAGCTAAGCGCATTTAAGTATCTTCAAGGCACTTCCAAGTTCGGCATTCAGTACACAGCTGGTTCTTCTCAGCCTGAGGGTTTCACTGATTCTGATTGGGCTAGCTCCATTGATGATCGAAATTCCACATCAGGCTTTGTCTACCGCATTGGTTCTACTCCTATTGCTTGGTCCTGTAAGAAACAATCAACAATTGCATTGTCTTCTGCTGAGCCTGAGTACCGTGCTGCAGTTCTTGCCATTCAAGAAGTCCTTTGGCTTCGACAGCTATTGACAGAGTTTGGCATTCCACAGGATCATCCTACTACCCTTTGGTGTGATAACCAGAGTGCCATACATATCTCTCGCAACCTAGTTGAGCATCAAAGGACCAAGCACATTGAGATACACATGCACTTCATTCGGCAGTTCATCCAGGATGGTGTCCTCAACTTGGAGTACTTGCCTACTGAAGCGCAAGTGGCAAACATCTTTACTAAACCTCTTGCATCTCCTCGGTTTCTTCAACTCCGTTCGATGCTTGGGGTGAAGGAAGTTGTCCTTGGGGGGTCATCTTGAGTCCTCCTACCTTCATTTTTTGTTGTGTTCTTTCTTTTGGGGAGGAGTTTTTTCCCATGAGGTTTTCTCCTTTTCTCTATTTATGAGAGTAGTTTGTACATGGCTACCTCATCAGGCCTAGTTGCCGGGACCCATCTTTGTTTGTTTTTTGTTTCCTCCCTATGTTTCACTTATGGGGGGGTGTTGGCATTGGTATTTCCAACACTGCCAGCTATCGCTGCTAGCTTGTGTGAGGTAAGATCACCTAGGAACTCAACAACCCCAACTATTCTTAGCTGTTTGTTGGGCCTATTTGCATGTATAAATACATACAATTCTTAGTAATTTAATCCAGTACTTCTGATACTTCTTCAAAAGTTACACATTTAATGCCATTGTCCCCTTTCTTTTTATCTTTGCGTTTCTAAGTTGTTGAGCCTCCAATTCATTCTGTAGCAGAGCATACCTATAGATCTTGTCACCCCTTTCTAGCAATCGCTCCTGCTCTTCCACTTCCTTCTATTATTCCAAGTTACACCCAATCGCTTGGATTTATCTCTAGAGGTTATGCACCAAGCAACCCAGGGAGCATTGCCATTCTTGGATGTGCAATAGTCGATGGGGGATGCAGCAGTCACCATCACTTCTGCTCTTATCCGCCATTGTTTGCCACCCGGTTCTGTTGCCAATTTTTCTTTGGGCCCTCCGCAGATCTAAGATCTTCAGCTCAAGAATTAGCCAAATTGTTGCTGAATGGTGTTGCAAGTTCTCATTCTTTCATATAAACATCATTTCCACTCTGGGACATAACTAATCTCTGCTTATAGTATATGATATCATTCAGGGCTTCGGTACAATCCAAGGATTGACCACACATGCAGATTCTCAACCCACCTTGAGCCATGACTATGGGAGGTACCAACCACTCGTTCTCCTCCTGTGATGGATTAAATAGTTACGCATCCATTACCTGCTCACAGGCCTGAATATGGCTGCCACCCAAATCAATTATCCTAGAATATTTGACTCTGGGCTTGAACATTCGCATGAAGGATTTAATCTTTGCGTGTGAGAGCCTAGAACTTGTCACTGCATCTAGGCATCGGATTGCACTAGCAGTTGAAGTTCTATCTCATTGATTTGATCTTCGCTCCTAGTCATTCGTTCGCTTCTTGGAACAATGTTGCTTGCTTCCAAGCCCCTTAACAATCCGGTCCTTTGTACTGATTTTTTTTCATGGAATTGGTTCAACCTTCTCATTTCCATTGAAACTTCAGAGAGTCCCTTTCTCCTGGTCCAATGGCCATAACATTGTCCTCCTTATTATTCTCCCTCATAACATGAGAAAATTGCATGTGAGAATTTGCTTAGAAGTTGGGAGGTTCTTTCATATAATTATATGGAGATACAAAGATTATGCAAAAATTGCACGTGAGAATTTGCTTAGAAGCTGGGAGGTTCGTTCATATAATATGGAGATACAAAGATTAGATGGGGCCTTTTTTTGGATATGCATTTTGATTGTGTTGAGCGAATCTTGAAGAAATATGACATCTATGATTTCTTTAGTGAGAAGACCTTGGTATAGGGATAGAGCTTCATCTACGTTATTTGTTTCTGTTATGACGGAAATGGACAAGGAGCAGAATAACAGTAAACATAAAAACACTATTTAAGATTAAAGAGCCAGCCCATAGACGGTTACACCAAAGAATACAATACTGGCATACATATTTATAGCATACAATACTGGCATACATATTTATAGCATTTTTACTGGGATTCTAGAGACCTCTAGAGCTTCTAGACTATTCGAGTTGTTTGTCGTTTCGAGTTCCTCCTTTACCTACTGCAATTACTCATGCAGCTACTGCATTCAATATATATAGGTTGCTTCTTGGAATTATCTTCCAACACTCCCCCACAATTCCAACAATTCTCATACAATCGATTACATCTCAAAATACTTTGTTATTTTTCTTTCTGATCTGTTGTTCCAATCTTCTTCTTTGGACTTGCTTCTCCTTTCTTCTTTGGACTTTCAAAAATCCTATTACAACTGGTCCAACTAACTACTCCCCCTTAATCCAAGATTTCATATCTCTGGGCTGATCTCTGTCTATGAGAGATTCACACAGTGTTGTTGCAGTACATCTATGCTTCCAAAAGAGGGCTTACAACAACCTTGGGGAAACAAGCCTGTGACTAAGTCCATCCTATGACCAAGATTTTTGGACCAAAAATACTGAGGTGTCGGGTACAACCGATCATGCACCTCAAACAAATTATTTACCCATAATGCCCATAATTACATTCCATAATTTCATTGCAGATATATGAAAGCAAATTCTTTAACCAAAATTGGCAAATTCTTTAACCAAAATTGTTTACTTGCAAATATAGAAGCAAATATATGGCTCAAAGCAAATCTGATTTGATTTTAATCTTCATCAATGCTCTTGGCGTTATCGTGACAAGATATTTCCACCGCCTCACTAGACAACAAATCCATATCATGATGAAGAATCACAGGATAGGACAGAAAACAAAACAGAGAAATAAACATGAAAAATAAAACGCAGAGACCAGAAACTAGAAATCCTTCTCGAGTTCTATATTTCTTTTATAGAGGACGGATCTCTAGGCATGTGGCTCTTTTGGCATGCCCAACGAGAGGTCTCTTTGTAGATCTACAAATATCTTTCCGGGTCTCTGATGATTGGGTCATATTTGCGTTCCATATCTGCTACAGAAACTCTTCCTACAATGGGTAACCCTTTCATGACAATGCCCTTTGTAAACTCTCGTTAATGAAGGCGATGACTCTCTTCTTCACTTGGTTTCCTCCATGGTTCTACATTCTCATTCAGATGAATAGCAAAGGGGGGCTCTCTCTCCATGTGACGACGGCTCCTTAAGCCTTTCAACTGTGGCTACTCGCCACACCTCCTCTCATGCAGCTCAAGGGTCTTACGCCCTTCACGAAACACACAGGGCTCACAAAGAAGTGTCACGGGACTGCCTCACTCAACATTGGCTATAACAGCTTCACATTAAAGAGAATAAAGAGGGAGCTCCTTCTCATGGACAGTGGCCTCTTCCAAAAAATTAGCTCACACGAAAATTGTCTATGGGTTACGTCCCTCTCCTTTTCAGCAAACTAACACCTCATATGGAGCAACAAATACATTGAACGCCTATGCTCTCAAACAAAAACCTGATGCTTAGACACAAGACACTAAACTTTAGTTACTCCTACCTCCTACACTAATCTACACCTATCTACACCTACAGTAGATTACTAAACAACTTCTTCATGACCTTGGGCCTCCCGTGAGGGAGTTATGCCCAGACCCAACGCTTTGATACCATGACGGAAATGGAGGAGGAGCAGAATAATAATAAACAGAAAAACACTATTTAATTTTAAAGAGCCTTCAGCCCCAAACCGGTTAAACTAAAGAATACAATACAAGCATACATATTTATAGCAATTTCATTGGACTTCTAGAGACCTCTAGAGCTTCTAGACTTTTCAAGTTGTTTCCCAGTTTCCAATTCCTTCTTTTTATGAATTTTAAGGAACAAGCTGCGGCTTTCTATTCACATAAAACTTCATTATTACAATGGACCCGAAGGCCTGAATATATAGAAGTATCACATGCTAAACCTAGACTCTTTAACTTAGACTTAACTGACTGTCTATGTCTTAGTTCTAACTAAGACTCATCTAACTGCTTGTTAGGAACTCAACATCTAACTGATGTCATCAGGGAGTAATTATCTCCAAAACTCTCCCTTAATTACAACCGCTAAACATACTATCTAATTGCAGCTAAAACATACTGCCTCTAAGAAATTTCATCAAAAAAGATTGCCTGCTGGTCTATGTCTTAGCTAGGCTTACAAAACATCTTCATCTTGACTTTCTTTGCTGCAATGTGCCGATGCAACGTCTTCTCATACTTCCTACTCCAAACTTTGAAGCTTTCAATGCTTTTCTTCTTCTTTGTGCTCCAGACTTTAAACACTGAATATCTCTTCTTGTTATTGCATGGATGTTTCTTTTTTCCATGGCTCTCACTGAAAAACCAGTGATCTACAGCATCTTCAATGCTTCCTGCAAAATATTTTTTGCATGTTTCTTCCTCCAGCTTTTCAAATGGGTACATAGCATATCTTGCTTCTTCTTCATATTCTGCTACTACAGAATGTAAGTTGTCATCTACAACTTCTTTTGGCTTTGCAAGCCAATCCTCAATGAATGCCAAATCTTCTTCGAAACTTGTTACTTTAGCTTCGTCCTCCTCAGTTGTTACTGCTACAAAGACATCATCCACTTGATCGTCACTTTCAAGTAGGGTTACCATTCCAACAACAACTCATTAATGAGCTTCTTTTGTTGTAGCACCATCACTCTTTCTTCATAAGAAAGGTGTTCACCATCATACTTTGGTTCAAGTTCTTCATCCTCAACTTGTGTATTTTCCTTCTGTTGATGCTCATTGAGGACTATTGACTCCTTCTCTTGAGTCCACATCCTTCCTTCCTTATCGCTCCCTAAAAAAAATACAGGATTTGCTTTGCGCTCCCTTAATGCAAGATTTCCCTCAAATCTAGCAATCTGAACTCTTTCTTTCAATTTCAATCCCTTAATGCAAAATTTCCCTCAAATCTAACAATCTGAACTCTTTCTTTCAATTTCAAGGCTACGGCCTTTTACTTTCATGGAAAAGTTTCTTTTAAATTACTTTTCTAAACAAGTACTTTTTAAGAAAAACAATAATATTTCAATGCTTTTCTTATTTTCACACAATAAAACTCTCTCCTTGAATAAATATTGCATGAACCGTAATAATTCTGCATGCGATTTAATACCTTCACTGCAGATTTCTCACGTGGATCTCTCAGGCAGATTGGTTGCCTTCTTCAGCGCAGATCTTCCTCCTCGGCCGATTCTCGGATTTCAGCGAGGTCTTTCTCCACGCTGAACTGTGGATCTCTTCACTGCTATGTTCAACAACGAAATTCTTCAAGGACCAATATCTCACGCAGACCATTCACTTCATGCGGATTTCTTACCTGGGAGGAATCCAGATTTGGCTCCTCCTTGAAAATTATGACGACAAAGGTTACTTCACGTTTTCTTTTCTTTCAACACCCAACGGTGTTTCTTTTGCTCATGCGAATTGCTTTCATCAATGACGGAGGGCGGTTTCTTTGCATCTCTACCTCTATCTTCAACTTCTTTAGATTTGCAAATCTCAACTTCAACTGCAGATTCTCTGATTTTAGCAAGGTTTTTCTCCACGAATTTGATGAGACTCTGGATCTCTTCACGCGGATCGGATTTCTCTTGCCCTAATTGTCACTGATTCGCAGCGATTTTCTCCTTTCGTGGATTGGGACGGCTCCTCAAGACTACTGTCTCGTCTTCACGGATCAAATCTTGTCTTCACAACTTGAGGATCAGATCCTGGCTGCTTTCTTCAAGATTTCCAACAACAGTTGGAGTTTCTTCACGAAATTTGTTTCAAATTTGCATGCTTTCCAACAACGGTTGGAGTTTCTTCACGAAATTGCTTCAGATCTGCATGCTTTCCAACAACGGTTGGAGTTTCTTCACGAAATTGCTTCAGATCTTCATGCTTTCCAACAACGGTTGGAGTTTCTTCACGAAATTGTTTCAGATCTGCATGCTTTCCAACAACGATTGGAGTTTCTTCATGAAATTGCTTCAGATCTGCAAGTGGATCTACTTTTTTTTTTTTAATGAACAGATAGATGTCACCTCCTTCAATACAGAAGCTTGGCTGCCTTCTTCGCTATGGAAGAATCCCTCTTCCCTTGGATCTGCTCTTGGATCAATATGCTCTCCAAAAGACTTAATCAAGCTCTGATACCATGATGAATTTTAAGGAACAAGCTGCGGCTTTCTATTCACATAAAACTTCATTATTACAATGGACCCGAAGGCCTGAATATATAGAAGTATCACATGCTAAACCTAGACTCTTTAACTTAGACTTAACTGACTGTCTATGTCTTACTTCTAACTAAGACTCATCTAACTGCTTGTTAGGAACTCAACATCTAACTGATGTCATCAGGGAGTAATTATCCACACCTCCTCTCATGCAGCTCAAGGGTCTTACGCCCTTCACGAAACACACAGGGCTCACAAAGAAGTGTCACGGGACTGCCTCACTCAACATTGGCTATAACAGCTTCACATTAAAGAGAATAAAGAGGGAGCTCCTTCTCATGGACAGTGGCCTCTTCCAAAAAATTAGCTCACACGAAAAATGTCTATGGGTTACGTCCCTCTCCTTTTCAGCAAACTAACACCTCATATGGAGCAACAAATACATTGAACGCCTATGCTCTCAAACAAAAACCTGATGCTTAGACACAAGACACTAAACTTTAGTTACTCCTACCTCCTACACTAATCTACACCTATCTACACCTACAGTAGATTACTAAACAACTTCTTCATGACCTTGGGCCTCCCGTGAGGGAGTTATGCCCAAACCCAACGCTTTGATACCATGACGGAAATGGAGGAGGAGCAGAATAATAATAAACAGAAAAACACTATTTAATTTTAAAGAGCCTTCAGCCCCAAACCGGTTAAACTAAAGAATACAATACAAGCATACATATTTATAACAATTTCATTGGACTTCTAGAGACCTCTAGAGCTTCTAGACTTTTCAAGTTGTTTCCCAGTTTCCCATTCCTTCTTTACCTACCGCAATTACTCATACAACTATTACATTCAATACATATATGATTGCTTGTTGGAATTATTTTCAAACATGTTCACAATCCGCAAGCAAACTTTTCCTTTGTATTCCCCCATGATCTAATATGATACCATCCACTCCTATCACCCCTGGGTTTCGTTTGTTTCCATAAAGCGAACTTGTCCTTTGTATTCCCCCGATCTAATATGATACCATCCACTCCTATCACCCCTGGGTTTCGTTTTTGTCCATAACAAAGAATAATATGTGCCTTCCTTGACACCTAGTCCACTCTTGCATTTATGAATCTGAGTCTGAGTTGCCATATGGACGGTTTTATAACGTTGATCTTTGCATTTAAAGAAAGAACCCATTCCTTCTCATGTTTGATAGAGATTAAAGACAAGTTTTGCTATATGTTTGCTTGTTCTTGAAAGAATTCAACAATTAAGGCTTTTGCTTTGGAGGCTACCTGAAGAGAAAGGGAGATCCCTGGACGATCGCTTGGTTTCTTGCTAACCAAATCTTATAACTCATAAATATGAAGAGCCAACTATTTAATTTTTATTAAATAAAGAAATAAAATAATCTTTCAAAAATTTAATTACACATAACAACTTTCTGCTATAATCCATACACGGTAAAGCGATCTATAAGATTTTTTATTATTACACACAGAACAACTTTCTGCTCTAATCCATACATGGTAAAGTGATCTATAAGAGTTTTTAATACTACTTTTTTATTAAGATTTATATGTACATAAAACTCCAATAGAATACCAAATTCTAACATCCAAAGTACTTAGCTAGCTACATGACCACGTCATGCATGCAGCTAACTAAAATACTATATTCTTCTTCTTATTATTTTTTACTAATAATTTAAGCCCAATATCGAACGAACGCATCCAAATTCTTCCATGCTGCTCCACCCTCATCAGTGATGGCCGCTGCCGCCGCTATACTCAACGCTCTTACCCTCCGATTCATCTCCTCCGCCGCCTTGTCCATCGCCATTAATCTTCGCACAGCTCTCTCTACCTCTTCCCTTTCAGCTACACCATCGCTCATCTTCATCCCTACCGCTACTTTTGTCTCCTCCACCAAAAGCAAAGCGTTGGCCGGCTGGTCCGATTGTAGCGGCAGCGCGATCATCGGAACGCCCGCCACCACGCTCTCGAGGGCCGAATTCCATCCACAGTGGGTAATAAAGGCTCCCGTCGCTTCGTGTGCCAAGATCGCCGCCTGTGGCGCCCACAAGCTCTCCATAAGACACCGTTCTCCAAGCCGCCGCTCGTAGCCATCCGGCAGCACCTCCGCTCTCCACTCCTCCGCCGTCGATGTGGTGTCCTCGGCGAGTTTTGATTCCGGCGGACGCAGCACCCACAGGAAGGGCTGCCCGCTCGCCTCCAGACCCAGAGCAAGCTCTATCACCTGCGCCGGAGAAATATACGACTCCGATCCGAACGACACGTACACGACGGATCCTGGCGTTTGCTGATCCAACCACTCCACAATCTCGGCGTCCCGGGGCCTTCGGGTTTTGCGCTTCTGAGAGAGATCAATTACCGGTCCGACTGCCCAGAACGGCTTGCCGTTTCCACCTCTGCCTCCGGCGCCGAAGCTTTCTAGGTGTCGGACAAATTTCGGCTCCAGCTCTGCAAATGTGTTAACGAGAATCCCGTCCACAAGCTTCGTGAATTCCATGTGCTGATTGATCTCGTTAAGTACAAAGTCCGGCATTCCGGCCTCTAGCCTGCTGAGGGCGTCGGCGATCTCTGGAAGAGGCTCCTCCTCGTCCCAGAATTTCGATTGCCCACACAGCCACAGCTGTGCGCTCCCCGTATAGAATATGAAGGACCGGACACCGAACTTGGCCGCCACTGCAGCGGACCAGCCCATGAACATGTCGTAGATAAGAACCAGGCGTTCGGGAGGCAGAATACCTCGTGATTCGTAGTATTCGCGGCCGGTCAGCTCGGCCATGAGAGCCTCCAACGGCTCTCGCATTTTATGTATGAGATCGAATATAAGGGGCAGCATGTCGCGGGCGATGTTATTGACGTTCTGGCAGCCCGTCGGCAAAGGAGAGTCAGGGACGGATAAATCGTGGAAATAGACGGGAAGATCTTCCCATCCCTGCACTCGGGGTCGGAGAATTTGGAGGTTTGAAGGGAGGTTAACGTAGATTACTGTTACGCCCTTGGTCGCCAGCATTCTTGAGAAGTGCAAGAATGCATTGAAGTGACTGTGCGCTAAGAAGGGCAACGCTACTGCGTATAATCTTTTCCTCCCTTCCATGGCCATATTTCATCTGGCTTTGCTTGCATTACGTTAGGTATATATATAAAAAATCCTGGGAAAATCAGCATCAATCTGAGATTAATAAATAACGGGAGATTACAAGAGAGTATATCCTAACAAAAATTAGTAGTGCAATTAGTAGATTATTTGATTAACTAAAGACTAAATTTGTAAAACTAATTTTAAAAAACCAAAATTTTAATTGTTTAAATATTATAAAATATAAATATTATTCAATTTCATATTTTTTAATCCAAATCAATTATATGAAGTTTTTATTTTTTAAATAATATTTTTTTTATAAATATTATTTCTTAAAAAATAAAATAAATGAATTTTTTAAATATTTAATATTAATGATTGATATTAAATATTTTATTAAAAAATATTACATGTGTTCATAACTTTATTATATAGATGCTGATATATATATTTATAGATTATTATTATTATTAATATAATTATTACTAGCATATAAAAATCTTAATTCAATTATTTTATTTGTACTAAATTTTTTCTTTACATTACTCTACTGTAATGAATTCATTCAATATGTGATATATCTTTAATTAACAGTAATGGCATGTGAATTTTTTCTAAGTTGCGGAACCTTCATCTTAATAATTACAATTCTTTATTGGTTTATGGAATATTTATTTATTAATTTTGGAAGGTGATGAGAGGCGCGTCCATAAGCTTTTGTCATAACATAGCGAGATTCCCCACCGATTGTTCAAATATGGATGACTGATTTTAAATATGTTATATTTAGTCTTTTAATCTTCTTTTATATATATGTAGTTGGAAAATCATCATCATCTTCAGTAAATAATTAGCGTCATGCCATGAATGGTATTAAATGAAAATACAAAATTGAAAGTTAGTCCGGTTACAAGGGGAAACCATTATAATAAAACCAAAACGATTCACTTATTGTGTGTGAATTGATTCAATAAGTGATGTCTCTGTCATTTACAGCAATCCTATTTTAATGTTTCTCATGTATGTCAAATCAAATCTTAATTTCAAAAATTAATATTTATTTGTTGGTTATGGAATACTTATTTATTTGTTTTGGAAGGTGACCTTAATTTCAAAAATACTTATTTATTTGTTAGTTATGGAATACTTATTTATTTGTTTTGGAAGGCGACTAAGGTGCGTACATAAGCTTTCGTTATGTCTTAAGATAAAGAGATTCCTTACGGATCAATTAGTGGAATCTTCGAATAGGTTATATTTTATTTTGGTTTTCATAAGGTCTTAGCTTGTTAAGCAATATTTTATTAGGTTAATTTATAAAAATGTGTTTTTTTAAAGCCAGATTTTTATATTATATTATTTAGATTCAAAAAAGAGAAGTCACCCATGTTATGTCTTAAGATAAAGAGATTCCTTACGGATCAATTAGTGGAATCTTCGAGTAGGTTATATTTTATTTTGGTTTTCATAAGGTTTTAGCTTGTTAAGCAATATTTTATTAGGTTAATTTATAAAAATGTTTTTTTTTAAAGCCAGATTTTTATATTATATTATTTAGATTCAAAAAAGAGAAGTCACCCATGTTAGATAATAAAGAGTGTCTTCAAATTGTCCATATTCACTTTCATAGAGCATGCAAAATGACTTTTATCAAACTCTAATGAATGTAAAAATGTCCTCTATCAGACTTTATAGACGTTACAAACCTTGCAAAATAATATAATTACAAAAAGAAAGAATTGGGTATACTGATTGGAATCCGTATCAATAATTCATAACCATAATAAGATAAAATGCACAAAAAGTTGATCTAAATAATCCTAGGCACTTGTCATTGTTGACATTGAAGATTATGAAAGAGCTAAACTTACAACAGAAAGAAAACAACAGAGACAATTTTATTCAACACAAGTAACAAAAGCTTTTTATTGTTTATCTCCCTTTGATCAATAGGTTGTAGAGCTACATACTTATATGCTGATTACATTGCATAGAAATGTAAAAAAGTATTAATTTTTTACATGTCGTAAATTTAGCAGTAGATTTATGTAGAATTCTGCAAATTTATTTTATTGCATCCAATGAAGTTTGCTTCTAATTATTTAACAAACACATGCAAGTTGAAAATAAAATAGACAGTGTCAATAATTATGCACAACATCAATTAGGAACATACTCCACCTTGATGCTGAGAGGGCTCACAATAATATCTTCGAGATTCAAGGACTGGGCCTTAGAAACTGTAACGTCCCCCTCACCCAATCCGACCATCGTGAGGGGACGTCGGGAAAATCTAGGCTTTCAAATTTCACCCCAAGTTCATAATACATTTTTCAAAAATGCAATGTGTGCAGAAATGTAAATAAACATGCACAGCGAAATTCAAATATATCCACACACACATCTAATATGCAATTCCAAGCATAAACATTATAGGCATCAAATAAAACATTTCTAGATTTAAATACATAAAAATACTTATCTTTATCCAATGCAGATCCAAGCAACTGGCTATGTCAGAGCATTTTTCCACCCAACCATAGGCACTCTGTACAGCATATACTAGTTCTGTTGCTGAGAGGCCACCCCCAAGTTGGGATATGAGGCCACCAGGCCAAAGGAAACACCTACAAGATTCTATCTCTCATCCCACAACCCATTCTTCTCTATGTGCTCAGCCAAATGCTCATATAGAACTCTACAAGGGTCTCACTCAACCCTCACAGCCTTGGCTTCCACAATACCTTCCCCACACAATACCCTTCTTTCTCAGGCATCCCCTTCACCGATCCACAGTTCTCTTGGGAGATCCATTTTGTTGGGTGCTTCTAGTGTGTGCATAGAAGAAGTCCAACTTGGTATTGACTACTATAGAAGCTCCTGCAGCCTCAATATGTGGTTTCCCAAGCACCTACAAGCAACATAACTCAAGGGTAAGGATTCCTAACTTTCCCAACCTCTCTTCTCACCTACAACCAACAAAACCTACTTCCAAATCTGCACCATGGTCTCCAAATTCGAATGTCTGGGTTCAAAACAACATGGTAAGTTTATGGACAACAATGGAAAGCTCTGCCACCTCTAAAACTGCATGAAAGAATGATACCAAAATAGGGTTGACTCCAAAGGATATGAGAAAATGGTGACAAGATAACTGACATAACTTATGGTAGTAGGGAAAGGACTCCTGGCAACTGCAGATTGACTTCTGTCATGACAAAATTGTCACAAAAGTGCAGTCAGTCCAATGCTACAATAACTAAATGAGGTGACTTTTATGACAAAACTGTCACAAAAGTGCAGTCAGTCCAATGCTACAATAACTAAATGAGGTGACTTTTACCACCAACTACACACATGCATCAATGATTGGAAAAATGGTCAAAAAAAGAGATAATTGGCTTATTCTCAACACATGAAAGAATTTTGGGTGAGTTCTAAGGTTGACACTTGGAAACATGGGATTTGGTTTCCCATAGGCCCCCTTCCTCTTCCCCTCTGGTGAAATCATAGCCCCTTTGGTGGTCCTTACAGAGCCGTTGTTGGATCGTTTTATTATGTATGCACATAATATTTACATATACTCTAAGTCGACATACAAGCCAACCAAACAGTCCAAATAAATTATAACATCATACATGTCTATACATTCACTAGTCGAGCCTTGGCCTTGAGCTCCATACTAGGAATTCACACTAGCATATTTACATCATTTACATTTTTAATGCAATGGGGCCAAAATCGAGATATTTCAGAAACTGCCTTAGTGAAGATGTCTGCTAGTTGTTTTTGAGTGTTGATGTATTTCAATTCCATTTGCTTCTTTTGCACCAAATCTCAAATAAAATAATACTTCATGTCCAAATGTTTTGTCATGCTATGGTGTACTGGATTCTTGGCCAATTTAATGGCATTCATATTATCACAAAAAATATTGTAGGTTGAATTTGTTTCTCTGCAATTTCTTTTAGAACTTTTCTAAGCCATAATGCTTGTGTACCTGTCGAGGTTATTGCAACATACTTTGCTTCTGTAGAAAAAAGAGAAACTATACTTTACTTCTTTGAGCTCCAAGTGATCAAACCATAACCAAAAGAAAAATAGTTACCAGATGTAGACTTTCGATCATCCAAATTAACTCCCTAATCAGAATCATTGAATACAACCAATTCAAAACTCTTATAAGTGTAGTAATGAATGCCAAAATTTAGAGTTCCTTTCACATACTTCATAATTATTTTAGATGCCTTCATATGCATTTCGTATGGCTTTGTCATATACCTGGAAACAAGTGAAAATGAATAAGCAATATCGGTCCTTGTGTGGGTTAGAAACATTAAGCTTCCAATAATACTTCTCTAAGTTGTCTCATCAACTATTTCAGCACCATCATCTCTACACAACACAAATCCGTGATCAATTGGAGTAGAGGCTAGTTTACAATCATCCATATTAAATTTATTCAACATATCCTTTGCATACTTTGTTTGACAAATACAAATTTCATCTTCACTTTTATAAACCTCCATTCAAAGAAAATATTGCATGAGATTTAAATCTTTCATCTCAAACACACTCATCATAGAAAATTTGAATTCATCCTTCATTTTAGAACTGCTACCCATATACACAAATCATCAACATATAAACTAACAATAAGAATATAATTACCTTTTTGTTTGTAGTAAAGGGTAGGTTCACTCTTACTTCTCTTAAAGCCATTCTTCCCGAAAATATCCATCAATCCTGGCATACCAATCTCTTGGTGCTTGCTTTAGACCATACAAATCCTTCTTCAACTTGTATACTTGATGTTCTTTTCATTGTACATCAAAAACCCGTGGTTTTTCCACATAGATTTCCTCTTCTAAGTACCCAGTCAAGAAGGCACTTTCACATCCATGTGATGAATGCTCCATTTCTTTTCGGTTGCCAGAGAAATCAGTATCATGATAGTCCCTTGTCTTGCTACAGGTACAAATGTCTCTTCATAATCAATCCCATACCTATTCGTGAAGCCCTTATAAACTAAGCATGCTTTGTGCCTTTCAACAGTCCCATCAGTGTTATACTTTGTCTTGTAGACCCATTTAGTAACAATTTTTTCTGTCATCTGGAAGATCTATAAGCTACCAAGTGTCATTCCTATGAATTGAATCTATCTCTTCTTGCAGAGCTTGCACCAAAACCTCATTAGTAGAAGCTTCTTAAAAAATTGATGGTTCAAAATCAACTTGTGAAAATAAAGCAAAATTTACAGTCTCACCTCTTGGATTTTCTTCATGTACGAGACTTGTACTTCTCTGATAAATGTCATTTAAGCTTCTCACCTTCCTTGCAGTACTTGCACTTGAATATGGAGAACTAAATAAGGGGATACTTGGTGGATCTATAGCAATTGGAACTGAAACATTAGTGGGATTCTGATGATTAATATCATCAATAATATCACCATCCAAACCAACTTTTCACTTCTCAACATGGTCCTTTTGATGACCATAAACTCCCTCTTCATAAAAAATCACATCTCTTGACACAACAATGCTATTGGTGAGAGGATTATACAACCTGTAAGCCTTACTTTGCTCACTATATCCAACAAAAATACATGGTTAACTTTTGTCTCTTTTGATCAACTACATGAACATAGGCTAAATAACCAAAAAATTTGAAATGATTAAGATTAGGCTTTTTCTCATACCAGGATTCATAAGGAGTCATCATGTGAACTGCACTAGTGGGACTTTGATTGAGAATGTGCACTGCTATAGCAACTACATCACCCCAAAAGGAATTGATTAATCCTTTGGTTTGTAACATACTTGCCATTTCCATCACTACAGTTCTTCCTTTCAGCTACCCCATTCTGTTGAGGTGGGTAAGCAATGGTGAATTGTCTTCTAATGCCATTTATATCACAAATTTCTTAAAAACACTTGAAAAAAATTCTCCTCCATGATCAGTCCTTAAGCACTTTATTTTGTAACCACTTTCATTTTCCATAAGGGCTTTAAACTTCTTGAATGTATCAAATTCTTCACCCTTTCTCTTCAAAAAATAAACCCCACACATTCGTGAGTAATCATCATTAAAAGTAATGAAATATGATGACTTACCCAAAATATTTGTCTGCATAGGACCACAAATATCATAATGAACTAGTTAATGTGGATAATGGGCCTTCCATGCCTTGCTTCTTGGAAATTTCTCTCTTGCATGTTTTGCTTTAGCACATCCTTCACAAGCCTCCTTATGCTCTTCAACCTTAGGAAAACCATAAAATAATTATTTTGATGTTAGAAGCTTCAAACTATGAAAATTCAAATGGCCAGACCTAAGATGCTACAACCAACCTTTGTCCTCATATGCCATATTAGAAAGGTTGATGCTATTGTCTCCAAAATTCAATGGGAACATCTGATTCTTTGACATAGGCACAACTGTAACCACCCTATTTCCTTGACCCTTATCATAAATTTTGCATTGTCTACCATCAAACACTACTCTATAATTCTTTTCACACAACTGCCCAACACTTAATAAATTATGCTTTAACTGTGGAGTGTAATAAACATCTTTAACACTTTCCATACCTTCTTTAGTATTGTCTTCCATCTCTCCTTTTGCAGAAACCTCTAAGGTTTTTGCATCACCAAGTTTTATATTAGATTTGAAACTTTCATCCATTGTAGAGAAGAGCTTGCAATTTCCTATCATGTGGTTCGAACAACCTGAATCTAAATACCAAACAGCTTTAATAGTATTTTCAGTTTTTCCATAAGAGAAAAACAAATTATTTGGAGAAGCACCATCACCCTCTTGGGCATAATTAACACTTTTGTTTTCTTATAATTTGCAATCCCTTTCAAAATGACCATACCTAAATAGAAACGATAACAATGGATGTTTCTCTTATCAAGTCTGCCTCTACCTCTTCCTCTAAAACCACCTCTTCTTCCTCTATCTCCTCTTGAATTTTTTTTATTATGGCCTTTACCTTGGGCTTGATTGCTTTTGGAGCTAGAACTAGCATCTTCATTCTTTGTATTTTGTAGATTTGTGGAAAAAACTTTCTCATCACTTTCTGTAAATGAATCTCTCACTTTGTCTTCATGAGAAATAAAAGATGGACAACTAGGTGATGATAGTGAAGGTTAGTCAAATCCTTGCTTTCTTCAATGACTATAGCAACATGGTTCCATCTTGGTTCTAGAGACCTCGACACCTTTTTAATCACAACTTGTTTATCAATAGTTTATCCTGGAGTAGCCAATTTATTGACAACATCATTTACTCTTACTCAATAATCACTCACCTTCTCACATTCTTGCATCTTCAAATTCTCAAATTCTATCCTCAATGTTTACAACTTGACAACTTTAACTTGATAACTGCCCTGGTAAGCTTCATGTAGAGTCTTCTAGGCATTTCGAGCTAACTTTGCTCCTGCAATTCTTGGAAATAGGCTCTTATCTAGAGTTATTTGAATATGAAGTAAAGCCTGGGCATTCTTCTTCTTAGCTTCTCTCTTATCTGCTCTATCATTGGATGTAAGGGTGTTCCAATCAACTGACTCCTCATAACCTGATTATACAATCTCCCACAATTTTTTTTCTATAAAAAGGTTTTCATCTTGATGCACCAATAATCATAATCACTTTCATTAAATTCTGGAATGGGAAAAGAGTTAGAATTTGACATTATGAGCTTAATCCAAACAAAAATGCATGCTCTCATACCAAATGAATATTATGACATAGCCAAACTTACTACTACATAAAGAAAACAATAGAGACAATTTTATTCAACAAAGACCAAAAAAAATTATTGTTTATCTCCCTTTGATCAATAGGTTGCAAAGCTACATACTTATATGTTGATTACATTGCATAGAAATTTAATAAAAGTATTAATTTTTTACATGCGTAAAGTTAGATATAGATTTATGTAGAATTCTGCAAATTTATTTTATTCCTCACATGCATTAGCATCCAGTGAAGTTTGCTACTAATTATTTAACAAACACATGCAAGATGAAAATAAAATAGACACTATCAATAATTCTGCACAACATCAGTTATCAACAGGCATGCCATCTACACAATGAAATCCAGATGTCGATGACGCAAGGGTGGCTCCGCGTCCTTCTTCTTAGTGGTTTCCTCTTCCACATTGTTTACAGGGCGATTTATCTCGGAATCCATTTTTGCGACCAAAGCAGTTGCTTCGTCCTCGACTTCCAACTTCGAACTTGAACCATTGCCACCAGCGACCATTGTTAAGACTACTTGAGACATCGCAGGAGCTACAATATATTGTAGTTTGGGAATGTAAGGTAGGGATTTATAAATATTACAGTATAATAAGCATATATAATGAAAAATAAAAGATATCTAATAAAAATATAATTTTTTAATTGAAAATATATACTAAAAAGGGACATAATAAAAATATTTGTTGATAAGTATTTATCTATATCTAATAAAATTAGAACATTCCTTAATATCTAATATCTTAATAATCATTTGCTATGAAATAATTTCATAAAATTTTGTATTTTGTTTTAAAGAATTATTGATGAGAATTAGAATTATAATGAAAAGAGATCACCATAAATAAAATAAAACTTTAATATAAAAAATCATTAACACATGAAATATGAAATTGTTTCACAAAATTTAGTATCTTGTTTTAAGGAACCATTGATAATAATTAAAATTATAATGGAAATAGATTAACATAAATAAATAAAAATTTCATATAAAATATCATCCATACCACAATAGGCCAGACTTTCTTTACTTGAAATAATAAATTTACCCATGCCTTAAGACTTTCTTTACTTGAAATAATAAATTTTCACATGCATTGTTTGTACTCAAATGTGAATTTTATACTTTTCATGATCAGTCAACTTTATTGACGTGTATTAGTTGGTTTTTTTAACTAAATATTTTTATAATGTATTTTGTAATTTTGATATTAAATATAATATTTTAAAAAATTAAAATAAATTTAATAATTTTTAAAATATAATATTTTAATTTTTTAATTGGTTTAATACAATAAAAATAGGAAAAATCTGTAAAGAAATGATTTTTATTTTCAAAATTTAAAATTAAATAAAAATAATTTATAAAACAACAAAATAAAAAAAATATCACCTATCTTGTTATCCCGTGGTCTCGTTGTCATGTCTGCATCATGTTCGTTTCACCTACTACCAATACAACTCTCCCCTTCCCCATTGGTGGAAGCCAGTGTGATTGAACTATCCACCCTAAGCCCTGAGCTTAAAAAACATGTACCTTCAAGCCATCCAAGCCATCCAATGGATAAGCAGCGAAGTCAACTGTTGACTTCGCTGTTGTCCTTTGGATGGCACGTACATATTTTTAGATGGCTTTAACGTACATATTTTTTATTTTTTTTTAAAGCATGGCCGCACTAAGTATTAAATCCGGATGGCAATTAGAAATGTAAGCATATCCAGTGACCTACGGGAAACCCAAATCACTGCAACAAGAAGAAGCTCCAGTGTTAACGACACCACCTTGAGCTCTTGCTCTATCACAAACATCGCGACCTCCACTTCCAAAGTTGTCAACATTCAGACTCGACTTGGGGCGTCTCCTTCGAATGGAAACGCTCACATCCGAACACTTGCTCCAAGATAAAGTAGCTCCACGAGAGCCAGCAGCGGCCCATCATCAGCACCATTACTAGAATGCCTGAGAACATCAGTAACTGGCATCTTCCTATCCTCATTTGATGTTTTAACTTCCTCATGGATATCCGGGGAATAACTCTCAATTCCTCTACCATCAATACCATGAAGCTATTTCACCCGCTTAGAATTTCGTTTTTCTGACACATCAAAAACACCCTTCTTCTGCTCATTTTTCAAACGATCCATGCTAGTAGTTTTCTTCTATGAATGCTAGTAGCTCTTCTCTCAAAACCTTCCTTCTACTATTGGGTATAATTGTAAATTCACCGGGAACGAGTATTTGAATCTTGAACTTATCGCACTCGAACGAAACCCATTCTTCTTCGTCGTCGTCATAAGCTACATAATGTAGTTTATTTGTCGGATCATAGCGCTTAACCAACCCCGTATTCCAAGCATCGTCCATGCTCCAATACATTTCAATTCCTCTGTTAATTAACGAAAAAAAGTCAGCCTCCCCAATAGAAACTTCCTGGACATAACCTCCAGCTCCAAGCTTCTGCTGCCAATTTTCTATCTCCTTTGACGCAAACTCCTTTACTTAAGAACACAATAACATATTATGCTTTAATGGATCCATCATCCTTTTTCTATCTCGTGTGGTTGTGTCTAGAACATGCTCCAGTGGTACAGAAATACCAAGAAGAGCAAGGAGAAGCCGCTTCATTTTGGGCTTTTTTTTTTCACCATTTTAGCCCGTGCAATCAACGGACTGCCTCTTCCACTGCCTAACCTAGCATTCCAAGAGTTTTTTGCAAAGGAAAATTTCACCAGTATTTTCTTATCGTAGTCTTCTGTGTTAATGGAACCATCTATTGTTAGTATAGTGGCATTGTTTATTGACAAAGATTTTGGACACCCGATATCAGAATACCGCCATTTCAAAATAGAAAATCTAAGCGACTGGACCAGTCTCACCTTCAGTGCAGTAGTAGGGTAGATCCTTTTCCTTGCAATCTTAGAATTTTTTTTCTTGACATCTTCTTTTATTTCAAACGTAATCACAATGGTCAGGCTATCTCTTGTTCCCTGCATCTTCCTTGTCATTTTCTTTCGTGAGAAACTAGCTTCCCAAAAGACACTAGCAGTGATATTGCCACTCTCGGTATTGATTTCATATGCCACCTAGTTCATTTTTTTTTTCAAGTCACTATCTTGTATGGTCTGTACATCATCCGGGACGGTCCTTGGATTATGTGGTATTAGAGCCCCTCGACTTTCTTGAATATCTATAAGTTCTTCAAAAGTTTTAGCATAATATAATAATTGTCTTTTAAGTCTTTTCAATCTTACCTTTATGCAATTCATAAATCTATTGGATTCATATTGAAAGTTAAAGAAAAAATCTATGTGGAATAGTTTGGGTTCTCTATAGTTTGTGAGGAAACGACTGTAGGATCAGGTGCCTTAAGCCCTCTGTGAAGTGTGAAGTGGTCTAATAAAGACCTGTAGGATACCCACGAGCTAGACTACTCCTGTACTACTAGATAAAGGTAAGTGTTCCATGGATCCTTCAATGGATTCATTAGAGCTCACATCTCTGGATTGTGTAAAATATCATAATAATGTTTCTCTATCTGAAAGACATTCCTCATTTGCTAATGTTGAATCTTCTTATTCGATAATCATTATCGATGCTCTCAATCCATCTGCTAACTGAGAACTTCCTGGTATCTTACCTAAGGAAGTATATAAAATGAGATGGTGCCAGTACCAGTCACATACACAAATAAAAATAAGCTCAGTAGATGTTTCTTTTACTTATAAGGAAGAACCAATTCACATAAATTTGATGAACAAAGAACAAATAGAATGGGAAAAATATAAAGGTTATAAATATGCACATCTTGGTGCAGTCAAGCTTGTTCTAGGTCCTCTTGTTCGGCCTTTCCACCGTGTATCTTCTCTCTGTGTAGTTATTGATACTAGGCATAAAGAGTTTGTTGATGTAGTCATCGATGGATTTGTTGGCCCTTGTTTTGGAACTATTTTTTTTTAAATATTGTCAGTTTAGATGACCCCCACATCTATGATTTACTTAAGGATTATATCTTACCCCGAGGATTTAAAATGGATACTCAATCTAAACTCATCCAGTTAAAATCATTTACTTTTATCTAGAACACCAGCACATCAGTATGTTTTAAGAAAATAATTAAAATATGAAAAGAAAAAGCTTTTAGCTCAACTAAAAGCTAAAGAGAAGCAACCAGCCAAATCTGACTCTTTCTCCCTTAATATCAACATGAATCAAGCATTCTATAATCCTGTAGAGCTTTCAAAGAATATCCCGATCTTCATGAAGATAGACAAAGATTCAGAAAAGATAAAGCGCACCTACTACGATTGCAGATCAAAGAAAAGCAAAGCTCTTTGAAGAAGCTTGTGAGAGAAATATAAGAGCTAAAAATAATGCTATAAATAACTATAAGAGAGCAAGACTAGTCCTCAGAAGAAGAAATGTGCAAAGCCTATGAAGAAGCTCTTAAGAGCCCCAAATATAGAATCACACCTAGTCTCAGTGAAGAAAGCTCAGTAGAAGAAGCTGGCGGACATACTATGTTTCCTGCTCCAAATCCAGATCCAATTATAGGACTATTTATTGGTCCTATGTTATATATAAAATTTTGTTTTTTCCCTCCATAGTTCAAGCCATACCAGCTAGATTGCATGATAGACTATGGATTCCATATGAATTTTGAACAAGGAGGTACCATACCATCATTGTATTGGGAACATACTTCTGATCACATAGTAGAAATCGAAGGAACTCCTGTACAACTACTTGGAAGAGTTCCAGACTTCCTAATTAAGATTGAAGGATTTCCAGAAGTTTTGTCTTTAAATAGTCTAGACAATATAAAAGAGGATTGTCATTTAGGATCAGATTTTTTGACTAGAGTCAGTTCTATTACTATTGATAATAATAAAAGGTTGTTCAAATGTACAATAAATGGTAGATTAGTGTCTTGTCCCATTTCCTTTATAGCTAAATCCAAATGCCCAACTCCTTTAAAAAAGCTCAATCCTACTTGTAATATTGCAGAATTGTTCAAAATGGAAAGGTGTAAAACTACTCTGTGGAATTTGAATCACTGTGAATGAAAAATGAAGAGAACATTCACATCTTATTTTTTAAGAGTAGATGAGATAGTCAATGCTATAAGAGTCTTGGGGTCACGCTAGACGAAGAATCAGTGGTACAAAAGATATTGAGGAATTTTCCTCGAAGATTCGATGCGAAGGTAAAGAAAGCAAAGTTGTAAAACTACTCTAGGCAATTTGAATCACTGAGAATGAATGATGAAGAGAACATTACATCTTATTTCTTAAGAGTAGATGAGATAGTGAATGCTATCAAGAGTCTTGGGGTAACGCTATATGAAGAATCACTTGTACAGAATATATTAAGGACTTTTCCTCGAAGATTTGATGCGAAGGTGTCTATGTTAGACGATCGAGCTAATCTTGAAGATCTGACAAAGGATGAGCTTCAGGGTATTATCACTGCATACGAGATGAGAACTGAGAAAGAGACTCCCATAAAAAAGGAATCTAGTTTTAAAGCCACGAGAAAGGATAAGCATGCTCATGACAAACTCTGATGTGATGAATCAAATGATGAAGAATCAAACTTTGTCAAGAACCTGAAAAGAGGATGAGGTAAGTACAAAAACAAGTTACCCTTCAAATGCTTCAGATGTGGAGGAGTAGGTCATTATGCCTCAAAGTGTCCTTTCAAGGAAAATGGAGACAATGATAGCGATGAGGAATCTAGCTCGTCTGATCATAAAACTACGTGCTCACAACACAAACCTGAAAATAAAATGAGGATTCCAAAATAGAGCAAGAGTTTGTACACCGTGGAAGGAATCAATGAGTGTGAAGGAGGTGAATGCAATGAAGAAACTAAATAAGTACTCTTCATGGATCATTGTTGGCACAGATAATTTTGCAGAAAGTGCGGAAGCCGACAAGTGTGAAAGGGTCAATCCACGAAAGAAGGACCATTTGTGGAGTTCGTGGAAGCACAAGAATAGTTAAATTAGTTAGAATTGGTCATGTGGACCGTTTTGGTAACCAAATAGAAGCATATAAGTAGAGTAGGATTGTAAGCCTAAGGGCATCCAGGTTTTGATGATTGATCCTATATTTTCGTCTATTTTGTATCCACGACATGGTGTATTGATTGTTTCTGCGAGGTTCATTCCGTAGGGTTTAATGAATGAATGAAGATGTTCGATTATGGTGCAATCTCTGTCTCTATTTTTATGCGATGATGAATGTGAATGTATTAGAGTACCTTTGATACGAATATGCTGTGGATTTAAGGAGTACTGTTGATCTGAATAAGTAAATTGAATATGTTGTTCCGAATGTTTGTTATCTGTTAAATGACTTAATGTGTTAATGATGAATTAATAATATGCTACAAATGTTATGATTTCTGGTTGCTATATGGGTAATGTGTGTTGAAATCATATCCTCAACTCCACTGTGAAAAATTGCTTCCTACATCCCCCTTATCCATCATGGGTGAGACTTCACTTGCTCTACAAGTGTTGCTGGGAAGGGTTACACCTTTCTGGGCCGGTGTGTAAGGGAGTTTGTGTTGGTAGTTTGTTGGCGACAGTGCGAAGTGAACCCCTGTCGATAAATGTTGCGTTAACAAATGGTTCCGTTGTTGGGACCTTGAGGAAGAAAAGCAGAGGATATGCTGTGGCATCTGACGAAACCAACGATCCAAGAGAGGTTCTATAAGAAGGTAGAGGAATTCACAGAAAGCGAGAAGCAAGACCCTAAACAGACAGTGATTAGTTTGTTGCAGAAAAATATTTACTTAGATATCCACGAAATATTCTTCTGTGAATTCCCAGTGTTGATGCATGAGTGGATAGCACAGTTGACGTCTGAAAGAATCACTTCCAGAAGACTGGACCTGATTGCTAGACCCCGGAATTGATTCGACAACTGAAGTAAGTCAATAAAAAGGTATCATGAGCTGTTGATTTTTGAGTGGATAGTACCCTCAAGGGATACGTAACTGAATTTGCAGTAGACACTATCAATTCATATAGTGACGCCGAGAGGAACTTATTCAGGGGTCCGAGAGGAAGGTTCTTGTCATTGTTAAAACTGTGGATTAAGATGCTTGTCTGCGAAAAGGGAATATTCAGGATGTCTTCCGACAAGTAGAAAAATCTGTGTGCGAAGGTTGAAGGTATCTCTTAAATGCGGATCTAACAGAAAGATGTGGGGTAGATGGACATAAGCGATGACAAGTATCTAAGGGAGGCTTACATAGAGTGTGGTACCTTGAGGAGTGGAGCAATATTTCGACGTCCTGAGAAGAAGAGGAGGACTGAGAGAGAGTCTCCTGAGAGGACTAGAACAGAGGACTGCGAAACAGGACCACAAGGGAGGAAGCAACCTTATTGCGAAGGAAACATTGACCATGCTACCTCAGAAGCAGAGGGATGACAGATGTTAAGTTACAACATACCTTCAACCCCGTGCACTACTCCAAATTTTATAGGAAGAAATACAAACTACTCACAGAGTTTCCCTATGTGAAGCGGTAAGAGTAGCACTTCAGTAAACAATAATAGTAGCAAAGTTAGGATGGCATACGAGGTGAAGATGTGTACCTTTTAGGGGAATGGGACCGAGGATCCCGAACAGTATTGGTTCATATGTGAAGCAGTCTGGACTGTAAAGCAGGTCCAAGACGAAGCGATAAATATGGGATAGCTAGTGACGACCCTTAGGGGTTGGGCGTTAGACTTGTACATGAAGTTTGTAAAGGTTCCGACGGGAACACCAACCAAGACAATGGCGCAGGTCAGAACGACGATGATTGATGAATTTAAGAAGCCAAAATCTAAGTCGCAATATGTTACTGAGCTCAAGGAGATTAAGCAATTCCCGAATGAGTCGGTGTGGGAATTCAATCAGTCGTACACGACATTGATAGAAAAAGTGAGCTTTCCGATAAATGAGCTGCAACACAACGAGTGGTTCATCACAGGACTGGTACCGCATGTCTAGGGACCACTGATGTAACAAAAAATAGTGACTAAGGTGGAAGCATTAGAGATTGCAATGAAGCTGGAGGCTTCACCAATCAATGAAGCAGGGATCGAAATGGATAGAGTCGAGGAACAATTGGCCAATCTAAAGCTTCAATTGGAGGATATCAAGAAGGGAAAGGAAATCTGTGGAGACATATGGTGCACCAGGTGCAAAGCTGAGGGACACCATAAGGAAAATTGCCCAGAGTTCTGTGAGTATTTGTAGTCGGGGGCACCAAACCCCCTTCGTCAAGGAGGCATGCCGTGGTGTCCTATATGTTAGACCAAGGGGCATCGACCGAAGGAATGTGTATATCTGCAAAATATGGTGTCGAAGCCCGCAAACTTGTACTGCAAAATTTGCCGATCGGTTGGCCATGATGAGAAGGACTGCAGGGCCTATGACCTGCTTCAAGAATGGATAGCTGAAACATATTTTCTAAAGGGATAAGAGCCACTAGTAGCGCAACAGCAACTGCAGTGCAACTAGCCACAGCCGTAATTCAACCAACTGTAGGAATATGATCCGGGGCAATATGGGCAGCTGCAGTACGGGAACCCACAATATCCACAACAGTAGTATGGGAAACTACAGTATCAACCATATGGACCACCATGCGTAGGTTTCAGAGGAGGATTCCATGGAGGCTGAGGCACCGGTATGGGATGTGGAGGAGCTGCTGGACAGGGAAGAGGACCGATCATCTTTTACAATTGTGGACAGCAAGGGAACTACCAAGGGGATTGTCCAAACCCAATGCTGCAGTGCACTTATTGCAGTGCTGTAGACCACAGTGTAGAGGACTGCCCCTAGCTCATTGCGAAATGGCAGACTAAGAACCCACCACAGAACCAGAACCAAAATAATCAGAACACGCCATTGGCTATGCAGATGAGATCGACAGAAGCTACAAGTAGCCATGTGACGGTCGGAATAGTGACGCAAGGAGGAGCGGTGATAGGAGGTGACAGGTCACACACCAATGTTCGACCAACATAAACGTAATAGAAGCAGGTCACATTTGACGTGGAAGCAGAAAGGGATGTCTTCTTAAAGGCATAGGAGGCAATGAGAAATAGGAGGTAGCTACCTCTTTAGGAATAAATATATGACATGTCACCGACGTTCGACTCGACGAAGTTGTGTAGGAAGGAAAACACTCTAAAGGACTTTTTGGAAATTTGTCTAGAGCTAACGAAGGACCCAGACGCACTGGAAGAAATAGTTGGTCTACTGCATCGACAGGAAGGTGCAAGTGAGGAACAAAAATTTAATCACATACACAAGAAGAAGACAGGGAGGGAGATGCGGATGGTGGCACAAATTGGAGCATTTGATGTCAACTCCATCATTCTGGATTTGGGTTCGGATCTGAATATTCTGACCAAGCAAACGTGGGAGACAATGGGGAAGTTGCGGATGACCTGGTCACTAGTACAACTATGATTGGCAAATAAGAGTAAGGTCACTTCGCTTGGTCGGGTATGTCAACTTCCAGTTGAAATTGAAGGCCTAAGGATGTATGTTGCTTTCGACATCATTGAAATCGTGGATGACACCAGTCCCTTTCTGATACTGCTGGTGATAGACTCGACACCTCATCGACCAAACACACAGTCATCTGATTCTGACACGCCTCACTTCACATCTGATTCTGAGGATGAATCCGAAAACCCTACTGAAATATCACCAACCAACCTCATGGCTGGATCACAATACGACCCACTTTTCACCAGTACTATTGGAGATACATCCACAAACCCTTCTACTACTGTGCCACCCATGGTAAGAACAACCCCTTTAGGCATGCCTAATATAGGGGCCACTCCACCTTTAGGTATGCCCAACATCGGACTACCTCCTATTATGGGTATGCCCAACATAGGAATCACACCACCTCTCATTACCACAACCCAGATCCCAGAAATTCCTGGCACTCTTCCTAACCCCTCTGGAACCCATGTTACACTTGGGAGCGTTGGCCCATCCCAAACGACAATGGTTTGAGGACACATACCTTCAATACCTAGCATACCCTTAGGGGCTACTGGACCACTACATAATGCCACCATTAACAGTTATGTCCCAGCCACTACATCACACCCCTCAGCTAGTCTACCATTTCTGGCAAGTTTGAATTTGAAAGACTTGGCAAGACTAACTAATGATCCTATTAGACATGGCCCCACTTGGCCCCCCATGCCCACAAAGCTTCCCTCGGACATCCCGAAGTTTGAAGGAAAACCTGGGGAAGATCCCCAAAACCACATAATGTCATTTCACCTATGGTGTTGATCTAACTCCATAGTGGATGACTCCGTTAGATGAAGACTATTGCAATGAATGTTCACTGGCTCTGCAGCCAAGTGGTACATTGAACAACCACATGGGACCCACCATACATTTACGTCCCTCGCCTCCACTTTCCTTTAGTTTTTTCAGTTACCTGTACGCTATGATGCAGGAGTTGAAATACTGTTGTCTTGTAGACAAAACACAGCTACCCACATCACCGACCATATCCATGAGTGGTGCAAGTGCCGTAGCCTCTGCAAGATAAAACTGGACGACCGTATACTTTTGGATTGGTTTCTCAAATCACTCCTACCCTTCATAGCCAAGGATGTAGCTTCTAAACGACCCCAGTCAGAAGAAGAAACCATTCTAAAAGCCCAGCAGTTTGATCTGATCTACGCCCAGTATGGCTACATGTATACCATTTTACCTAACTCTCCCCGTGGTGATTCCTCCCGGACTGACACATCGGGGGCATCCCACGCTGCCGACGGCATCATTGGACAAGTCGTGTCCCACAACCAACTATTTTCCATTATGCGCAATAATAATGGCCCCGATCTTTCGTAGGCCACATCTCACTCCGGAGCTACAACTTTGTATGCTCCCATGGCCCACCCCCACCACACTCATGGATCCCCATGTCCACCATAGTGTTATGGTCATGAACCTTCAACCTATCCACCTCTAGTTGCACCCCCTACTTATTACCATCAGCAGGCCACACATGCTCCTGTTCACTCACAAGCCCCAATGGCTTATTTCCCACCACAGGTAGTCCTTGCTACACCACAAACTCCAATCGCTCAAACTTATCCTCCAAACAACAACAATGCTACCCCCGCCAACCAAAACCCTAACCGACCACCGAAATAGGGTAAGAACCCCAATTTACGAACAAACCACCCATGTTCCATATGTGTGGTATACGGGCATTATATACACACTTGCCCCCATTTGGGGCGAGCACACCAACTGTGGTCTGATGACGCCCAACGCCAAGGGCACGCGACACAAATAACGCCACCTCCTAAACCAAAACCCATGGTGTTGCAGAATCCTTTGCCCACACAAAGAGTGGTGAACACTCGTCCGTTGGATCCTCCTCAAGGAACCACAACACCACAATAGCAAATCACATATGCTGCACAAACAAACCAACCGATGGATTCTTGTAGTCATCATCTCCTTATGATGTCATCATCCGACATGAATATCCAAACGCGTCGAAACCAATACGCCCCCACTGCACCTAAAAATATTCTCCCTATGATTGAACAACCAGTTTAGAATGCACCTACATCATTTGTCTCCACAGTTAGATCCTGATTATACTCGGAATCACCTATGTCTTCCACATTCCAATCCATCCCACCCCCTTTGAATATAACCGAGATATCTGATTTGTGCACCCTCTCGCAGAACACATAGGTACCAAACCAACAACCCCCTTTACTCCCGCAACCACCCTCAGTGACAACTCATGTAGGAGCCACACCAATTTATTCTATCCCATTCTTATTTCCCCCTTTAGGCGCCATCAGCACACCAGTCATGGATACACTTAATCTCCCAGGATTAACATTAGGACTACCTGTGTGGTACCTACTTGCCCCAACCTCTCCTCCGACACCGAATGTAATTTTACAACCGGTGCAACCCATCAATACTTCTAACTGTCTACCCCCTGGTGTAGCAAACATACAGAATCGACCACCTCCAACAGCGACCACCGCATCAACATCCAATTCTACTCCCCCACCACTTCGAAACACTCGGGGCAGAGGTCCACAAACCTACACCACTGGACCCATAACTCGCACCCCCCTAGCAACCCCCAAGGTAGCTAAAAACCCCCCAACTATTCGCATTCCCCCTAAGTGCTCGTTGTGTGACGACGTAGGCCATGCCACTCATCAATGCCCACAATTACCTGCACTCCAAGAACACATGATTATGTTGGATGATGACATCGGAATTCCAGTGGTAAGACTTGAGCCACCTCCTCAACCTCGTGAGAAAATGCTCCGCACTAACCACCCTTGTGCGATATGCGGCATTTATGGCCATTATTCACACCACTGCCTTGATCTCCCAGATTAAAGAGTAGCCTTATACGAGATGAACAATGCCAACCTAGAGATATCCCCTCTTCTCATTGAGGAAATTCATCCCCCACCATCTTCCTCCTCGGAAGAAATTAACACCATTTACACATTTTCCACTGGACACCCCTCTGTTTGGTCGACCCCTTCCATTGATCCCTTTGACACACATGTTCAACCCTTTCAAATCAACGAGGAAACCACATGTCCACAACATGGGGGTAGGCCCAAAACCTTGCCTACTCAGCATCATCGTGATTCTCGTCGGAGATATTGGGGGCATCCACCCCACAAGGGGAATCCCCCATCATCATATCGTCACTTCAGTATGCCACCATGGCCCACAGCCTCATGGTACACCCCCCCTCCAGTAGTTGGTCAATGCCCTCTTGATCCCTCTCTAAGACAGCATCTGCATCGCATTGACACCTATGAGTTTGGGGACATAATAGATTACCTCGAACCTAGGATAGGGGGCATGATCAATCATTTTGACCCTACCCCATCACCTCTATCTCAACACCTCAATGATCCCATTGTTCAAACCAACACATATGTGATCCACAATCACAAACCCCATGCACATCATATGGGGGCAGGTCACTAACCCTACTCACTTTTTCACATTCGTGATCTCAACCATTTTTGAGGTCACGTGTCACTTGTATATTTGAGTTTATTTGATACACATAGTATTTCACCCCCACGGGTCATCATTTCTCCCCACCACTACATCCTTGGCTTGGTGGGGTCACCTTCATTTGTAGCCATTTTTTAACCTAGTTATTTCCTTTGACCATTCCGGAGTTCTTATGACCTCCATTTTTCGCACCATTTGCACCATAGGATTCATATTTCCATTCCTGTGATGTTGCTTGAGACCATTTCTCGCTCGCGCACCCATAATTTTTGGGCATTTTTTCAAAATGCCATTTATCACCTCAGTTTGCGTGCAAAATCGGTCGTTCTCCGTTTTTGACGAGTCTTATATCACCGGATTCAGTTTTTCGCGCTCGTGATGATGCCTGAGATCATTTCTCACTCTCACCAAAAACTTTCGGGCATTGTTTCCATGCCCCATGCCACCTTGTTTTACATGCCACATCCGCTGTTGTCAGTTTATTGGCGATTTTTATACTGCCGGATTCAGTTTTCCGTGCTCGTGATGATGCTTGAGATCATTTCTCACTCTCACGCCCATATTTTTTGGGCATTTTTCCCATGCCCCCTCGTTGCATTGGTTTGCGTGCCACATCAGCCGCTCTCAATTTTTGACGAGTCTTATATCATTGGATTCAGTTTTTCATGCTCGTGATGATGCTTGAGATCATTTCTCGCTCTCACGCCCAGAATATTTGGGCATTTTTCCCATGCCCCCTCGTTGACTCGATTTGTGTGCCACATCGACCGTTCTCCATTTTTTACGAGTCTTATATTGCTGGATTCAGTTTTCCGCACTCGTGATGATGCTTGAGATCATTTCTCGCTCTCACGCCCATATTTTTTGGGCATTTTTTCCATGCCCCCTCATTGCCTCAGTTTGCGTGCCACATCGGTCGTTCTCCTTTTTTAACGAGTCTTATATCACCGGATTCAGTTTTCCATGCTCGTGATGACGCTTGAGATCATTTCTCGCTCTCAAGCCCAGATTTTTCGAGCATTTTTCCCATGCCCCCTTGTTGCCTCGGTTTGCATGCCACATCGACCATTCTCCATTTTTAACAAGTCGTATATCGTCGAATTCAATTTTTCACACTCATGATGACACTTGAGATCATTTCTTGCTCTCACCTCCAGATTTTTTGGGCATTTTTCCCATGCCCCATCGTTGCCTCGGTTTGCGTGCCACAAAGGCCATCGTCCATTTTTTACAAGTTTGATATCGTTGGATTCAGTTTTTCGTGCTCATGATGATGCTTGAGATCATTTCTTGCTCTCACCCCATACTTTTCAGGCATTTTTTCAAAATGCCACTCATCACCTCGGTTTGCATACTACATTTGCTATTGCCCCTTTTTGACAATCTTTATGTCATCGGATTCAGTATTCCACACTCATGACAATGCTTGAGACCTTTTCTCACTCTCATCAATCCCTTTTTGTTCGGTATAGTTTTACCCCTTTTCGGGTCGAGCAATCCCTTTTACGAAAAAGGCACTTAGGGAGTTTTTGTTAAGCTCTTTTCTGATTCCTAAAAAAAAAATGAAAAGATCACCGCGCAACCTTTCTTCCTTTCATGCTCACTAAACGTATTGGAAAGGGCATCTACTTGGTATAATTTTACCCCTTTTTTGAACCTTGTAGACTAATTACGAAAAAGGAATACTCTAGTCACATCAGCTAGAAGAGTTCTCCATTTGCATCATTTTATGCTTTTTTGGGCCTTGGAGACTAACTTACAAAAAGGAACACCAATGGAGTCGTCTTACCGCTTTCAGACTCTCTAAAAATGAAAGCGACCACGAGCAATCACCATCCTGGGCTTGTAAAAACCCATGGGAAGGTACTCACAACCACTGCAGAGTCTTCTTATCATTTTCAGACTCCTTAAAAATGAAAGCACCCGTGAGCACGAACAGTCCTGGGCTCACAAAATCCACAGGACAATACCATTTCAGAGCACACTTTTATCCCTTCTTGGAGCTCATTAAAACTATGAAGAAGGACCCAATGGTGCTTCTCGACGCCACAACAGATCACGTCTACTCATATGGCATTTTCCCCATTTTGGTCACCTTTGTTCAGAGTATTCTACAGTATGTCACCCTGAGAATCCCTTGACAACACCCATCAGCTTGACCCCCCATAGTCAATACATACCCTTTAGTTCATAAAAGCTATGATCCCCACACCTACAAATCAGTTCCCTATGCTGCCAGGTCAACCATGTCATAATGCTCTGAACAAAGGAAGTTTGATTCTACCCACTCTATGACCACAGTTACTTCCCATCCCCACAAGTATGTCAATCCTACCATCAGTACTACCACACTTCAGTTCCACACCTCATGCTCCTATTAAGGAAACATCATTGCCTTGTCAATTGCTGGTCTCCCTCTGTCGACGACAACCAAATTTATTCCATAGGATATACCTAGAGGTCCCTATGTCTTGGACTCATCACCATTTATGATGAGTGCTGACGAATCATTTCGAGAAGAGTCCTCAGTACCTCTCCAAATGATTGTTTCTCACATGCTCAACTTCAACACCTTGATCGCATCGTTGATACTCGCATAGGGTATTGGTCCTTTCAGTTATTGGTTGAAGACCCTGGATACCACCTGACTCTTCCACATTTGAGAGTCTACCTACGGAAACAACCAGTTACATTTTTTCTATAGATATCCAGGTTGCGCATGGCGACAGTATTCAGATGTACCCCAATTTTATACTCCCTTGAGTATATAGTTACATATGCTCCTCAGAGTTGACTCAGTGTCATTGAGTCCCTACAGATGTTGGACACCTTTAGATTCAGTAGTTCATCAACCCTTCCGAGACCTTGTTTAGAACAGTTGTCACTTTATTCCAGTGTATCAGTTATTGAGACCAATCATGTCATGATCATGAGTACATCCAAAAATAGTGTCCCCTTTGGACCATTATGATGTACCAGCAGATTTTTTATTTAGGTCCCCCTTCTTGGTACTAATTGTTATGTATATGTCTTGATACGAGCATGGGTATGCCCGCCTCGTCCATTATCAGAGATTATTCCTCATTCATATTGAGGCCATGTAATATTTTTTGTTTCTGCAGCTTCCAAGGGCTGTGGATCCAGTCTCCAACCGGTCTCTTCCCTTCCCCAAACCCCAGAAAAAAGACAAAAGAACTATGATGTCTATCGGCCATACGATGAGCTCCTGCCCTCACACATCAGGGGGCAATCTGTTAACACCCAAAAAGTGCTCACTAGCTCATTTCCTTATTCACATGACCCATTTGTCCACTTTTCCACCATTTGAGCCTCTAAAGCCATCAAAAGGTCACCAAAAGACCATAATACACCCCTTTTCCCCCTCAAAATGAATATTTTTCCTCAAAAAGCATAAAAAACCCTAAAAAAGGGTCCAGAATTCCCAAAAATATTAAAAAGGGAATAAAAATATAAAAAATATTCAAAAAAGGAAAAAGGAGGGAAAAGGTACATAAACCATGTTGGTCAATACCGTTGGTTTCCTCAAAACCATAATGGTATTTCCCACAACCAAAAACTATAAAAAAGTGGTAGGGGCTCCTCACTTTCCATCCATACATCATCATATCCTCACGCTGTCAAAATCTCTCATGAGACTTTTGGCCATTTTCAACATCTTGGAGAAGAGACCTTTGGAGCTTGGAGCTACTCACCTTGGGAGTTGCTCAACACAAATCCTCACCATTTGAGGTATCTTAATACAAAACACCTATTCTTTTATTTCGTGTTCTTGAATCGTTTTTAAAAAAATTATTTGTTATATGCACATGCTAGTTTAGATTTAGATTTAATTTATAATTGTTTTTGCTTTCAATATTGAAACTGCTATCACATTGTTGATAGGTGCCCATTGCACAAAGCTTGGTTGCAAAACCAAGCCAACACAAGTAGAAATATTATCAGAGAAAGAGCGGCCGCTCTTTCTCTAAGTTGTTCTATTTTGACAATTCCCTCATAGATGAAAGGTCGGCCAACCCTTCTTATTCCAAATATTCTTTTCATAATAGTTCGACACTGCAAGAAGGGTCGGCCGATCCTTCTTGTGTTGTCATCATGGATATAGCTGAACTTATGGATAAAGGTTTTCACAATTAACTAGGAAAAGAAGGGGCGATCGATCCTTCTTTTCGAAAAACAAGGATGAAGGACAAAAGACGACAGAAACCATTTTTATATGTTATGCATTACAAGGTGTTGTATTTTTACAATTTCCTCACAATTGAAGGTTCGGCTGACCCATCTTATTCCCAATATTATTCTCATAATAGTTCGACACTACCAAAAGAGTCGACCGACCCTTCGTATTCCCAATAATATTTTCATAATAGTTCGACACTGCAAGAAGGGTCGATCGACCCTTCTTGTGTTTTCCATTATGGATATATTTGAATTGCTGGATAAATGTTTTACCAATTAACTACGAAAAGAAGGGGCAGCGGATCCTTCTTCTTGGAAAACAAAAGTCAGGACAAACAAAATAAAAAATTGCATTTTTTTATTTGAAATTCACACTTTTTAAATGAGAAATTGCATTTTTTGATTTGAAATTCACACTTTTCAAAGCACAATTTTAATTTTTTTATTTGAAATTCACACTTTTGAAATCAAAATTTTCATTTTTTGATTTGAAATTCACACATTCCTTTGAAATTTTCTTGAATTTTTGAGTATTTTTGTGAGTTGCGGAAAGCACTTAGCTTTTCCAAAGTCAGGTTCTTTCCGCAATCCACAATCTGCAATCCGCAATGTGGATTGCGAAATCTTGGTTTTCGGTTTTGAAACATTTTCTTTCCGCAACCCGCAATTCTCAATGCGTATTGTGGATGCAGAAATATTCTTCAATAATTGTGGTCTTTTACACCCGCAACCCACAATAGTGGCTTGCGGGAAGAGTCTTAAAATAGTTTTACACTTTGCATTTCCGCAACCCGCAATTTCGGACTATGGATTGCGGAAAGAATGTATATATTTATGAAATAAATCCCCACAACCCTTATTTTCCTTCCTGCATGTTTATGTTTTTAACCATCGATTTGTCTTGATCCTGTGGATGAGATTACACTGGGTGATTAAAATCAAGTTTAGCTTGTTCGTTTTCCCCTCTACCATTTTTAAAAATTGCAATTAGGATGCTAACTGCGATTTTCACCTTCGGCCAAATATGAAGTCATAGTCATTGATCTGACTAATCCATAATGATAAGTTGTTTAGATTTGATATAATTAAAATTGTACTCCATCTTAATGCAAATTTTGTTGGCGCATGCTATATGTTATTTCGTTACAGATGTGATAATTGCATTTTTCAGACCGAAAGGTTTTAATCATGGCAATTCATTACAGTTTATCATTATGGGATCTTCATTGCTCTTCTTAAACACAAAGACCAATATGGGCAATTTGTTAGTCGTCATATTCCGTAGAAAAGTCTTGTTATTCAATTTCCAGAGATTTCCTCCTAACATTTACATACTGTGAACAAGATACAGAAAGAACTTAATAAATTAATAAATTCATGCATACCTTTTCTGCAAATGATTAACATGAATTAATAAATTAATGTTAATTTTTCAATTAGCAATCCAACTACAAGGTAATCTTGCATGTGCCTAATCCTTAAAACTACTATCGGTTAATTTTCATTTCCTGATTGTGTTGTAGTTAGACCCACATTGGTAACCTCGCTATACTCAATGTGCCAAATGAAATAAAAATTAGTAACCTTGTTATACTCAATGTGCCAAATCAAATAAAAATTAGTAACCTCGCTATAATAAATGTGCCAAATCAAATAAAAATTAGTAACGTCGCTATACTCATTGTGCCAAATCAAATAAAAATTAGTAACCTCGCTATACTCAATGTGCCAAATAAAAAAAAAAAATCATAAACTCGTATCATCTTCAAAAACTCACATCATCTTGAATGTTCGTGGTATTTTTAACTTTGTTCGAATTTTCATGCAACAATTGCTAACACGGCCGTATTTTGCTACTATGATATAAACAAAAAAAACAAACGAACTACATGGGAGAAACAACCCCTGATCACTACAGAGCATAACAGCATTACAGTAAAATATAAGGCAAGTCTCGGAAACAACCTTGAGCATTTACTTCCCGCACATTCGTTATAGCATCAGGAATACAGAGGCCCATGGATTGCAGTAAGAAGTCCATCTTCCGGTGCAACTCCCTGGTTTCGTCTTGAAGCGAGTTCTGCGCCGGATCCACTTTTTGCATACGGTCCATAAGAGAATACCCCACCAAGTTTTTCATTACTGAGTAAAGGGAAATATATCGCTCGTATAGGGTTAAACGACCAGCAGTGTTCCCCAAGTCCATGGCCTCCTGGATTTCGTGCTCCCAGATTTCCTCCTGCAGAGTATCTTTACCAAGATGTTCTTCCGGCGCAGTCGTGGTAGCTTTAGGAATATGGAGATCCATGTCTTGTAGCAAGAAGTCCATCTTCCGGTTCATCTCCCTGGTTTCGTCTTGAAGCTTGTTCTGCACCGCATCCTCTTTTTACATACGGTCCATAAAAGCATACCCCACTAAGTTTTTAACTAACCAGTAACGGGAAACTGTTCGCTCATACTGGGTTAAACGGCCAATAGTGCTCCAAGGGTCCTTGACCCAATTTTTCATCTTCCAGCTTTCCTCCTTCGGGGTATCTTTACCAATATTTTTCAAGAGCTCCCGCTCCACACCTTGGATTTCCTTCTCCACTTCAGACGATAGGTCCATTTGGAAAATCCTACATTGCGTCCAAACTGTCCTATGAGCTGAAGAGATTCTGTGACTATCCAAGAGGATATGATCCCTGTTGAGCCTCTTCCTCTTCACCTCTTCCTCTTGATGATGGTCATCCATAATGCTCGTCGATGTGAAGTTTACTTGTACAATTACATTCCAGTTCCTCATCAATGTCATGAAAAGGGATGGAATTGCAAATTTTATGTACCTCTAAATTAAAAATTTGATGACGGTAACATGTTTTTAGTGCCTGTCATTTTACGTTTTATGTAACAATAGTCAAACAATTCATGTGAAATGACCATTCCAGGAAAATATGCTCAATCTTTAATATCACGATAATGACACAGCAGTCTAATAATTTGGGGCTTGGGATGGAACCATGGTGGGATATCCAAGCTCCTTGATATCATAATAAATATGTAGCAGCAAGGTATGGCATTAATAGGAAGCCTAGGTCACCTGATCATCCCATCTTCTCAGCAAACAAGAAAATACAATAACTTAAGCAATAACTAGCAATTTGAGCATGCGTTGGCAGAGATCTCTTCTTTCTAAAAGCAATGAAATTACTTAAATTAATGTATGGAGCATTCTCATGTAAACAAGCCTTTCTTTCAAAAATCAACAAAGGCACAATAATCAATAAACAATTATATGAAAAATAGAGTTCATCCTATCCCTATTTAATGCAACATGCAAAGTCATAGAATATTGCAGCAGTTAAACACAAAGGTTGATCCCACATGTGGTCACCATATATATATATCTAAAAGATAACAATGATAAAAATGGGTATATCAACCTCGAGAGCCTCTGTTCGTGGCGTCGTCGTGGTAATTTCAGTTCAAGCAATGATTCCATACTTTTCTGGGTAAATAAATAAAATATATGGAGGATTTCCTGTCCAACACACTAAAAGAAAGTGCATCTATGGTAACAAGCAATGATCCAAGCAATAATATACTACTTTTAAAAATCATCAATATACAACCCTTAAGCCATGATAAAAAACTTGAAAAAATTCAACATACCTCAAGCAAGCTAGTATTTTTTTATTTACATCAAAGTTGGTACAGAATGCCACACAACACTCAAGTCACAAATACATCTCAGAAGCGCACTGCATTCAGGTCACAAGTGCATCAAACAAGCATAAATCTGATGAAATTTTTCAATCCATTAAACCATGTAGATATTCCCAATCTTAAATAGTTTACTACTGTAATATTTGTTTACGATGCATAAGTGAATTAATTTTGGTCGACATCGATTTGACGGGTTTAAATTATGCATGCCTATAGACACAGGTAAATTTCAAGGAGATCTGTCAAATACGTTCCAGTGAAGCAAATATGTTCTACACTCTGTCAAATATAGTCTCACGAACTGCTGGATAATTGTACAATCACTCGACAAAATCTATAGAGATGATATCTTACTCCAGAAAAATCTACAAAGATGATATCTTACTCGATCAAAATCTATAGAGATGATATCTTACTCGAGCAAAATCTACTGTGATAATTAACGTTCCCCATCCATCCCATCCGTCTTCATTACTAATTTTGGGAAAATAATTATTTATAAGTTTTAAATCCGTAATAAAAAATTAGTAACCTCATTATACTCAATGTGCCAAATCAAATAAAAATTAGTAACCTCACTATAGTCAATGTGCCAAATCAAATAAAAATTAGTAACCTCGCTATACTCAATGTGCCAAATCAAATAAAAATTAGTAACCTCACTATACTGAATGTGGAAAATCAAATAAAAATTAGTAACCTCTCTATACTCAATGTGCCAAATCAAATAAAAATTAGTAACCCCACTATACTCAATGTGCCAAATCAAATATGCCATGTGTCACAATATGATCATTCCACGTTTCACCCTAAGATACTACATATCAACATTTTAACAACAAAATTTATAAACGCGGCTGCTCTTTCTTCAAGGTGTTCTATTGTTACAAGTCCCTCCTAAATGAAGGGTTCGCCGACCCTTCTTCTTCCAAATATTCTTTTCATAATAGTTCGACACTGCAAGAAGGGTCGACCGATCCTTCTTGTGTTCTCCATTATGGCTATAGCTGAATTGATGGATATAGGTTTCGACAATTCATTACGAAAAGAAGGGGTGGTCGATCCTTCTTGTATTAAAATGGAAGTCGGGAAAAATCATTTGTACATGATCTAAATTCCAAGGTGTTCTATTTTTACAATTCCCTCGTAATTTAAGGGTCGGTTGACCTTTCTTATTCCTCATATTATTTTCATAATAGTTCAACACTGCAAGAAGGGTCGGTCGACCCTTCTTATTACCAATATTCCTTTCATAATATTTTGACACTGGAAGAAGGGTCAGGCGATCATTCTTGTGTTCTACATTATGGATATAGTTGAATTATTGGATAAAGGTTTTTAGAATTAACTACGAAAAGAAGGGGTTACCAATTCTTCTTGTTGGAAAATAGAAGTCAGGACAAACTATTTTTATATGTTATAAGTTCCAAGGTGTTCTATTTTAACAATTTCCTCGAAATTGAAGAGTTGACCGAACCTTCTTATTCCCAATATTATTTTCATAATAGTTCGGCACTGCAAGAAGGGTCGGTCGATCCTTCTTGTGTTCTCCATTATGGATATAGTTGATTTGCTAGATAAATGTTTTCACAATTAACTACTAAAAGAAGGCGCAGACGATCCTTCTTGTCGGAAAACAGAAGTCAGGACAAATTCACAATTTCCAAATCAAAATTTGCATTTTTTGACTTGAAATTCACACATTTCGAATTGAAATTCATAGTTTTATAACAAAAAACTGCAATTTTAAGGTTCATAAGTAGTCAAAAAACACACTATTCGAATCGTTTTTTGCTCTTTACAAAGATTGATATTGACACTTTCAAAGTCTAAATTTACACTTTCTTAGTCCACAACCCAAGATAAGTAAGTAGCAGAGTCAAGAAGTCTTCTATTACTCGTTGCTTCACTAACGTCTCGTAACAACTCATAGGTTCACTACCTTACAAGACTAACTGACTCGACATGTGGTGATCCACATGACGATTTGACATGTTCTTTGAATTGGTCGAACAGAAGACCTAGTTGGGCGGCAAATAACTAGAGTTGGATGAACTGAAGCACGTTGATGACTATGAGCTGATACTCCCTTGGATGGAAATGGGTTTTGATGTCTAGAAACATGTCTGGAGGCACAAACATGATAAACTACGAGCTAATACCTAATACTCCCTTGGCTGGAAATGGGTCGTCATGTCTGGAAACATCTCCATGCACGAAGAAGAAGTTGACAGCATGGTATAGTACTAAAAACCCATTTGACGACTGCTACAAGCCTAACATTGAGGACCGCAGTAGTACATGTTGTCTTATAGAAGAAATCTTCCAAGACAGTGGCTTGCATACCAATAGATTATTGAAAGAAGAGTGACGGAAAGAAGATTGACAAAAATGTGATTGGTGCCAAAAAACATAATGAAAAATCCATGTATTGGGACTTCGATAATGCTCGAGATGCACATATATCATGGTCTAGTGAGGATTTTCAAGGGAGCCGATTTTGATATGCTCATATATCATGAGAAGAACTGGGGAGAGATCATAAGACTCAAGCATTTCTCATTAAAAAAGGACAGAGAACAGAGGCAGTAAAGAAAAATCCAATGGCTTTGATTCTTGAAGATTTCAGTTTGCTGTGATATGGGGCATGGTTAGCTCATATATAGTGAGTGGCTAGTGAGTTAATGGATTGACCGGGATGGGACAAATGGGTAATGTAATTATCACAGTACGGTGGGATAGTGGTCATAGATATCATCTGCAGCGACATCAAAGTTTTTTGGAGTAATCGTAGATATCACTCGTGTGAAGAAAATAATCTCATCATGCTTCAGTCAACATTATGTCTTGTCATGAACAAAATATACAGATGTCGCTCACGTTCCATGTTTCACAATCTGAGCATTCCACATTTCACAATTTGAGCATTTCATGTTTCACAATCTGAGCGTTCCACGTTTCACAATCTTAGCATTCCACATTTAACTTTCGTCAGAGATTAAATATTTTATTAATCAGATTCTCCTTAGAATCTACTTAATCATATTTTATTTTTCACAGGTGGAATATTTTTACAATTAATACCTCTAGAATGCAAGAAGGGTCGGTAGAGTTCTCATCGGGTAGGGGGGCAGAAAATCAGCAAAAGAAGACTGGAGACACTCTGTTTGATGCAGAGATTGTAAATTTTTGCAACTTTGAAGTAATACAGTTAGTCCTTCTCTTCATTCCTCTTTTGTTAATTGAGCAAATTTCTTTGATGAATGGTGATTTTCACTTTAGATTATTTATGAACACTATTTATTTAATTAAAACATTTATCTATTTCTGCAAATGATTAACATAAATTAATAAATTCATGTTAATGATTAACATAAGCTACAGGGTAATATTGCGTGTGCCTAATCCTTAAAACTACTATCAGTGAATTTTTCAATTAGCATAAACTACTATGTGCCAAATCAAATAAAAATTAGTAACCTTGCTATACTCAATGTGCCAAATCAAATATGCCACGTGTCACAATATTATCATTCCACGTGTCACCCTAGGATATTAGATATCAACATTTTAACAAAAATATTTATAGACGTTTTGCTTTAAAGACTTTCTTGGCAAGTAGACATATTCTCAGAGAAAGAGCGGCCGCTCTTTCTCAAAGGTGTTCTACTATTACAATTCCCTTCTAAATGAAGGGTCGGTCGACCCTTGTTATTCCAAATATTCTTTCCATAATAGTTACAATTCCCTTCTAAATGAAGGGTCGACCGACCCTTGTTATTCCAAATATTCTTTTCATAATAGTTCGACACTGCAAGAAGTGTCGGTCGATCCTTCTTGCATTATCCATTATGGCTATAACAGGATTGATGGATAAAAGTTTTGAAATTTACAAAAAGAAGGGGACGCCGATCCTTCTTGTCGTAAAAATGAAGTCGGGACAAACCATTTTTATATTATATAATGTCCAAGGTGTTCTTTTTTTACAATTCCCTCGTAATTGAAGGGTCGGTCGACCCTTCTTATTCCCCATATTATTTTCATAATAGTTCGACACTGCAAGAAGGGTCGCTCGACCCTTCTTATTACCAATATTCTTTTCGTAATATTTTGACACTGCAAGAAGGGTCAGTCGATCCTTCTTGTGTTCTCCATTATGGATATAGCTGAATTATTGGATAAAGGTTTTCAGAATTAACTATGAAAAGAAGGGGTGACCGATCCTTCTTGTCAGAAAACAGAAGTCGGGACAAACTATTTTTATATGTTATAAGTTCCAAGGTGTTCTATTTTAACAATTCCATCAAATTTGAAGGGTTGACCAAACCTTCTTATTCCCAATATTATTTTCATAATAGTTCAACACTGCAAGAAGGGTCGGTCGATCCTTCTTGTGTTCTCCATTATGGATATAGCTGATTTGTTGGATAAATGTTTTCACAACTAACTACTAAAAGAAGGGGCGAACGATCCTTCTTGTCGGAAAACAGAAGTCAGGACAGGTTCACAATTTCCAAATCAAAATTTGCATTTTTTGATTTGAAATTCACACATTTGGAATTGAAATTCATAGTTTTATAACAAAAAACTGCAATTTTAAGGTTCATAAGTAGTCAAAAAACACACTATTCGAATAGAAAAACACACTTTTCAAATCCAATATTGCCACTTTCAGAATCGTTTTTTGCACTTTACAAAGGTTGATATTGACACTTTCAAAGTCTAAATTTACACTTTCTTAGTCCACAACCCAAGATAAGTAAGTAGTAGAGTCAAGAAGTCTTCTATTACTCGTTGCTTCACTAATGACTTGTAACAACTCGTAGGTTCACTAACTTACGAGACTAACTAACTCGACATGTGGTGATCCACACAACGATTCGACATGTTCTTTGAATTGGTCAAACAGAAGACCTAGTTGGGCGACAAATAACTGGAGTTGGATGAACTGAAGCACGTTGATGACTATGAGCTAATTCTCCCTTGGATGGAAATGGGTTTTGATGTCTAGAAACATGTCTGGAGGCACAAACATGATAAACTACGAGGTGATACCCGATACTCCCTTGGCTGGAAATGGGTTGTCATGTCTAGAAACATCTCCATGCACGAAGAAGAAGCTGACATCATGGTATAGTACTAAAAACCCATTCGACGACTACTGCAAGCCTAACATTGAGGACCGCAGTAGCACATGTTGTCTTAGAGAAGAAATCTTCCAAGACAATGGCTTGCATACCAATCGGTTATTGAAAGAAGAGTGACGAAAAGAAGATTGACAAAAATGTGATTGGTACCAAAAAACATAATGAAAAATCCATGTATTGAGACTTCGACAGTGCTCGCAATGCCCATATATCATGGTCTAGTGAGGATTTTCAAGGGAGCCAATTTCGATATGCTCATATATCATGAGGAGAACTGGGGAGAGATCATAAGACTCAAGCATTTCTCATTAAAAAAGGATAGAGAACAGAGGCAATAAAGAAAAATGCAATGGCTTTGATTCTCGAATATTTTAGTTTGTTGTGATATGGGGCATGGTTAGCTTATATATAGTGAGTGGCTAGTGAGTTGATGGATTTACCGGGATGGGACGAATGGGTAATGTAATCATCACAGTATGGCGGGATGTCACTATATTACTCGTGTGAAGAAAATAATCTCATCATGCTTCAGTCGACATTATGTCTTGTCATGAACAAAATATACAGATGCCACTCACGTTCCATGTTTCACAATCTGACCATTCCACCTTTCACAATTTGAGCATTTCACGTTTCACAATCTGAGCATTCCACGTTTCACAATCTAAGCATTCCACATTTAACTTTCGTCAGAGATTAAATATTTTATTAATCATATTCTCCTTAGAATCTACTTAATCATATTTTATTTTTCATAGGTGGAATATTTTTACAATTAATACTTCTAGAATGCAAGAAGGGTCGCTAGAGGTCTCATCAGGTAGGGGGGCAGAAAATCAGCAAAAGAAGACTGGAGACACTCTGTTTGATGCAGAGATTGTAATTTTTTGCAACTTTGAAGTAATACAGTTAGTCCTTCTCTTCATTCCTCTTTTGTTAATTGACCAAATGTCTTTGATGAATGGTGATTTTCACTTTAGATTATTTATGAACACTATTTATTTAATTAAAACATTTATCTATTTCTACAAATGATTAACATAAATTAATAAATTCATGTTAATGATTAACATAAGTTACAGGGTAATCTTGCATGTGCCTAATCCTTAAAACTACTATCAGTGAATTTTTCAATTAGCATAAACTACTATGTGCCAAATCAAATAAAAATTAGTAACCTCACTATACTCAATGTGCCAAATCAAATATGCCACATGTCACAATATTATCATTCCATGTGTCACCCTAGGATATTAGATATCAACATTTTAACAAAAACATATATAGACGTTTTGCTTTAAAGACTTTGCTGGCAAGTAGACATATTCTTAGAGAAAGAGCGGCCGCTCTTTCTCCAAGGTGTTCTATTGTTACAATTCCCTTCTAAATGAAGGGTTGGCTGACCCTTGTTATTCCAAATATTCTTTTCATAATAGGTACAATTCCCTTCTAAATGAAGGGTAGGCCGACCCTTGTTATTCCAAATATTATAATTGGTTTGATGGATACAAGTTTTGAAAATTACAAAAGGAAGGGGAGGCCAATCCTTCTTGTCATAAAAATGAAGTTGGGACAAACCATTTTTATATGATATAATGTTCAAGGTGTTCTATTTTTACAATTCCCTCGTAATTGAAGGGTCGGTCGACCCTTCTTATTCCCCATATTATTTTCATAATAGTTCAACACTGCAAGAAGGGTCACTCGACCCTTCTTATTACCAATATTCTTTTCATAATATTTTGACACTGCAAGAAGGGTCGGTTGATCTTTCTTGTATTCTCCATTATGGATATAGCTAAATTGTTGGATAAAGGTTTTCACAATTAACTATGAAAAGAAGGGGCGACCGATCCTTCTTGTTGAAAAACGGAAGTCCGGACAAACCATTTTTATATGTTATAACTTAGCGGATTGAGTTGTTATTCAAACAATGACTTAATATTTTAGACATTGAAATTTTCACTTTAAAATTTTGAACATTTACAAATGAAAATTGCAATTTTTAAATAAAAAATTGCAGTTTTTTTATTTGAAATTCACACTTTTGAAATCCGAAATTGCATTTTTTTATTTTAAATTCACACTTTTCAAATCAAAATTTGCATTTTTTTATTTTAAATTCACACTTTTCAAATCAAATTTTGCATTTTTTGATTTGAAATTCACACGTTTCAAATCAAAATTTGCATTTTTGGATTTGAAATTCACACTTTTCAAATAAAAATTTGCATTTTTGGATTTGAAATTCACACTTTTCAAATCAGAATTTGCATTTTCTGATTTTAAATTCACATATTTTGAATTGAAATTCATGGTTATATAACAAAAAACTGCAATTTTAAGGTTCATAAGTAGTCAAAAAACACACTATTCCAATAGAAAAACACGCTTTTCAAATCCAATATTGCCACTTTCAGAACCCATTTTTTCACTTTAGAAAGGTTGATATTGACACTTTCAAAGTCTAAATTCACACTTTCTTAGTCCAAAATTTGCCTAATTTGTCCAAATTTAATGAAATTGGCGTTGTATTGTAGGAAGCCACTTAACGCTTCAACTTGCACATAGTTTGAGGCTTCCAGCCATAAGCAAACTAGAGGATGTCAATCTGTTTCACAAGAGACCTGCAGTAAGAATTGTCTTCTCAGAAGCTAGATGGATGCTATATTTTGAATGGATGCACATAGGTGATAAGCATATAGATATGGAATTCTCCAAATTCTATAGTCAGTCAACTGCAGAATTGAGGGGAATGCAAATTCAAGCAGATGAGGCAGTTATTGCGAGGGTCATGGGATTATCACAACTTGGAGAAAGATGGTTTGAAAAGAAGTCAACAACGAAGGAGTTAAAGGAATAATTTTTAGAGGAAGGCAAGACAGTCAAAGTCTCAGAAAAAAGGAACCAAAAGGAGCTCTCTTCCAACCCCCTGGGACCAGGTAGCTTACTGTGTACTTAAATATTTGACTTGTGAAGGGAGATTCAATTTAATTTTTGGTTATCATTTTAAAATTTTAAATCATTTAAGGCACCAGAGGTATATAAACATTCCATATTTCCATTCAAGTTCAATGGAGTCCATGTGTAGAATGGTAAAAGAGAGCCATAATCCAGAAACTAGTTTGGCTCACCATGGGTTAATTCAACTGTTGATTGAAGATGCTTTAAAGAGGGTGAATCAGACTTGGGAATATTTTATAGGGAATCCTGCTTCTCGTGAGAGATAAAATCCTTTGGAGTCACTAGAGAAAATGAGACCCAGAAACCCTAATGAAAAAGAGAATAAACCCATGGAGAGAAGCTTTGGCTGAGTGCTCAAATCGTCCTAGAACAAGGTCTAGGATATCCGCAACCCATGAAGAGGAAGGAATTAAATAAGATACATAATTAGGGGGTGCATTGAGAAATAAATAAACCCTACCTGAACCCTTGACTGGGCCTGGAATGAGATTTGAGGCATCGGTAATTTTGAAGGAAGATGAAATTAAAGAGGATGTTTAAACTATGGATATGATGAGTAAAGAGGAAGGAATTCAAATCACAGGGGATATTCAAAATTTGACTAAGGAATAAGAGGAATTGGGGGGATTAGAAGCAGAAGAATCAAGGACGGAACAAAATAAAAACCGAGGGAACATAAAGGAACCACATAGTCTTGTATTAAAAAAATATCATCCACTTATGCTCAACAAGTATAGAAGAGCCTATGCACGACTTAGAATATCATATTTGAAGCTTAAGCTATCCCATGAAGAGTAGTCAATAGAACTAGAAACACTGAGGGAACTAAAATATCTTAAGTATGAAGGAATAATGGAAACCATGGTAGAGGCTGCAGAAATGACAAAGGAGTGGCCTGGTAAAAATGAGACATCACCATCAATAAAAAGGGTTATGGGGATAGTTACTATGGGACCAAGTGCTCCAAAGGATGAATATTAACAGATAAAGGAAGAGCATTTTGTAGGAGACAAGGATGGTTTACTGTTTGATGAAGTTTGGATACAAAAATTAGAAGAATCCTTGGAAAAAATGAAGATAAGATCTGGTGACTTAGAAACAGGGCTTATGAATGCTATGTCAGAAAAGGAAAGGAGAATTCAAGAACAGAAAGGGGAGAAAGAAGATAAAAGAGAATCACTCCTTATCTTCCAGCAACTTAATATGAGGATTGAAAAACTACAATGTGACAAGAAATATTTAATTCATTTGGCTCATGCTATGAGGAACCTGAGACCACCTCCAAACATGTATTTCATTTACCTCAAATAAAATAATGTTTACTTACGCATTAGAATGGTATCATCATGAAATGATGACCAAACGAAATGGGGGAGCGATTTATAAGGATATTTTCACATGAAAATGAAGAAGATCAATATCTCCTCTATGAACTATATCTTCATAATATTGTAATGGTCAATATTGATGATTGGGACCCACATCGTCATTTGGGGGAGGTTCAGCTGCATGCCTTTACATATTTTATGAGAAATCAATTAAAATGGCATAGTTATCTCTCTTTTTCTGAATCTCGTGAATGGGAGGATGCTTTGTGGGTCAGAGGCTGTCCAAACCCATCAAGGTTGTTTCTAGAAAAAATTAGATATTTATAGGAGAAGGCACTTGTTATTAGATTGAAAGAAGCCCAAAGAATGGTTGTTGAAGCATGTCATGGGTGGATATATCGCCATAAGATGGAATATCTTTCATGTTTCAAGAAGAGGTCTCATATGCTGGATCCATGATGAAGAGTGAGGGATCCATTCACTCCTAACAAGCTAGAAATTGCACTAGAAGATCTACAGGTGTACTTTGACTATCTTAAGGTATATGGTACTGACTGGATCAGGATTCGATTTCATTATCCACTTCTTTGGAGTCCAGTTACTGAGAAAAGAGATGATGAGTTTTGGAACACAATGGCTCAGCAGTTGGGATTCTACAAGGGAATCGATGAAGGGAACCCTCCTTATCGATGGGGTAATGAACGAAAAAGAGATATTCCTAGCACTTTCACTCATGGGAAGTAATTTTGTTTGGACTGAGGACATCCCGTTTAATTACTTTTACAGAACATTTGCATCCATATTTTTGTGCTTTTACCTAGACTTGTGGTTATGATATGAAATAAGGTTTATTTCTACATGATTTGTTTAACATGGGATGTATGAGTGATTGATTGCGAATATGATCCTTGCTGATGGTTTTTGGTCCTTTAATTTAACAACAATTATCATCCTTAGGAAGTTGTGGATCCTATGGAAGGCTATGGGACCAGTTCAACAATTACAGAAGTGACATCATAATCTGATGTGAGCTACAGAACTAAGTGTAGTGTTTCGGCAGCTCGTGTCATATCCCAGTTTTGCACTTGTATTTAGTCGATAGTGCAACAGATGGAGGAGTTAGTTCTTTTGCTGGGATCAAAGCTATTATTAGCTTATCAATTTTTGATACTTGTGACTTCAATCTATTCAGATCCATGTAATAGAAGATCAAGATTTAAGCTATGATTAGTATAGTTATGTTTTGTTGATAATTGTTTTCCTTCATATTCAGTGCTTTTTTTTATTATGCGTAGAAATTCGACTTTTTGTATATGTATAAAAATGGATCGAGCTCCTCTAGGGGGGTTAGCCATCATTTGCACACAACATTTGAACCTATATGTAATCAGATTTTAGTATTATATGAAACTGTTCCTGATGTGTTGATCAATTTCGCGTGAGTGAGTGGCTTTACCAACTTCCGTCTTTGAAGTCAAGGGCCCCTTCCGATGACAACTGTTGTTGTAATTTAGATATTTTCCTTTCTTAAATTTAGTGGTGTGGTTAATTATTTTTATTTATAGAGTGGTGTGTTATTTATAGGGATATTATGTTGTCTATGTGCTTGAATTGATTCTCAAATTACATATATTTTGAATGGTGGTTTGCTGGATAATTACAAAGGAGACTGTGTGTATTGTGGATGCATGATTGGAAACAACAATATCTTGGTGGATGAATGTTGGTTAAGGATTCCTAGAATGTTAGATTATTGGTTTGATAAGTAGAGGAACATTTTTCCCTTTTTGCAATTTCAACCTTGATTAGTTTCTTTCATTGTGGTTAGCATTAGCTACTAGTTCATTTATAATTGTTCTTCTATAGATTTGATGTCAGCTAGATTCAAAATTTATTTTTAATTCTTCTTCCTACAAAGTGTGGCTTAGGTGTGAATTAGTTTTAGAAATTTATTTTCTGCATAGTAGGATTACATTTAGAATTTATCTTCCTACCCGCGTGACTAAGATATTTAATTGGAAATTGGTTGGTTACTGCTTCCAGAGTATAGCTAGTTTTAGAGCTATCCTTTGATTACCTGCAATGCAAATTGAGTTGATGTTCTTCCACCAAGCTGTTGAATTTTCTGATTCTGTTTCCATTGGTTTATTAAATACCTCTGTTTTTTAAGATCATCAAAAACTTGGTGTCTGGCATAGACCTTTTCAGGTAGCTCATAAGTTTTTACAAACTTGAGGTTGATAATTAATGATCAGTTTTCAATTTCTTTCCAAGTCAATTAGAAGGTAAAAGAAAACATAGTTAATCGATGAGTTTTGAGAATCTTAGAATTGGGGCTTTGGTGAGCTTCCTTTTAAGGTGTTCAAATGATCTTGCACATTCTTGAGACCATCTGAAATATTTATTTTCTTTTATTAGTTCTTCCAATGGATATGCCATGTAATAATAGTACCTTATAAATTTCCTATAATAGCCTGTGTGACTGATGAGTATTCTGACTTGCTTTGTATTTACTTGCGGTTTCAATTCGAGGATAAATTTAATCTTTGCATAGTCGACTTTGATCCCTTCTTTACACATGATATGTCCAAGTAAGATATCGATTGGAGTTGCAAAGATGCACTTTTTAATATTCAATGATAGTTGGATTTGTTGGCATAATTCTAAAATTAGTCGAAGATATTGGATATGATCCCTTAGTAGTGAGTATATTGTCCAATCATCAAAATAAATCACCATATTTATATATATATACTATTGAAATTCTTTTAAAACTATCCTAGAAAATACTATTGGTGCATTCTTAGTAGTGAGTATATTGCAATAGGGATTTGATGGTATCCTGAAAATCCATTGGTGAAAGAGTAACATTCATGTCCTGCAAATTCATTGATAATTTTGTCGACCAAAGGTGTAGGGAATGGGTTGGTTAAAGTCACTTTATTCAATCCTCTGAAGTTGACACATATTATTAATTTTGTTGGATCATGTTTCCTGGGTTGGATGACCATAGGGCGGGCCCATTCAGACTGATCGATTGGGTAGATGATTCCTACGACAAGCATATTATCAATTTCCTTTTTTACTATGTCCTTATATTTGTGTGACAACTTATAAGGTCATTTCTTGACAAGATCGGTATTCGGTTTTATGTTGATATTCATTTTTCCCATTTCTTGGACTAGTCCTTTTAAATATTTGTAACCTCATGAAAAAACATCATGATATTCTTTCAATAATTTAGCAATGTCAGCTACTTGTTGGTCAGACCAGTAATATCCAATCTTTGCCATTTTTGGTCGGTTTTTGTTCGAGATGACGATTTTGTTTAGTTTGATTTCCGCATCCATCCATTGTGGTGCTCTTTGTTTGTTGATATTTCATTCTTTGAATTATGTAAATGCTTGGGGAAAGTCATTTTTAGTTAATCTTTCTGGTTATTTTTCTCCTTCTGTGCCTATTTTCATCAAAGTTTTTATATATTGTTGAACATTAGGGTGATTTCTTTTCAATTGGAAACTCTTTCCCAATGTTTTATCATTTTCAATCTCTATTCGTGTTGATTGGTATATTGGTATTGTTGTGAGATTATTGCAAGTCGATTGAGGTCGTTCTGTGGACGTCGACGTAGCATTTACATTCGTCGATTGTAGAAATTTTTTGATATGCTTGGATGCTTCTCTTATCTTTTCTTCTTCTGGGATGAAAGAAAAATCTTTGATGAAATTTTGTTTGTGTTGTGGCCAATTGAATGTTTATCCCGTGGATTCTTCCATCTTGTACCACTTGCTTGGTAAATCTTCAAGTGTATTCAGAAAAATTTGGGGATATAATTTTTCGTTTCGGTATCTGAATCATGTCCAATCACTTTCACATATACTGATATGGTGGACTAGGTATTGACCTTGCATAAATTTAGGTATTATGACTTGTGTTGGAAGCTTCTTTCCTCCAAAATTTTCAATAAATTTTGTGGAAGTAATGGTCCAATTTTGAAGATGATATTGATGTGTGTCCCACCACCTTGCTTCTTGTTCAATATATGTTTAAACTAAAGTCTGGAGTCGACCTTGATCACCCACATTTTTATACAGTTCCTCAATATGAGTAATTAGATATTCTCATTCTTTATATCGAAGGGGTGGAATACTCGGCGGTTCCTTCTTTGTTGGAATCATGGTTGGATATTCTCTTATTTTATTCTCAAACATTTTTAGTATGAGAGATATAGCAAAACATTGCTATGCTATTTTTCTGGGAATAACCTCAACAGACCAATAGTCATGAGCTTGTGTTTCATAATTTTAAATTTTCCAATCATACAACTCTGAGTCATAGTCCAACCCAACCGACAAAGGAATTCCCAGTTGTAGTTCTCCATGATTATTAGGTTTGATGAAATATTCATTATTGTTGATTATCTGGTATAGATTTTGGATGTCCTCATCATGATCATCACGTTCATCCTAGGGTTTTCCTTGGGATGGATTGATAAGTACAATTGCTTTCTTTCCACCTCCTTTTAGTTTAATCCTTTCTTTTTCTAGTGAGATGGATGCTTTCGTTTTTTGTCCCCAAGGTCACCTGACTAGTGTTGTAAAATATTTATCCCCTTCTCGTGGGTCAATCATTTCAAAGTTTATATGTGTGCTAATACCCATGGTTAAAGTTTTTACATTTCACCACACACCAATAGGTTCAATTAGTCCTTGGTCAGATAACTTGAGATAAATCCCTTATTCTTCAAGTTGTGGCCGAACAATGATTTCCCATGTTGATATGGTCATTATATTTTCTTACAACCCAAAGTTGAGGATGACTTTCTTAATGTGAAATCCATTTTCTTCAAGATCACAAGGGGGTCCATATCATTTTTTTCTTTATGATTCAGACTGCACAAAATTTTAGTGATATTTTCATTTTGAACGTTATTTTTTATTATATGCATTAAGTCAATTAACCTTGCCATGAATTATTCTTTTGTTAGGAAATGTAGTTGTCATTGAGTATTTTAGTCTTATTTTCTTCCTTACTTTCTTCAGATGCAATTTGTGAAAATACTTCCAATGCATTTTCGAATATTTCTTTCTACTTCAACGGATTAGGATAATGTCCTTTCTTATTTTGTAGTCGTATGACCTAGGGGTTATACCTATCAATTTTGTTCCTTGTCTCGTGATTATATGCAATTTTTTTTGTACTGCAAGCTTCATTCTTGGAAACAAAAGAAAAAATGTTAAAATTTTTTATTTTATTGAGAGCATCTAACATCATGGGGCACTCTTCGTGACTGTGCTTCCCCACTCCAAACTTTGTACAAAATTTTAAGTCTGTCTTGTCCTTCCACGGACAATCAGGACTCAAATTATCTTCACTGAAACATACATAGTAGTGTTGTCGACTTCGACTTGGTATTCGGTATCCCCGATTATTATTGTTTCTTCCTCAACCATTGTATCCTCTTCATCGGTTGTTACCACTATTGCGGTGTTCGTTGTTGCGATTGTCCCGACCTGTTTGATCAATTTTATGCGTCTCGTAGACTGTGTGGTGGATTGCCTTGCTCTTTAAATTCTTTATACACTCTACAATCGTATGTTGTTTCATTTGACTGAATTTGCACCACTTTGGATTTACATTATCAACATTATATGGACAGTCTATGGTCGCATGGGGCTCAAATATTTCACATATGTCGAAAAAGTAAGTCGTCTTTGTCGTCTGTAAGTTCTCTGGCTTTCTTTCATCTAGGAATATATTCAATCTTTATTTAGGTATTCTAAGTTCTCTTTGATATGCATTATAATCATTGTGGTAACTTCTCATATCATGATATGGGCAAGTGTCTTTAGTGTGTTATTCATTGGAGCATTTGGTACAACAGATATCATTCTGCCGCAGAGTCGAATGTGGCAATGATTTCTCCATTGTACCGATTCCATCTTCCAGTTGTTTGTATATGGTGCGACTCGAGTGCTTTGATTTTTACTCAATTCTTAGGGATTTCTTCAGTAAATATTCGTAATATCAATAGTTGTGCAGTAGTAGTGGAGTCCTAATTCTTTCTAACAATCCTTAGACAAAAAATTGAATTACTATAGTAGGGTCCAGATTCTCTTAACCTTTGTTTAATCTACTTCATCTTGTGTCCTGCCAAATGATTTGTATCATTGGATTTCGAGAAGTCTAGGAATGTCTCTCTTATATGCTTCTTCATTTTTAGAAATTTTTGCAAACATTTTCATAGACCACTATTTTTTAGGCCTCCTTCAAACTATGCAATATGCTAATTATCATCATCAATAAGGTTAGCTTGCCACAAGGCTCCACACACAAAACAATTTTTTTTAGGGTCACCATACCCCTCAAAAATAGGAGTATTAATTGGAAGACACACATCCATATTGCTACTTTTAATGGTTCTTGGACTTACCGACTGATTGCTAAAAGAGATTACTATTTGAGGACCAGTGATAGCTTGTAGTGGATGTGACTACTTCAACGACATATGTATTTCTTTTACAGATTCCTCTTTGTCAGGTCAGGTCTCCGATGAGTTAGTTGGTTCTCTTAATAATGTTGCTAACAAGGGGGGTTACTTTGATGTGTTCTGAATAAAAAAAATTAAAAGAGTGTCTTTCGAAATCGGGTGTGAATGCAATCCAGTTACCCCATTCTAGCCATCGGATCATCAATCTAGCTGCAATTCGTCCACATTGGTCTAATCAATTCCATATACTAGTGTTTCCTAGTTGTAATTCCATGTCATGCTCGACGATTTGTCTAATGGTTGGCCGATTCGTCGTTATCATAGGTATCTAACTGACAAGAGTTGAAGCATCTGATATTGTGATACACAAATTCGGTGGGGTCAACACCATTTCTTTTGACCACTTTTCCAATGTCAGTGCCTCACCTTCTTCTTCTACTAGTCAACTTTTCCTTAACTCAGGTAGGAATTTTGGTTGCTCGACTATTTCTACCAACATATTCATACATCTGTTACTGTGTAATGGAATGGAAATATCCATTAACTGCTCTCTTCGTTTGTCTATTTTTTCTCTTTCTATTCTATGTATATCTATTGTTTGTTTGTGGATGACTAGACATTTTTTTTGTCACAACAGACTTGAATTTTTACAGGCCTTCATTCTTTCATCAACTAACCTTAGGATTCCTTTTTCAAAACATATCTTCAACAACCCCCTCATTTCCAAACTGACTCTTATTGGGAGACGGATTCAAGGTTAGCAATGGTCGTCATTTGTTTAGGAAATATTTCCACTATCGTTCATTAACAAATCACTCCCACTCTTTTTGTTTATTTTCCCAATATGTCACCCATGGTCTTCTAATGGCAGTCGAGGCTCGACTATATGTACATCACCATTCTCAATCAAAACTTTGTATAAAAAACTTGGCACGGAGCATAAAAATCCTTCATGAAGATCAATGTAAAACTTACGTTTAACTTTATCGGCATATACTCTTTCCTCAATGGCTTGTTCTTCACAAAAGTCTTCGCATATTTTTTCAAACCATTGGTACAATTTTTTTCTTCCTCTATTATAGATATTTCACATTAACAACTTTTTAGTCTCGACATCCAATCTAGTCATGAACAATGATCGGAAACTTCTTTATCTCACGAGGAACAATCTCTATGAATTTTTCATGGGTTTCAGTGAAGAATTCCTCACTTTTCTGTGCTAATGTTATCTTGTTCTATCTTGCATAATTTTGAATATGGTTTTCCACCTTTTTGTCCCACCACTCTCAGATCTCTCTTTCTGTTAGCATTTATGCATATTTCTCATGTCTTCACAAGGTATACTACCGTCAATAGAACCAATGTTCTAGTCGAGGGAATTGCATTTGTTACTAGTAATATACCAACATGAAGAAAGATTCACATACATACACACATTATAGAATCATACATAAGAGAGTAAGTGGGATAACAACAACAAGCTTTTCTATTAACATGACCAAAATATAGTACAATAAAAGTGTAGAGATGTTATCATGTTATTGGCTCATCAACCTATATATATTGATTACAAAATATTATTCAATTACAACTTCCTGGTCGGTTGTCTAACTGACCGACTCGACTATAGTCGACGGAGGATCTAGTCGACCAATCAACTAGGCTCTTCCAACATGAACCCTTTCTTAACTACTAGATTAAATATCTTGTGGATGTGTGGGATGAGGATAGTCCCTCCAATTTTTAATATTTTGGCTTGGTAGCCTTCAATGTCTTTGGATTTTCCATTTGCTAGGAACTTAACCCCAAAATCTATGTCTTCTAGTGAGAAAAATTCTTTCATTGTAAGAAGGTGTTGTGTAGGAAAATACCTTATAGTGGGGAGACGACACTACCAAATTGGGTGGGGTGATAGGTAAATACATTCATTGTCTTGCATTAGTTACTACAAATGGAAAGAGATTAAGATATCGAAAGTTGTACCTTTTTAACGATGGTTGGTCCTAACTTCGCTTGATCTTACGCTATGACAAACCTGCAACACAAAGTTAACCTTCCTCAGCGTATCTTGACTATAATAAATATGATGAGATCAGAAACAACTTAACATCAAGTACAATAAGATATTGAACCAAATCTACATTCAATCAAATAGACATTCAATTTGGGACAGGAATGGTATTTCCACCTTTTTATTGTCAAAGAAATGTAGAAAAGTACAGATATACCTGATCTATCCAGACACTTACGCAACCGAGTCCTTGGCTCCTACTATTCACAATGACTTGGGAATTCCTCCAGTGTAACAATAGTTAAAGCATTCCTTCTAGGTCCCTCTCTCATGGCTCCCCCTTGTATTTATGGGACAAGGTAGGAAATTGAATTCAGGAGGTGGTTGAATTGGGAGGTTGGGGAAGTTGCAGAACCAGCTTCAACTAATCCCAATTCGTAATCTTAATATATTTTTTCATTTCGTATTAGTATGTGCACAGGTTTCATACAGCCAGACTAGCGCATAGTAAGCAACTTTTGCACTTTACAACCAGCGTTTGCAACATTTCAAAGATATGTGCTGGTTGTCTTCAAGCAGAGTAGCGTTTAGAACGCTGGATCACTGTGGCAATAGTAGCGCATATGTCATGAAAACTATAGAAAAAATAATTTTTTCAGCTGAAGAGTGTATTTTCAGCAATAACTCATCCAAGTCAACCTATCTCTTCCATCCATAGTGTCCCTTTGTGTGATCGACAGAGCAATGTGATCACGGATGGAGAAGTGCATATTTGACCTACAATAGAAGGGTTTGAATGTTATCTCTAATATCCGAGGATTTGTAAAGAATTTTAAGATAGGAATTACAATCCATCAAAACAATATTACTATCATTTTTTTATGGGTTATAATTTTCCTCCAAAATTTCTTAGGAGCCATCTTGGAGAGGTGTAAAATATTTTCCTGTCTTTTACTTAGATAATTCCTTTTTTCGTCTTCTTTTAATTAGGGATTTATAGTGATTTATCTTTTTCACTTTTATCAATTCTGTGGTAGCTTGGTTAATTTATTTTCTCACATCTTTACACTCTTGATCTGTAATGTCTCTTTTTATAAATTTATTAAAATGGTGAAATTTTCTATTTTTCCACTAGTTCGACCCTTGAATAGTATTGGTTTTTGGATATCCAAATGGATCCAAATGCTCCCAAATTATTACAAGGTTCATTGATTCTCTATAGTCTTCAAAAGGCTTCTACAACTCTCCTTAAGATTCCATCCAAGGTAGGGGATTTTACTAGCAATTTCTCTTAACTAGTATTGGTTTCTTGATCTCCAAAAATCTCCAAATGCTCCCAAATTGTTAAATAATATGGATGGTATTAGGACATGATTACTAGGTTCATGGATTCTTTAGAGTCTTCAAAATTATTCTGCAACTCTCCTTTGAATTCTGGCCAATGTAGGAATTTGACTAGCAATTAGGGGTTCAATTACCCATGGGGTAGATGCTGGAAATGACTCTCCAAATGATATTGGACCCTCTCTAATTTATTAAAATAGGTAGGTTGTATATAGGGGACATAAATATAGTCTCATATGCATCACCATTTAGTTTATTAATTCTGATATAACCCTCTTAAATCAGATATAAAAAGACTAGTTTTGACATAGGGGGAAATGATAATAAATATTCAGGAATGGTTATGAAACTCAAGAATATTGCTCCAAGTGCTTGTATAATGAATATGAAACTTCTTCATCATATTAATGGCACTCCATACAACATTAATACATCATACATTGACTGAAATATTCGAATTCGATACCACTTCAAGTGCAAATAACAAGGTATTGGAGAAATGACACCATTTGTTCATAGCTTACCATTTTTACATCAAATATCTTTGAGTTTCGACTTGAAAGTATTATGAGAATTAAAAATAGAGTATATATATCATATTACAAATATATGGGTCCTTAATATCTATCCCAAAGAGTTCATCAGCTCAACAGGTGCACCTCTCCTCAAGGAGCAAGAATATGCCAAGTAATAGAAGAATGATTGTAGAAGAAAGTTGAAAGAGATGTGACCATGAGATACCTTGTAGATTCAACCTGTAAAAAAATACTCCATTAAAGCTCCAAATGAAAGGTCTGAATGGCCTTTCCAATTACCAACAAAGATGGGAATCTTTCACCCTCCAAATTGGTGTTAAGTCAAGTAGAGTAGCACTCCACTAGCTCTCTTCTCAAAGACAAATTATGAAAATGATAAAAAGATACCATAATTCTTTGTTTATTTTATTTTATAAACTTCTAATGTCCTCCATGGGTCGAATTCCTTCCAATATATTCATGCCAATTCAAGTTGGGAAGAGATTCCAATGTGTGCCACTTGTCCCTCCAATTCTAGCCTCCTCCTCCACCAAATTCGAATAGGTGTCTCTTTGGATTCCCTAACTCCATTGAGCTTCCTCTTTGAGGCTATTTTTATCCTTGACATGTCATCTATTTCAGATTTCGGCATTCATGTCTGATTTGTGTCATGGTTTTCATAGCATCTTCATCATTGTTGTCATAGAGCTAGGGAATCTAGTCCAAGTGTCCCAGTAGCTCCAAAATGCCTCTTCCTCTTCCACGGGAGTTACTCTTCCTCTCCAATTCAAACTTAATTGAGTCATTCCAAGTATATTGACCTTACAACTCATCCCAATAACGTTGGGATTCTTATGGATTTGAAATGACAAGAGGAGGATGCCATGTGGCATAGAAGATCTAGCTTGTGTGGGTCCCACATCCTCCATGTGTCTTCAAGATCAATTGCCACTTTGATTTTCCCTTGTATTTATTTATTTTGATCATTTATTAAATATATATGCCATTATAATGTCCAAACATCATTTATTATCCCCCTTATTTCAAATCCTAAAGGTTCCACCTCCAATCTTGGGAATCAGTAATTTTCCTCCATGACAGTTCATTTGGATGGGTATATTACAAAATTTGAATTGGGAATTTCTATTAATGTGACCCACCTTGTCCATTTGGATATAATTTCACATTATTACTAACTTGGACTTCATTCTTGGTAATTATTTGACCCTTAGCATCAATTTGACAAACTATCATGAGTATGGCCAAGGGGATTAGGCCATTATGACCGAATGCAAAATTTTGGTACATGACAAATACTCCCTTCCCAATATTGTTGGTCCTCAAGCAATTTAAACACATTTATGTGGAAGAACCTACTTTCTTTCCAAAATTTTGCTTCCCAAAACTTCTCTTCTGGAACCTTGAGTAGAGCCACCCATGCCCTACAATTGTGTGTTTCTAAAAGCAAGGAGATGTGGATTTTCTTTTTCATTTTGATATCCCCTAAAACATCACCACTAAACACCAAAATGTTAATTAAATCCATCAAAACCATGTTTTCACAATTACTCTGTACCTCTTTCATATTTTGGAAACCCCTTCTGATATGTATGTAATTCTTGAAGTTGCAACTGAATTACCCAACTTTCAGCCTTCGAGATCCCATCAATATTTTAGAGAGGAACCACCATGATTGTTGCTGCACTACTCTGATAAAAATCACTTTATTAAGTGGGGAATCCATCTCCCATACTGCTTGTTTCCCAAAAAGGTTGAAGTCAATGGGACTAAAAATTATCCCAGGGTCCCATTGCTTGTATTGCATTTCAACAATTAAGAGTGCTCTCCAACCCATACCATCAGGAAAGAGAATTCCTGGATCCCATTTTCTTGTATTCATTCTTCTAAATATTAGGATTACAAAAGATATATCATCAAAGGACATAACAACATAATAAAAATGTACAGCAAGGAGGTGCCTCATCAAAGAATCATGAAAGTGCTTATACCTCCAAGTAATTAAACCACCATTTACCAAGTGCATACAAGCTTCAAGTGACCAATCAAATCTGATCCAATGACATAGGTGAGGATCCCATGTCCTATAATGCTACTCCAAAAGGATGTAAGATGCATCAAAATAATCAGCCATGTGTTCTTTCATCAAAAAAGTGAATGAAGAACCTCCACTAAAATTTGAACCAAGTAGGGAGAAAAGAAAACAATAAACCTTCAAGGGGCTCACATAAGTAGAATTTGTGCGCCCGTGAACATGTGAATCATCAAGAAATAACAAAGGATGCTATTTCCAATAATAATTTTCTCCAATCATATACCTCTTCACCCAATTAGTGGATGAATTTCCTCCAATATCAATTGAACTAAGCAAGGAGCAAGGAAAATCATGAGTCTTCAAGTGACTCAAGTGAACATCATAAGTGTATCCATGTGGATGTGTCTCATCATAAGGTAACATTGGATGCTGCTGTGAATGTAAATAAGACATCGCTCTAATAATGTCTTCATATAAAGGAGAGATAGGAGTTTCATGCTCCTCATGTGGCACCATAAAAAATAAACCTTTCACTCATACTTCATTAGGATGAATGCTGCAAAATATGGAAGTGTAGGATGTAGGAGAATGAACCAACTCACCCAAATGATCAGAAAGTGCAAAAGTGTCCTTATGTTAATGCTCCACCTCCCCCAAAAGTGCAAAACTTTGCTCATAGGTTGGTTCCAAGGTAGTGGAATAATACACTTCTTCAAAAATTGTGTCACCATTTCCAAGAGGAAACTCAAGCTCCTCTTCCACCACATCAAGTGCTTGGGTCTCATAAAGTTCATCTTCAAACACATCAAGCTCATGAAAATTTCCATATTTCTCATGATCTACCATGTCATGAGAATCCTCCATGCAATCTACCATATGACAATTTTAAGCATAGGAGGAAGAACAAGTATATTGCAACCTTTCAAGAAGTTGCTCATTTTGAATTTTGAGTTTATGAATATCCTCATTATTCTTCAAGTATGCATCATGTAATAATTCATTAAACTAAACCAAATTGTTTCTATCAAAAATCAAAGACATGAAATTACCTTTGATTTTGGACATTGCTCTTTGAATCTTCTCCATGTCGTCAAGGAAGGATGGATCCTTCGATGAAGAAACTCTCCAACAAGAATTTGACACCAATGATTGAATGCCATGGAGTATTCTAAGGGTATCTTGGATATTATTTTAATTCATATTAAAGGACCCTTCAATAAAATGAGGCTCTTGCAAATGAACCTCCTCATCTTCTTCCTTCTTGCTTGGACCAACTTCATGAAGCTCAAGTGGTGATGGGGAAGTTGATCTTGGTTCTTCTTTAACTGCTACAAGGTCTTCATTCTCATGCTTAATGGAACTTTGGCTTGCAGCAACACTTTCAAAAGTGATCTCTATGTCACCAACATAGAGGTGTGAGATCCCATCAGTAAGTAGTCCTTCATAGTTCAAGCATCCATCAGTAGATGCTCCTTGATTCATGTCCAAGGTAGAATGTGTCTCGAAATGATCTTCAATATTTTCAATAGAATATTCTTCAAGTTCATGGGATGTATCTTCATATTTATCCTTCAAGTAATATGATGCACTTTGCCCCTTGGTTTCCTTAAGATCAATACATTTGGAATCTCTTTTTGAAGAAAACCCAAAAACTCTCATCAAGTGGTAAATATATGCATTCCCTGAAGGTTCAGATATTTCACTACTCTTTTCACCCACACACATATGATTTTCTCTCCAAGGTATTTTACAAGAATGGCATAAGAATTTCATCACTAACTCCACATATTCATTTTTCAGCCTATTTGCAAACACCCAATCAGCAAAGTCTTTGAAAGGATGGGATTTTTTGTATTTCCCTTATACAAATCAAGATATTTATGATATTGTTGGGGCAATGTTTTATATATTGCTCTCCATATTTGTAACTCATCCATGGGATTATAGTTTGGTGGAGTGAAGAACTCATCTTTATCATACCTATGGTCATAATAATAATCTTCATTCCTCATGAAATTGTAAGAAGTGTTGCATGATGGCACCTCTTCCTAAAACCATTCACAATTTGCTTCATATTGCTCACAATGATATTCATACTACTCATAAGAATATTACTCATGGGAGTCATCATAATAGTAATACATGGCTGTAAATTGTTCTTCAATGTATGATATTAATTCATAGGTTCAAGGACCATGCTCTGATACCACTTTAATGTCCCTTTTTAGAAATTTATTAAAATGGTGAAATTTTCAATTTTTCCACTAGTTAGATCCTTGACTAGTATTGGTTTCTTGATCTCCAAATGGCACCAAATGATCCTAACTTGTCACAAAAGGTATATGTATAGTATTAGGACATTATTATGAGGTTCATATATGATATGTAGTCTTCAAAATGATCCTGCAACTCTCCTTAGTATTCTGGCCAAGGTAGGCAATTTGACTAGCAATTTCTCTTAACTAGTATTGGTTTGTTGATCTCCAAATAGCTCCAAATGATCCCAAATTGTTACAGAAGGTATATGGATGGTATTAGGACATTATTATGAGTTTCATGGATGATTTATATTCTTCAAAATGTTTCTGCAACTCTCCTTTGAATTATTGACAATGTAGGGAATTTGACTAGCAATTAGGGGTTCAACTCCCCATGGGGTAGATGCTGGAAACAGCTCTCCAAATGATGTTGGACCCTCTCAAATTTCTAAAAATAGGAAGGGGATGTCTATGGGACATCAATATAGTCAAATATTCATCACCATTCAGTTTATTAAGTCTTCTATAACCCTCTTAAATCAGATACAAAAAGACTAGTTTTGACATAGGGGGAAATGATAGTAAATCTTCACCAATGGTTATGAAACATAAGAATATTGCTCCAAATGCTTGTATAATGAATACAAAACTTATTCATCATATTAATGGAACTCCATACAACATTAATACATCATACATTGAATGAACCATTTGAATTTGATACCACTTCAAGTGCAAATAACAAGGTATTGGGGAAATGACACCATTTGTTCATAGCTTAGCATTTTTACATCAAATATATTTGAGTTTCAACCTAAAAGTATTATGAGCAGTAAGAAAAAAGTATATATATCATATTAAAAACATATGGGGCCTCAAGAGATATCCCAAAGAGTTCATCACCTCAACAAGTGTGCCTCTCCTCAAGGAGCAAGAATATGCCAAGTAATAGAAGAATGGTTGTAGAAGAAAGCTGAAAGATATGTGACCATGAGATTCCATATAGCTTCAAAATATAACAAAATAATCCATCAAATATCCAAATGAAAGGTCTGAATGGCCTTTCCAATTACCAATTAGGATGGAAATCTTTCAACCTCGAAATTGGTGCTAAGGCAAGTAGAGTAGCACTCCACTAGCTCTCTTCTCAAATGAAAATTCTCAAAATGATCAAAAGATACCATAATTATTTTTTATTGTCTTTTATAAAATTCTAAGGTCCTCCATGGGTCGAATTCCTTCCAAGTGATTCATTCCAACTCAAGTTGGGAAGATCTTCCAATGTGTGCCACTTGTCCCTCCAATTCTGGCCTCCTCCTCCACCAAATTCGAATAGGTGTCTCTTTGGATTCCCTAACTCCCTTGAGCACCCTCTTGGAGGATATTTTTAGCCCTAACATATCATATATTTCAGATGTCAGCATTCAGGTCTGATTTGTTTCATAGGTTTCATGTCATCTTCATCATTGTTGTCACAGAGCTAGGGAATCTGGTCCCAGTGTCCCAGTAGCTCCAAAATGCCTCTTCCTCTTCCATGGGAGTTACTTTTCCACTCCAATTCGACCTTAGTTGAGTCATGAAAAGTATATTTGTCACATACCCCAATTTTGTAAAAATTATGTAATTATTTTATTATATTTCTGAGACATTATGTTAAATTTAATGCTAAGTAGTAATTGATGACTCAGCAGAGTCACTAGAAATGGAATGTAATTCAGTATGTTTTACTATTAATAAATAAATTATGGAGACAACAGCATGGGAGAGCTGTTAAAAAGAGTTTATTGGTCAAACTGGTGCATGGAACTAGGTGGAAAGGAAAATGACAAGTGGTAGCATCCTCAAACACTTCCTAAGTTGCAGGTGGAAACTTCCCTATATTTGGGGTCATGATTCCCCAAGGAAGTGGAATCAGAGCAGGTGGCTCATTAATGACAATTAACCCAACAAAGACCTAGGCAATCTTTTCAATAGTACTCAATGAACTGAGCTGGGGGTTCGAATTGTTCTGGAGGGAGAATACATTCAGGTGAATGTTATTCAGGAGTCCCATTGAGGAAGAGAGAAATATACAGTAAGGAAGTTGTTTGAGAGGAATGCTGCAATAACTTGGTTCCATTATAGCTGTTTGGGTTGAGTGAATTATTTTGCTGCACCTAGTTCCAGCCAGGGAGACCAGAGCAAGCTTGGGGGTCTTGAGAAGTGCTGTCTGGGCACTCTCCAGGAGTTGGTAGGGAGGAACAGCCTCCCATTGCTGTTGTTGTCCACAGAAACAGGTTCTGCCATTTATTTCCTTATGTTTGTGAAGTATGAACAAATGTATGATGAGTTTATTTCTATATGTCTGAAGAGTAATTTGTTATTAAAGTAGTATATCCGAGTAGCAGTAGATAGATTTGTTAGAGTTATTGTGTTTTTCAGCATATCTTAGTAAGAATTAATGTAGTCAAGGTATTACTAGTATTGTGTTTAAATGTGTACAATATAAAACTAACACAGTAGGTAATAAATTATTATTACAATTATAAACCTAGATAGTATAATTGACGAATAGCTAAGCAAAGTCTAAGTATATAGTATTTATGCGCTGTGTAGACAAAATTTAATAAACAGTCATAATAGACAAACAGTAAACCTAACCATAAATATTACAATAAATTATATCATGGTCGACAGTCCTTACAGGAACATTGGTGGCCACAGTTAGAATATGTATATTAGGGTACAAACCCTAGTCAGAAGTTAAACAGTCTCAATCTATTAATTAAATTAATACACAAACCCTAGTTAACATTTTATCCATTCATTTCCTATCAAACAAAATGATTGTACAGAAACCCTAACCGAAAATTCATCACACAGAATTTATTAACAGTAAATAAACCAGTTATTGTTTTTAAAAACAAAAGAAGTAACAGAACAATATCTAGCTCGACATCAAGCTTAAATAGTATAGTATTATCTTTCCTTAAACTTCCATTTTTCCACAGAATCCTAATCGTAACAACAGAGTAAGAACCTAAACAAAATCTTGACTGTGGAGCTCGAACCGAACCCCAACATTTCAGCTTGTCAAATAAAGAAAATATTAGAACTTAAAACAACAATATTACCTACGGCCGTAGCTTAGGTTCTTTGTTAAAGTAATTTTTTTTAAAACCATAGAATTTAAAATACACGCCACATACCAGCACAAATTTATAGAAGGATTTCTAATAAGTCAACTTATAACAAAACCAATGCTAAATAGTTAAGATAATATTCTACCTACAGCCGAGTCACAATCCACTGTATAAGTGTTTTAAAAACTAAAGATTTACTTACTAGTGTACATAGCATAGAACAAAAACAAAACGCATGCAATATACAAGCCCGTTGTACAGGAAGAACTTATATTAAGTTAATTTTCAAAACTCTGGGTGTTAACCCAAAACCCTTTTAAAAGTGTTGTAACGAAACATAAAACCTGAGGCCGTAACCTCACCTACAGAACAGGCTCACAAGCCTTCGTTCTCTTCAAAATTTACAATACAATTCTTCTGTATAAAAACCTAAGTGCCAAAAGGAGGATAAATAGCTTCAACACCGACTGAAGCTGTATTATCCAAATACATCACAGGGTTAAACCTGTCAAGGAATTTTGGTAACAAGGAGTTACAAGACCAAACAGAACGGAGATAGCCACAAAGATGGATCTTTCAAGACCAAACCCTAACCATCCTAACAACCAACAAGGAGGGACGCCATGGTGAAGACCAGGCTTACCAGGTTAAAGAAAAAGCAACTGCCGAAGCTCGAGTCATCCAGGCTGCAAGCAGAGTGAGGGCCTGCAACAAAAGAACATTATCATTAACCCTCAATGTTTTCATTTTTAGCAAATTCTTTTAACTAGAAATAACGAGTAATAAATTATGTAGCTTACTGGTGATGCGAATGAAGTGCAAATACAGTGGATAGACTGATAGCCACGAGTCGAAGAAGGATAAACCTCACCATTGGCACCGGAGAACGAGCTAACCGAAGCAAAGGGTTATCTTCTATAATGGAAGCCCCGACGAAACAAGTCAGCTGATAACACTCACGCCAGGACAGGGTTGGTTTTGGTAACAAAGGTAAACCCTAAGTGCTTAAATAACTCATAGTTTCCAAACAACAAGGTTTAATGACTCCCCAAATGATATAATGGACAAGCACGAATGCTGGGAGCAGTATGGATACTGTTAGCACACTGTAACAGGAAGGGTGGGACAGGAGGGTTCTCAGAGCAACCGAGCCCGAAGGCGAGCGAGAAATGGAAATATTAGGGTTGAGTCAACGCTTTATACCATCAACACTTGGTTCTGAAAGCACCACGTATCATTTTAATATTCCGATGCAGTGGGTCTACGTTCCAAAGTTCCTCGATGTGTTATCAATTGTTTGTTTTTCAATTAAAAATCATACCGTGGGTACACCAAGATCATAGTATAATCATAGAATGGATATTCCATGGTGGTCGCGACCCATAAGTTTTAAACCTGCAATCATATCCATGTTAGAACAATGCTTGGAACTTTGTATAAAGAAAATTACACCTTGCCCTATATTCTTTAAAACTATACTTTGTCAATAGCATTCGAATTTAAGTCTTAGAGCCTATTTAGTCATAGAGAAGTTTGATTATTAATATATAAATTATAAAGAGGTAGGGTCCAAATGAGTTTTATATGGTTGTTAAACCTAATAATATATTGCCATCCACCCTATATTCTTATGTGATAAGACTTAGATTATTCTCTAAGCCTATAAGATAAAGAAATCATATTAGGGTTTATCTGTTACAATTCCACTCCTAATGGCCGTTGGTTATAGCTTTGCATAGATGGGTTAAGACATGTCATTCCTTCATTATGTGACTCTAAATGGTGAAATTCAAACTATACAACTCACATAAATTGGACTAAGGATACCCTAGTCCTTGCTACTTCTAGTTATAATAAAATAAGAATCTCTTAATAGTCTCAGACTCCTAGTGGTATATAAACAAAAATAGACTTTTGTGACCCTTAATATCCAACAAGTTTAATCAATGATGATAATTGAGGACTATTTCTATAAGTGCTTATAGATTTTATTTAAGTGTTATTTATGGAAACAAAAGTAGATTCCAATCTATGCAAACCCTTAAATAATAATAGAAGACATGTATTGACAGGTACTCCTTGCAATTGCTGAAGGTAAGAAAAGTACAAACACAGTGATATTATTGATTCCCAAATCCTTTGCAATTAAAGTATAAATCAAAACATATTCAGAATTTGAACTTGGCATGATGCAGGAAGAGTTCTACCTTTAAGAGGCCTGATAAACCTGGTTAGCATGCTTAAACTTCTGCTGAATGATTTGGGAACAACATTTTTGTTTTACAATACTTTAAAGATTTAAATGTAGCGACCCGCACATTACTTGTATATCTGTAAGAGAAAGACAATTTGATGCATTAGCTTGGAAGCTAAGTAAGCCCAGTCTGCTATGGCAATTTCCCCCTTGAGGTTGCAGAACAGAAAACAATCAGTAACTGTAAATAAAACTCATATTAAAATTTAAGTACAATCACAGATACTTTAGACACATTTATGTTCATCAAAACAGTTAAAAGACTGCATTTAATCATATTTCATGCTATTTTAAAAATTTTAAATTTTTCGGAAATTTTGGGTTTTGACATGTGGTATCAGAGCATGGTTCAAATACTAGGCCTTGATGTGGCCCAACTAGTTTCCGCAGAACAGTGACAATAAAAAGAAAATTTATATGTATATATATAAAGTACTAACTTGTAATTTTTGTTTCATATAAACAGAGCAAAAAATTTCCTTTTTTCTGAATCTAACAGGCAGGTATGGAGAAGCTAGGAGAATATGCTAAGGAGGAATCTCCAAACACTGAGACAAGACAGATGTCTAGAGAACTTGTGATAGAGGAGGTAATTGCTCACTCCTCAGAGCTGATGCAGACTATAAAGGGTTTAAAGATTGAAATAGAATCAGTCAAGAAGGATAATGAAAGGATTCTGAAAACTCAAGAGCAGTTAAATCAAATTCTGATGGAAAAATTTCAGACTGAAGGGAGAAGCAAAAGATCTGAACCTGAAGAAGCTAGCTGTCAAAAAGGGTCAAAAAAGATGAAACTAGCTAAATCAGACAGCAGTTCATCATCTGAAGGAAGAAGGGAACAACACAGCTATCACACTACTAGTGACAATAGTGAGGCTGAGTTGTATAACAGAAAGAAAAAGTATAGGACTCATGAAGAGATTTATGGGGAGTTCAAGAAAATAAAACCCCCAACTTTCAATGGAGAATCTGAAACAGGAGAAGAGGCAGAATCCTGGTTATCCGGGATGAGAAAATATTTCCAGATATACAACTATTCAAATCAGCTGAAGGCAAGAATGGCCATCTATAACCTTTCTGGAAAGGTGGATATATGGTGGCAAGACTTGAAAAGGGTCAAGGGGATCAAAGAAAAAGAGGTAAATTGGAGTACCTTTAAAAGGTACTTCAAAAAGAAATTTCTGTTCGAACAATACTATGAAGAAAGGGCCAAGGAATTTTATGAGTTAAAGCTAGGATCTATGACGATGAAGGACTTAAACAGTGAGTTCTTAAGTCTGTTGAGATATGTGCCGTATTTTGTTGAAGAGAAACCTAAAGTAAAGCGGTTTCTTAGCTGCCTGCCATATCATATCAAGGACAGAATCGAATATGATAACCCCAAAACTCTGGAAGAAGCTATGCGAAAGGCTAACTTCTGTTTTGAACAGAATAAAAAGAAAGAAGGAATAGCCAACTGGAAGGCTAAAAAGAACAGTAATCAGCTTGAGTACAGGAAAAAGGAGTTTGTACCCCAGAAAAATTTCAAGAATAACAAGAACGGAAACCATTTTAATGGTAAAAACTTCCAGGGAAGCAAAAATGGAGCTGCTAATCATTCCAGCAACTTCAGGGGCAGCAAGGAGGCTTCTAAGAATCATAGAAATTACACAAAGAATTTTGAACGAAAGGAGCCTGTTAAGTGCTAGGAGTGCAATGGCCCACACTATGCTTCAGTTTGCCCAAATCAGAAGAAACCAAATAGAAATATTCATACTATACAAGATGAAATGACTGTTGGAGACTTTGCAGGGACTATGCCCCGAATCAATGCAGCGTTGGAGAACCGCCAAGCTGACTATCAAACTTCCATGGTGGAAGTAGGAGGTATGGTTAACAAAACCCCTGTAACTATTTTAATAGATCCAGGTGCTAGCCTTAGTTATATTTCACCATAGATAGTAGAAAAGTGTAATTTGACTGTTGAAAGGTTTGATAACTCTTGGTCAGTACAACTAGTCACTGGGGCAAAAAGGAAGGTGAACTATTATGTTAAGGAATGTGCTCTAGATATGAATGATTTTAAAACTACTGTTAAATTAAATGTTTTACCACTTGGCTCGTATGACATACTTATTGGTATGGACTGGTTAGAACAACATAAGGTAGTTTTAAACTATTTTGATAAAAAATTTACGTGTGTGAATAAAAATGAACAGCCTGTAACGGTTAAGGGTATTCCTACGAAAACTGTAATCAGGCAGATTTTTGCTTTACAACTTAAAAGAGCAGTCAGAAAAGGGTGCGAAGCCTATGCTGTAACTATTACAGATGAGGCAGTTAAGTCTGAAATTAGCAAGATAACAGTAGAGGATATTCCGGTAGTGAATGAATTTACTGATGTTTTTCTGGAGGAAATTCCAGGATTACCTCCCAAGAGAGAACTGGATTTCACAATTGAGCTAGTACCAGGTGTTGTACCCAGTTCAAAGGCTCTGTATCGTATGAATATTTTGGAGCTTAACGAACTAAAAACCCAGTTAAAGGAATTAATAGATAAGAATTACATTCGACCCAGTGTGTCCCCTTGGGAAGCACCAGTAATCTTCATTAAAAAGAAGGACGGAACTATCCGACTTTGCATAGATTACCGTCAACTAAACAAGATGACAATTAAAAACAGATATCCGTTGCCTCGAATAGATGATCTATTTGATCAGCTACGTGGAGCTACGGTGTTCTCTAAGATAGACCTGAGATCAGGTTATCATCAGGTGAGGATTAAAGAAGAGGATATATTCAAGACAGTTTTCAGAACGAGGTATGGACATTACGAATTTGTCGTAATGCCATTTGGGCTTACTAATGCCCCAGCCGTCTTTATGTGTCTAATGAATAACATAATGCATAAATACTTGGACAAATTTGTTGTCGTATTCATCGATGACATTTTAATTTATTCTAAAAACGAAGAGAAACATAAAGAACATTTACGGATAGTCTTACAAGAACTGTGAGAACAACAGCTCTTTAAGAAGTTCAGTAAGTGTGATTTCTTCAAGGATGAAATCCAGTACTTAGGTCACGTAGTGACTAAGGAAGGGATTTCAGTTGATCCTGAAAAGATCCAGGCAATCGAAGAATGGCCAGTACCAAAAGACGTAACAGATGTTAGATCCTTCATGGGAATTATAGGTTATTACAGGAGATTCATTGAAGGCTTTTCAAAAATAGCCAACCCAATCACTTCCTTGCAAAAGAAAGGCAAGAAGTTTGATTGGAACTTGAAGTGTGAAGAAAGCTTTAAGAAATTAAAGACTTTATTAACAACTGCGCCTATTCTAAGAATAGCGGAGCCTAATAAGAATTTCGTGGTTTGCACCGATGCTTGTAATGACGGTCTAGGTGGAGTGCTGACTCAGGATGGGCATGTCATTGCCTATGAGTCCAGGAAGCTGAAGTTTCATGAAAAGAATTATGCCACTTATGATTTAGAATTAGTTGCTGTTATTCCTGCTTTAAAGATGTTGCGACACCACTTAATAGGTAGAAAGTTTACTTTAATGACTGATAATAAGGGTCTAAAATACCTTTTAGACCAGCCTAACTTAAATGCAAGGCAAGCCAGATGGTTGGCCTTCTTAAGTGAATACGATTTCGAAATTCAACACATAAAAGGAAAGGAAAATAAGGTGGATGATGCTTTGAGTAGAAATGCAAAGCTGAATTTTACAACAGCTATCAGCACTTATACCTCTGATTTATATGAACAGCTGACCGAAGGGATGAAATTGGATGAAATTTATTAAAACTTACAAGCTACAGCTAAAGAAGAACGTACAGAAAGTTTGATAAAGGGTTATAGTATAAATAAAGATGGATTTTTATTGTTTAAAGACAGGCTGTATGTTCCAAATATACCTAAAGTTAAACTGTTAATTCTGGATGAAGTTCATAAAACCCCTTACTCAGGGCATCCAGGCTACCAGAAGACTGTCACTATGTTGAGAAAGGATTATTTTTGGCCTAATATGAAATCTGAAGTAGCTGAGTATATAGCTAGATGTTTGGACTGTCAACAAGTAAAAACAGAACATCAGCATCCAGCTGGGTTATTGCAACCTTTTCCTATTCCTAATTGGAAGTGGGAAATAATCAGCTTAGATTTCATTACTGGATTACCCAAAAATCAAAATCAGAATGATTCAATTATGGTGGTAGTAGATAAATTAAGTAAATCAGCACACTTTATTCCTGTTAAAACCACTTACAAGGCTGCAAACATAGCTGATATATTTCTGAAGCAGATTTTTAGGTTACATGGTGTCCCAAAGGTTATTATTTCAGACAGGGATCCTAAATTCACAGAAAATTTCTGGAAATCTTTGTTTAAGGGATTAAACACAACACTGAATTTCAGCACTTCTTTCCATCCTCAGACGGACGGACAAACTGAAAGAGTTAATCAGGTATTGGAAGATCTGCTAAGAATGTATGTTAAGGATCAACAAGGTAAGTGAGAGGATTATTTACATTTAGCAGAATTTGCATACAATAACAACTATCAATCGTCAGCTAAGTTCAGTCCCTTTTGAAATTCTGTATGGGCGTAAATGTAACACTCCTATCTCTTGGAATAATCCAGTAGATAGATTAGTGTTAGGTCCTGAATTATTAAAAGAAATGGAACAGATTGTGAAACAAGTGTAGGAAAATTTGAAGATTGCCCAGGATCGGCAAAAGAGCCAAGCAGATTTGAAAAGAACTCCTAAAGAGTTCCAGGTGGGTGAACATGTGTTCATAAAGGTAAGACCAAAGAAGAGCTCCCTAAGATTGGGGAGTTGTGCAAAATTAGCACCACATTACTGTGGTCGGTTTGAAATTTTATCTAGAATTGGTCAAGTTGCTTATCAGCTAGCATTACCACCTAATTTAAAAGTGCACAATGTTTTTCATATTTCTGTTCTGAAAAAGTACGTTCATGATGCTACTCATGTTATTGATTGGAACATTGTATAGGTAGAACTAGAAGGGGAAGTTCTGGTGGAACTAGATTGTATCCTCGGGAGGAGGGAAATTACTCTGCGGAACCGCACAATTGGACAGCTGAAGGTGCAATGGAAGCACCTTAGTCCTGAAGAAGCTACCTGGGAACTGGAAAGTAAGATGCGGGAAGCATACCCAAATCTGTTCCAGAAGGTGGCTGAGGATGAGGAATAAGTAACATCGAGGACGATGTTACATTTTAAGGGGGTGTGTATGTCACATACCCTAATTTTGTAAAAATTATATAATTATTTTATTATATTTCTGAGACATTATGTTAAATTTAATGCTAAGTAGGAGTTGATGACTCAGCAGAGTCACTAGAAATGGAATGTAATTCAATATATTTTATTATTAATAAATAAATTATGGAGACAATAGCATGGGAGAGCTATTAAAAAGAGGTTACTGTTCAAACTGGTGGATGGAACTAGGTGGAAAGGCAAATGACAAGTGGTAGCATCCTCAAACACTTCCTAAGTTGCAGGTGGCAACTTCCCTATATTTGGGGTCATGATTCCCCAAGGAAGTGGAATCAGAGCAGGTGGCTCATTAATGATAGTTAACCCAACAAAGACCTAGGCAATCTTTTAAATAGTACTCAATGAACTGAGCTGGGGGTTCGAATTGTTCTCGAGGGAGAATACATTCAGGTGAATGTTATTCAGGAGTCCCATTGAGGAAGAGGGAAATATACAGTAAGGAAGTTGTTTGAGAGGAATGCTGCAGTAACTTGGTTCCATTATAGCTGTTTGGGCTGAGTGAATTATTTTGCTGCACCTAGTTCCAGCCAGGGATACCAGAGCAAGCTCGGGGGTCCTGAGAAGTACTATCTGGGCACTCTCCAGGAGTTGCTAGGGAGGAATAGCCTCCCATTGCTGTTGTTGTCCACAGAAACAGGTTATGCCATTTATTTCCTTATGTTTGTCAAGTATGAACAAATGTATGATGAGTTTATTTGTATATGTCTGAAGAGTAATTTGTTAGTAAAGTAGTATATCCGAGTAGCAGTAGATAGATTTGTTAGAGTTATTGTGTTTTTCAGCATATCTTAGTAAGAATTAATGTAGTTAAGGTATTACTAGTATTGTGTTTAAATGTGTACAATATAAAACTAACACAGTAGGTAATAAATTATTATTACAATTATAAACCTAGAAAGTATAATTGACGAATAGCTAAGCAAAGTCTAAGTATACAGTATTTATGCGCTGTGTAGACAAAATTTAATAAACAGTCATAATAGACAAACAGTAAACCTAACCATAAATATTACAATAAATTATATCATGGTCGACAGTCCTTACAGGAACATTGGTGGCCATAGTTAGAATATGTATGTCAGGGTACAAACTAGTCAGAAGTTAAACAGTTTCAATCTATTAATTAAATTAATACACAAACCCTAGTTAACATTTTATCTATTCATTTCCTATCAAACAAAACGATTGTACAGAAACCCTAATCGAAAATTCATCACACAAAATTTATTAACAGTAAATAAACCAGTTATTGTTTTTAAAAACAAAAGAAGTAACAGAACAATATCTAGTTCGACATCGAGCTTAAATAGTATAGTAATATCTTTCCTTAAACTTCCATTTTTGCACAGAATCCTAATCGTAACAACAGAGTAAGAAACTAAAAAAAATCTTGATTGTGGAGCTCGAACCGAACCCCAACATTTCAGCTTGTCAAATAAAGAAAATATTAGAACTTAAAACAACAATATTACCTATGGCCGTAGCTCAGGTTCTTTGTTAAAGTAATTTTTTTTAAAACCATATAATTTAAAATACACACCACATACCAGCACAAATTTATAGAAGGATTTCTAATAAGTCAACTTATAACAAAACCAATGCTAAATAGTTAAGATAATATTCTACCTACAGCCGAGTCACAATCCACTGTATAAGTGTTTTAAAAGCTAAAGATTTACTTAATACTGTACATAGAATAGAACAAAAAGAAAACGCATGCAATATACAAGCCCGTTGTACAGGCAGAACTTATATTAAGTTAATTTTCAAAACCCTGGGTGTTAACCCAAAACCCTTTTAAAAGTGTTGTAACGAAACATAAAACCCGAGGCGGTAACCTCACCTACAGAACAGGCTCACAAGCCTTCGTTCTCTTCAAAATTTACAATACAATTCTTCTGTATAGAAACCTAAGTGCCAAAAGGAGGATAAATAGCTTCAACACCGACTGAAGCTGTATTATCCAAATACATCACAGGGTTAAACCTGTCAAGGAATTTTGGTAACAAGCAGTTCCAAGACCAAACAGAACGGAGATAGCCACAAAGATGGATCTTTCAAGACCAAACCCTAACCATCCTAACAACCAACAAGGAGGGACGCCATGCTGAAGACCAGGCTTACCAGGTTAAAGAAAAACCAACTTCCGAAGCTCGAGTCATCCACGCTGAAAGCAGAGTGAGGGCCTGCAACAAAAGAACATTATCATTAACCCTCAATGTTTTCGTTTTTAGCAAATTCTTTTAACTAGAAATAACGAGTAATAAATTATGTAGCTTACCGGTGATGCGAATGAAGTGCAAATACAATGGATATACTAATAGCCACGAGTCGAAGAAGGATAAACCTCACCATTGGCACCGGAGAACGAGCTAACTGAAGCAAAGGGTTATCTTCTACAATGGAAGCCCCGACGAAACAAGTCAGCTGATAACACTCACGCCAGGACAGGGTTGGTTTTGGTAACAAAGGTAAACCCTAAGTGCTTAAATAACTCATAGTTGCCAAACAACAAGGTTTAATGACTCCCCAAATGATATAATGGACAAGAACGAACGCTGGGAGCAGCATGGATACTGTTAGCACACTGTAACAGGAAGGGTCGGACAGGAGGGTTCTCAGAGCGACCGAGCCCGAAGGCGAGGGAGAAATGGAAAGATTAGGGTTGAGTCAACGCTTTATACCATCAACACTTGGTTCTGAAAGCACCACATATCATTTTAATATTCCCATGCAGTGGGTCTACATTCCAAAGTTCCTCGATGTGTTATCAATTGTTTGTTTTTCAATTAAAAATCATAGCGTGGGTACACCAAGATCATAGTATAATCATAGAATGGATATTCCATGGTGGCCGCGACCCATAAGTTTTAAACCTGCCATCATATCCATGTTAGAACAATGCTTGTAACTTTGTATAAAGAAAATTACACTTTGCCCTATATTCTTTAAAACTATACTTTGTCAATAGCATTCGAATTTAAGTCTTAGAGCCTATTTAGTCATAGAGCAGTTTGATTATTAATATATAAATTATAAAGAGGTAGCGTCCAAATGAGTTTTATATGGTTGTTAAACCTAATACTATATTGCCATCCACCCTATATTCTTATGTGATAAGACTTAGATTATTCTCTAAGCCTGTAAGATAAAGAAATCATATTAGGGTTTAGCTGTTGCAATTCCACTCCTAATGGCCGTTGGTTACAACTTTGCACAGATGGGTAAAGACATGTCATTCCTTCATTATGTGACTCTAACTGGTGAAATTCAAACTATACAACTCACATAAATTGGACTAAGGATACCCTAGTCCTTGCTACTTCTAGTTATAATAAAATCAGAATCTCTTAATAGTCTCAGACTCCTTGTAAACAAAAATAGACTTTTGTGACCCTTAATATCCAACAAGTTTAATCAATTATGATAATTGAGGACTATTTCTATAAGTGCTTATAGATTTTATTTAAGTGTTATTTATGGAAACAAAAGTAGATTCCAATCTATGCAAACCCTTAAATAATAATAGAAGACATGTATTGACAGGTACTCCTTGGAATTGCTGAAGGTAAGAAAAGTACAAACATAGTGATATTATTAATTCCCAAATCCTTTGCAATTAAAGTATAAATCAAAACATATTCAGAATTTGAACTTGGCATGATGCAGGAAGAGTTCTACCTTTAAGAGGCCTGATAAACTTGGTTAGCATGCTTAAACTTCTACTAAATGATTTGGGAACAACATTTTTGTTTTACAATACTTTAAAGATTTAAATGTAGCGACCCGCACATTACCTGTATATCTGTAAGAGAAAGACAATTTGATGCATTAGCTAGGAAGCTAAGTAAGTCCAGTCTGCTATGGCAATTTCCCCCTTGAGGTTGCAGAACAGAAAACAATCAGTAACTGTAAATAAAACTCATATTAAAATTTAAGTACAATCACAGATACTTTAGACACATTTATGTTCATCAAAACAGTTAAATGACTGCATTTAATCATATTTCATGCTATTTTAAAAAATTTAAATTTTTCAGAAATATTGGGTTTTGACAATATTGACCTTCCAACTCATCCCAAGAATGTTGGTATTCTTATGGATTCGAAATGACAAGAGGAGGATTCCATGTGGCATAGAAAATCTAGCTTGTGTGCGTCCCACATCCTCCATGTGTATTCATGATCAATTGCCACTTTGATTTTCCCTTGTATTTATTTATTTAGCTCCTTTATTAAATATTTATGCCAGCCTAATGTCCAAACATCATTTATTAGCCCCCTCATTTCAAATCCCAATGCTTCCACCCCCAACCCGGGGGACCAATAAGGTTCCTCCATGACAGTTCATTTGGATGGGTATATTACAAACTATGAATTGGGAATTTCTCTTAATGTGACCCACCTTGTCCATTTGGATATAATTTAACATTATTACTAACTTGGACTTCATTCTTGTCAATTATTTGACCCTTAGCATCAATTTGAAAAACTATCATGAGTATGGCCAAGGGGCTTAGGCCATTGTGACCCAATGCAAAATTTTTGGACATGACATGATCATACCAAGGGATATAATTATTTAATTAAATGAATATTTAAAAAAAAATTGAGATAAGAAAAAAATATGATTTTTAACATTAACCTATTTTTTATAAATTAAACTTTATTAAAAAATAACCTTTATCATATTTCTCTTATATATATATAATAGCAAAAAAACATGTAACTTGTTATTTCTAATGGAAAACCCTAGCTAGGTTTTCCTGAAAAATGCTACAATAGACTCAAAGTGGTTGGATTAATACCAACCAAGAGGAAAAAGTGGGAACACATTTTCTATTTTTTCTTGTTGCAGTATTTTTTTTTCAATTTTACATAGGTACTTTGTCTTTGGATTTTTTATGATGGATTTTTCTAGGGTTTCGTCTTCTCTTTTTGTAAGTTTTTTTGGGGGTCTAATTTTCTCTGCAGAATATCCTTCATAATTTTTGTAGGTTTGAGTGGAGCTAATATTTGTGATTGGGTAAAGGGGTGGTGTTTTTCGCTTGGGGCTTGGGGATCGTTAAAATCTTTACTAAATATTTTTTATTGCCTACAGGGGGATGGATTTTACTTTTTTTGAAGCCTATTATAGGGCTGATAGCTATTCTCTATCCTTTTTCTCCCTGCAGTTATTGGGTTTGAATACTTTAAATCTAGAATCATTCTATACATTGTGTTGGGGCATTCCACGTGATATGTGGAGTATTCACGTGGCATCGATTGCTGTAATTTCCTCTTAGTTACGAGTGATGGATTCAATGGCAGGTAGCTTCCACAAAATCCCTTCTATTGATGTTGTATCAGATGGTTTTTTTAGTAGGGAGGAGGATAGACAATATGATGCGGAGGAGGTTGAGTCTAAAAGTGGATTTTATGTGAAAGGAGGTTTGAAGGGAAGAGTCAAGGAATTCCATAGGTTTAATATTTATAAAGTTTAGGAGGGGTTGAAAAAATATGTTTTTAGTGGTGATGTGAACATGGACAAGATTGGAGTCCTCTCCAGCCATGTAGTGGCGGGACACATCAAATTTTCTAGGGTTTCTCTCCTTAATCTCATAGAATGGGCCAGTAAACATTAGCTTCCATAGTTTGTCTATGCGCCACGCATTAGTATGTTGATTAATGGCTGGATTTGTTTCATTTTACCGAATGTTGAAGATATTCCAAATGTTTTGGAAAAAAATTGGCTCATTAAGGAAGGCTCCCTAGTTTTGAAATGATGGAACACTTCATTCGACCCAAAGAAGGAAAAGTTGATGCATAGACATCTATGAATTTTCCTCCTTGGCTTCCCAATTGAATTGTGGATTCTAAATGTTATTGTGGGATTAGAAAGTATGTTGGGAAGATTCACTAGAGTGGACAAGAAAATGTTATTTGTTGTTGAGAAGAAGGTTTCATCTGTGATGGTGGAGTTCAAAATAACTAATGGATTACTAACAAAAGTTGATATTTTGTGGGCAGAAAAAACCATTAGGCAAAGATTGGATTATCTCCACATTCCATTCCACTATCATTTATGTCAAAATATTGGTCACATGAAGGCTCGTTGTCCTTACCTGCTTTCGAGAGATATGAGTGGACACCCTACGGATGACTCTGAAGACAATATGGCTCTTTTCCAAGATATAAAACTTGCTAATCTGCCTTCATCTACTTTTTTTGGATGGTTTTCTTCAATTACAAGGTGTGAAAAATTATGATTCTCCCACCTTATACGAAGGGGTATCGAAGGAAAAACTAAATTTCTACCTTTCTGTTGAAAAAGATTTAGATAAAAGAATTTTTGGAATATTATTAATACTGAGAGGGGGATGAATCATTATTAGCGTAGTTATAAAGAAATTTTAATTCTCATGAAACTTAATCAGCACTTAAATTATTCATTTACCATAAACAATAACATTCATCCTCATATGCGCAAAACACAGAACACAAGATTTTTACATGGAAACCCAAATGGGATAAAACCAAGGATTTCTCTCTTATTTTATAAAGATTACATTCATGGGAAGAACTATATTTTGGATTTCTCTAGCACCAACTGGAAGGAGGCTCCAACCCCCTAATTTATAGGATATGACTTGAAGGAAGCAACAAATCCCTCATTTACCAGCACTGACTGTAACGAGGCACCGATCCCCTAGTTTTATAGGCTATGACTTGGAAGAAGCACTAAATCCATATTCCTTGCCCCATCCTGCCGCCCTTGTAAGACTGTAGAAGATACTTATTTGTTGTTCTACTGATCCACACACTCTTCAGATTTACTGCAATACATTCTGATGTTCGCACTTTCTATCTACATTGATATCGCAATTGTTGTATTGTATCACACACTTCACTTTATTACACTGATGTCTTTAGTGTTATACACTAGTTCTCATATTTCGTAACCCTCTTAAATATTCACATTGTTTTAGCATTTAGTTCTAGTTCTGCGCATCCGCATAGTCAACTAATACTGTGGATCCTTTGTTGTGCTACTGTTCTGACCTTGCGCATCTATATCAGATAAATCACATTATTGTGCACATCCTATTTTATGCTTCACTTCTGTCTTTGTACATCAGCCTTAGATCATTTGTTACCTTCTTGATATCATCTATGATACTTACTTTCTATTCTTACAAATGTCACCCATATACTACATCATCTTGCGCATCATCTGTTTTTCTCTACATTTCTATCTTCGCGCAACTGTTACAAATAAATTACATCATCATGTGCATCATCTATTGTGCTGCATCTTTGTTCTTGTGCATCTAGATCTATGCTATATTATGTTGTTCCGTTTCAGTAAACCATTGATACCACAATAATTATAAGCTTTCCAAATAATAATACTACCACTTCTACATATTCAATCTTACATGCACTCTCTAACATCTATTCTTATTTATACTTGACCTGTGCAGACCGTATGTCCATGATTTGGTTGTCGCTTCCCTTCTTCCTTGCTTCATGGTCAAGCTTACTTATGCATCTACCACTTGTCATGATGTGTGAAACTGAGGTATCATCACTTGTGGTTCTTGCGCATACTTGGTCCTTTGGATTGTGGACCTTGAGCACTTTGGAACCACTTCGTCTGGGGTTTTGTCCCCTTGAAGTACCATCGCTTTTGGGTCTTGCATGCTTGAATTATTCGACCACATCTTGCTTCCAGGATTCTTGTGCACTTTCGAGACTTGTATACATGTCCTACAACTTCTTTCTTCCAATCCTCTTATGCACTCCTGAAACTTGTCCAACCACCTCTTTGGCATTACCATTGACTAGATCGATGCGAACATGCACACATACCTTATGTAATTCTTCAAACTGGATGTAATTCTACATTCTCTGTATACTTCTTCAAATGGGATGTACATCTACAATCTGTATGTAATTATTCAAACTGGAATAAGGATACTAAGTCCTTCTGGCATCATAGGCAGTTAGTGGTATTTGGCATCAATGAAAACCAAACAACAACAATCTCCCCATTTGGAATTGATCTCAACACTTCATGAAGTTGTGCTCTTCTTGATCATGAGTTCCTATGTTCAATTATCACATATCACAGTACTCCTCCTATGTGTAATCCCCTTATATTCTTTCTAGTTTGAACCTTAATTCTTCTGTGCATCCTCCAATCAGTGCTTTTCCATTGTCTTTCATTTCTGCACAGTTTAATGCTACTGATGCATTCTTCATGATATTTTTTTTTTGTTCCTTCATGCAAACTATAATAAGTACTTCTTTGCATATTTTCATCTCTTCTTAGATGATTATTGTTGATGCATGCTTCATGATATTTCTCCCCCTTTGATATCAATGGAAAAGAGGTGCTTTCCATGTACACTTTCAAGTTCTATTCTCTTTAGTTTTCTGTCCACTTTCATGCAATTGCTTTCTTCAATTACTCCCCCTTCCTTCATGATTTAATACTCTTTCCTTTTGTTGTTGCTTATGTGCAGAGCTCAATCGCCTTGTAACCTGCACATTTAACACTATCGTTGTAGCTGTCTTGAATATGATCCTTTGTGCAGTTGCCAATTTCCTTTTATCTTCATCTTTTGTTCCTATCACATTTCACTCTTCCTACTTTCATGCCTGTTAGTACTAATATTTTAAAAATAGCCGGTAGTGAACAACACAGCTGATCCCAGGCAATGTCAGCTTTGTCAGCTTAAAGATCAGAGAGAAATTCCTCAGGAAGAGGGATTCTAAAGTTGGTCACCTAGAGATCTGTATGGTCGACGATTGGAGAATCGAGTTAGCATAAACAAGTAGCACAATAAAGTTCATATCAATGGGGGGAATTTTATTCATGGGCTTGAAGTGCATGATCTTTAATGAGTCAGGTGCGACCATAAATAGAAACTTCCTTGGCCACGTGGTGATCTCAGGATCTTTCAGGTCCCGAAACGTGGTCTTCCCACACTATTTATTGTGATCCCTAAAAATGATCACATCCATGTCGGTAGATAAGATAGTTGTTGTCCCTTTACAACTGTCTATAAGGGAAAGAGGGCCCCAATTCATAAAAAAATTTCAAGCCATGTACAAATATCGAGGCAACATGAGATGTAATCTATGGATTTCGTGCTTTCAGGCTTCAATAACCGCTCAAATTTTAAAGACACGGGTGCAACCCTGAATAAAAACTGTCGTGGCCATGTGGTATCCTTAGGTTTATTCAGGACTCAAAAATTGGTCTCCCCAAACCTCTTATTGTGATCCATAAAACCGTTACCAAAGTTTGTCACCTTCCTCCCTCAATAGAACCACCTAATCTTTTTCTAACAAATATCACCTCCACCATTTCAGTATAAATGGTCCCTGTGCATTAAAATCCCCATGCCTTCCCATAAACAACCAATCCCTGAATGCCATGTATGACATTCATTAAAAGTCCCCAATTTTCAAATTTCTACTATAAATATGCTCTAGTTGAATTTACCAAGCACTTGTTTCCTTCCACCTCTAGTACTCTGTTATTAGTCACCGCACCAGCCTCTTCGCAACCCAATTCGACCATTCATTATTCTTTTTTACCTCACGAGTGCCATCATGATTTCTATCACTAACCCAGATTCATATCCCTCTGCATATTCTGCACTCAACCAAGAAGAACGCTTGTGAGATGAGCATTTTGATATTCACTACCCTTATCTTCATTTTCGAATCAGCATCAATTGTCCATAGAAGCCGAATATCAGGCCAAAAGCAGGAAATATTTCTTGAACCTATGGAGCTTTGGATTAGAGAAAGTGGTTTTACCACAGTCTAGACCCTTCCCGGAATTGGTGCAGTGGTGTGTAGAAACATATGCCCCAGAGAAGAAGGCAGTCATTTCTTGTTTGGGATCAGTCATCTACCCTATCGCAAGAGAACTTAACATGGAATTGATGGGCACCAGGGAAGACACTACCATATTTCAGTTTGACGAAGAAGTCATAGAAGGAAAGATTCGAGAACTATCATCATAGAGTAGGGAAGCATTCATCCCAATACTCAGTCAATGTTTAGTCTAGACATATTCTTAGAGAAAGACAGACCGGTTTTATCCATGATTTGTTAGGTCCTCCGGTATGATCATGAATTTGTAATTGATGATGTTGCTTTAGGTTTTCTCTTTCTTATCAATTTATCTCAGCAGGAACTACCTGTTAAGTTGGACTTTCCATATTTCCTTGCTCATTCCGTTCATTTGCAGTTCAATATTTTTTCTTCCAGAAAGCTATTTAGATACAACTCGGCCTTTTTAATTTATATCATCATCTATCGTAATAAGGATTCCTTCAGTTGAGAATACCTCCAGAAGTCAATTTCTACTGCTTTTCTTCATGAAGTCTTTTCTGTGTTTGTGGATACCATTGTGACCAAAATCTACTCATTGATTTTTGACTCTCCCCCTCCCAAAGTCTTTCTAGAATGCAAGAAGTTACTCAAGTTAAATCCTAACGAACCAATTGGGGACTGGTTTTGTTTCGAGACCCACACTGAGATTCCAGTATATCGGGCAGATATTTCTCCATACAAGTTACTATTGTTCATGACTCTTAGGTTCTTTTTATTGGAGTACATCCTCCAAAGGTTCAACTACAATGATGTGCATTTCATGAAGCGTAACAGTGCCAGGACTTCCAAATTCCCCAACGAAGCTGGAACCTTTAAGGTGAGAAGCAGGTCCGCTCAGAAAGTGGTCAAAGAAATGTTAGCCAGCTTCAGATTCCCTATGATTTTTATGGGTAAGTACGATCCGAAAAGGATCATCTCTCGAAAAAGAAATTCCACCAAAGTAGAAACTTACTCCCATGAGCCACACCCAATTTTAGATAAAATTTCCAACTTAGAGAGTTTGGAGCAGGCTAAATTGGTTTTGGATCCAAGTCTTACCACTATGGCATGAGTCATCCCTACATCGCATAAAGTAGATACTTTGGGAAAAAGGAGCACACCTGAATCGACCTCTGACTTCGACAAAGATAAATCAGGGAGTGTTGAGTCGAAGTCAAAAAGGTCTAGATCATAAAAAGTATCTAGCTCAAAACTAGAAATTAAACTGACTCCCCCATCTTTGGCACCTATCATCTTGGAAAAATTTCCATTTGCAGCGTGGTCTCAAAAGCAGGAGACATCATCTCCAAAGGATGTGTTGGTCACAACATCGCCAGTTAAAGATGGATTATTTGGCTTATATTGTCAAATTAAAGATGAAAATATTGATTTCCAGCAGACCCTATTTCCAAAGAAGATCTTGAGATAGGACATCAGTCCAGGATGTTGTCTGCATTAGATTTAAGGAAAGGGACCCTGAAGATGAAATTTTTGGAACCAATTGTACCCAAAGGAAAGTCATTTCCTTCAAATTTCAAGACCACTCAAGTCATGGTCAAATTAGAATCATTTCCTTCAAAAGATATCATGGAGATTCATCAAAAAACAAGTGAAGGGGTATACACAGATGTAATGAAGTACACTATGAGTAATAACAAGCTACAGGCTAAGACCAAAGGATGGAAAACAGTTTAAAGAACGAGAAGTCATCGAATAAAGAAAAAAAATTTAAGATAGCTGACCTCAAGCAGGAGATTACCAAATTGGTTCATGATCCTAGTGATGTGACTCTGATTCAATCCATGTTAAAGGAAAAGGATAAGGAGATTTCAAGTCTAAAGAAAAAAATCAACATTCCCACGGTTGAGCATTTGCAAATAGTTGAAATATTTCCAATACAGTCTAATCTAGACAAAGCTATAGCTGATGTCTCGACACTCATGGAAAAAATTCTTACCCTCTAAAACAAATTAAATGATATCAAGAAGCAAAATCAAGACACCCTTCAAAAGGCCACAGCTTTACAAGCCACCTCTTCCGCAGACCCAACATACAAGCTCACGCAAGAAGTTGTAAGATGAGTCTTAAAGATACCGAGCTGAATCATGCACAAAATCAATTAAAACTCAAATGTGATGAGCTAAGTAATATCAATGAATAATTAGCTAAAAGGAAGTTGGTCATCTCTGAGCTACAGAAGTCCAAGGAAGATCTCCAAAGAAGCATTCAGGATTTTTCAAGAAAGATGATAGGTAAGCCTTTATTAAAAAATGCCAAGTTTATAATTTGGGAACAAATAGAAGCATTGATAAAAACATAGTGGATCCATTTCATTATATCCCAAGAGGAGTGGGAAATCACTGATGCAGTTGCTCAAGATTCTTGTTCAATTTTGAACAATGTAAACAAAAAGATAGATATAGAAAAGGCGGTAATTGATTTCTTAAATGAGAAAACCTTCGATGAGATTAAAGCATATGTTGTCTGAGACAAAATGAAGGTAATCATGGAATAAAATAAAGTGATTACAAAAGGATCAATTTCTCATAATTTTGTTGATATGGCTACTTAGCTAAAGCGGGATGTTCATTCTTTCAAAGAATTATTCAAAAATGTCTTCACACTCGATATTCTGTATTTTTGGGATGGACATGGAGACTTATATCGCAAGGATCCTTATAATTCCATGATATTAGATGCAAGAAATTCTAAAGTCCATCTAGTGAAAATTCATGAAGAACTAGATGGCAGAGCGATGGTAGATAAGTTGCAACCAAATATTGAGATCCTTAATCGATTCGGGCCATTTTCAAATCTCTTCATAAGCCGACTTTTGAACACTATTCCAAGTTAGACATGTCACTTAGGGAACTAAGGGTTTTCCAATATCGAATGGGTAGGGAGTGGAAGACTATCACATGATTCCTTCAAGTGCATCAGCTGGAAAGAGCATCTACAATGCAGTAAGTGGTTGGAACAATGAAATTCTTAAAGGCAAAATTTTGCCAATTGGCTATTTTTTGGTCTTTTTTTCAAAATATAAATTCGGTATTTGGTCATTTTTAGTCTCTAATATTGCCTATATTTACATAAAATATGTTTTTTATCATAATATTCGCCAAAATTTATAATTTTCAAAAGTAAATTATATGTTTCATATTTGATATTCGCCTACCATTCTATATATATGCTTTTTCCAATCTTAAATAATCGCCTAGAATACTAACTTAAGTATACTTTTATAATCTTTAAAAAATATCTTGGGTTGTAACATCATCAACGCAGCAAAATCCTCCTCCACCTTAGCAAGGAGGACCCGAGTCCCCAATACCATCAAGTCAACATCAGTCTCCCCGATATACATTGCTGTAACTAATTTTGTTTATAACAATATAACAAAAATGAAGGTCATTGGGCTATAACAAATTTTGTTATAATCTAGTCTCCAGGGTCATCTCTTTTTGTAAGAAGTGTAACTTCTGATGATTTGAGTCTGATCAAGAAAGGAGAAATATTTTAGAGCTTTATCTTGCATTTACATGGATCCTAAACTCTGATGTGCACAATTAGTATTTTATTCTTCTGTAATTCCATCTATTTTCAATTTTACTCTATGATTGGAAAAGTTAACTCGGAATCTAATGCAATTATATTTAATTGATATCTGATTTAAGTATCATTTATGAGGAATGTGTGTTGTGAAGTATTCATGATATATACAGATCCAATTCTATCATTTCCTATAAGGACTGGGTTTTACTTTGTCATCATTTTGTTATAACTACTGAATTCATTCTGCTTAGTACATTTTCTGTAAACATGAGATAAAGATTTGCTTGAAGTGAGTACCTTTTCTCATGCCATTCCATTCATATAATCTGTTTTATACTGGCATATCATAAGTACTGCCCATATTTTTGTTGGACTTGATTATTATTATTCTTTGTATTGATTCAATAATATGATTTTTGACTAAGCATTGGAAAAAGATAAACAGTAAATTATATATATTGATGACCAGGCACAGTTCTAAATACAATCTTATAATGTCTCTGGGACCAACATATTTTTTGGCTCCATTGTTGGGGAAATTAGCAAGAATATCAACCTTCCCTGGGGACAATGACAATCATATGCCCCTGATTTCGTAGTGGACAAAACTAAGTAGCAGGCTGTGAAATCCACTTGGCGACGCCACCAAGGTAAACCTGGCATCTGGACGCAGACATAATCGCTAGAACCCTAACCACATAGAATTTGTGGCTCTACAATATCTTGTCTCCTCGAGACATAGACATGGAAAATATCAATCCACTTCACTTGGCCATCATCGGCGAAGTTTTACCCCTCCTCTATATGGCCTCCAATTCACTGAATCTGAGTTTATTTTTGAAACCCATGGACGAGAGTCTTCTCCCTAGAATCCCAATAATCCGTTTGGTTCACCTGACTCATAGTTCATTTCCACAGAAAGTGGAGAATCCTCTACTCAGAAAACCCCTCCCAAATCCTTTATTACTCCTCAATCTAAAGAGTTATTTGCTAAACACCTTATGCCAGGAGGAGGAAGAGGAGGTTGCAGGGGACCACCACCACCACCCAAAACACCTTGATGGGTTTCTAGTCAGAATGGACCTCTACAATTACCTACACCCTTAAATGATATGCCCACCCACTATGAAGTTATTTCCTGAATACGATGGTAACAAGGGCACATCCGCAGAAGATCATGTGGATCGTTTTCAAGATTTCACCAATAAAATTTTTATCGACCATGATGATGTATACATGAGAGTATTCAATCAATCACTTGAAGGAGAGGCCCGAAAATGGTTCATATCATTTCCAAATGCTTCGATCACGACTATGGAAAATTTGGAAAACACTTTCATCAAGAAGTGGGGAGTCAAGTGTGATAACTTGTACTATCTACCAAAATTTTCCACCCTAAGAAAGAACAACTCTGAAACGGTTTTTGATTTTAATGCAAGGTTTAATAAAGTATATTATAGAATCCGCAAGGATATCCGACCTACTGAAGCAGTAGCCCGAGATATGTATACAAGTGCTTTCCCCTCTGAATTTTCCATGATGTTAAGAGAAAGAAGATGCACCTCCCTCAGTATAATTCAAGTTGATGCTATAGACTTTGAAGGAAATATGAGAGTTGGGGGAAAAATAAAATTGACTAATGATGTTGAGAAAAAAGATAAAGGGAAAGCTAAAGAGGAGAGTAGTTCCTCGGGGGCTAAAGACTCTCAAGAAGAAGATATAGAATAAATGTATCGCATTATCAAGAACATGTCAAACAAAGTTACTAGAATGGAATTGGAAAGTAGTAGTCCGAACAAAAAACACCCTGCTCATTCTGTCACTTTGTTTAGAAGGCCTTACAATGCCCAGATGACATACTGAGAGAAAAGGAATGATGAACAACCATTAATACCACTAGTCAAGGAAAACGATGCCAATCTAATCGAAATACCCAGGGAATAAATATATGAGGAAGTCGAAGAACAAATTAATTGGATGGAAGAAGAGTCCTATCTCATGAATCTCACTAGAGATAATTATGAAAACTCACTTTCATGTAAACAAACTGATAAATATCATAAGAGTCTGCAAGGGAATGACTCATTGTCATATGAATGTCAATTGTTCCCAAATGATCTACAAGCTGAGTTTCAAAAGAAATATGATCTTAGGCCTAGACAAAAATATGTCAATCGTCGGAACAATACCCCTCCTAAACCCCCCCAAAGGAAAATCTGATTAAAATCCCCCCAAACACCTCCTATAATAAAGAACATAGACATGTCAAATGAAAAAAAACACTAAATTCTCTGTGTCATTTGGTCAAAAAGAGCTAGATGCCATCCCGTACAAAAAGCTGGAGCAAGAGCCTAAAGAGCACGAAAAAAATAGTATACCTTCTTTAAATACAGAACATGAATTGAGCAAGAGAAAAATACCATTATACAATGTAATAAAGAATCGTGTGTACCAAAATCAAATTGAAAATATGCTACACAAATTCGAGGTCATTGATCAACAAGAGTGTTAGATTTTCATCATTTAATTCAATAGATCTAGGATCTTAACTGAAAGAACAACATGTATAGCATATCAAGCATAAGAGACAAGAGACAAGAGACGCAAAACATTTCACTGGGGAAAACCAAGATGGTGAAAAACCCCACAACTTCCTTAGAGATAGAATAAGCATAAATACAAGGATCACCATGATCAAACCCAAGAGATATATATCTTCAGCAACATGCTCCTCCTCCACTTGTGCGCACCCTTCTCTTCTCTCACTAATACGAAGTGAGTGTATAATAGAATGTGTAAAATTAGAGAGACACACTCTCTATTTATACACTAACTTGACTTTCCCTTTACTCAACTAGGTCAGCCCCAACTTAACCACTTAACATAATGTTGACTAGGTCGACCCCTCTAGGGTGGTATAATAACCCTTTGACCCACATGAATCATACAGGGCCGACCCCATCAAGGTGGTCTAATAACCCATCAAGTATAAGTTATGATACTTACAATATAACTCGTGACACTTCCAAGTACACATGACGACACTTCCAATCAGAGGAATAATACATCTCTGTTGGGGATACAATAAAGTACAAATGTAATATACAAGTGAATATCTTCCGAAGTTACAAATACATCAACACTCCCTCTTAAATAGGAAGGTATTCTCTTGACACGAGTCATCAATACATGTATGCACAAGTCTTCAATTCTGGAGCTGGATCATCATCACTGAATCACGGAGCATCATCGTCACTACTGCTACTATCTCAATCAATCTCTAATCTACTCATCATAGGAATTTCTACAGAGTTAGCCCTTTTTCATGATAGATGTAGGCCTAGCCTCCATGTGGGTCTTCATCATCTCTGCGAGCAAGCCATCAAGTAGGTACACCTCAGGACTGATTACACTGCCTCTCCAAAACCTGCAAGATCTCCTAGGACTTATTACACTGCCTCTGTAAAACCTGTAAGAGCATATCAAGACTGATTATATGCCTCTGCAAACCTGTGTACCATACTGTCACCTCATCGTCTTCAGATCACCTCATAGTCCATGGAGCACAACCCAGATGCATATCACACAACACTTACATACACCGGCATGGGAGGACCTACCTACCACCATCCGAGAAGGGCTCAACATTTACATCACGACCATGGGAGGACATACCTACCACCATGTCGGAAAGGAACATCACTTAAATCAATGATCATGGGAGAAATACCTGCCACGATGTTGGAAAGGCTCAGCACTTACATCAACAACCATGGGAGGACATACCTGCCACCATGTCGGAAAGGCTCAACAATTACATCAACGACCATGGGAGGACACACCTGCCACCATGTCGAAAAAGCCACGTCCAACCCTTACATCTCACCATGGGAGGACATACCTACCACCATGTGAAAATGGCCAAACCCTTACATCTACACCATGGGAGGACATACCTACCACCATGTGAGAATGGCTCCAGCCCTTACATCTACACCATAGGAGGACCTACCTACCACTATGTGAGAATGGCTCATCTGCATCTGTGTCTCCGGACTCATCACTTCCCCTTAGAAGGAATCTTGATATGAAGTACACCAAGTCTCTCTCTTAAGTATTCAAACTTCGCTCTAGCTAGTGGCTTGGTCAACACATCGGCTATCTGCTCGTCCATTGTAACATACAGGAGCTTCACTGCTCCTCTTTGCACCATATCCCTGATATAGTGATATTTGATCTCAATGTGCTTCGACTTGTCATGGAACACTGGGTTCTTAGACAACTTCACACAACTTTGGTTGTCACAGAAGATACAGGTAGCATCCAATGGGAGATCAAATAACTTAGATAGTAGCTTCCTAAGGCATACTACCTCACAACTAGCCGAACAAACTGCAACATACTTTGCTTCGATTGTACTCAATGCCACATAGGATTGCTTCCTGCTAAACCAAGAGATCACATATGATCCCATACTGAAGCAGCACCTCGAAGTGCTCTTTCGATCAATGGCACTGCTTGCCCAATCTGAATCAAGATAACCCTCCAAGTTAAACTTTTGATTCACATCATACTTGAGCCCATAATCAACCGTACCCTTCAGGTTCCTCAGAATATGCTTTAAAGCAACCAGGTGAACACCTTTCCAATCCATTAGGAACTGGCTCAATGTGTTCACCGTAAAGAAAAATATCTGGTCTCATGTTCGTCAAATACATCAAGGACCCAATTATCTGACAATACACCATAACATCAACCGGCTCAGATGAAGCATCACACAATAGCTTCAGGTTCGATGCCATAGGTGTAGCCATGGCCTTGCAGTCCATCATCCCGAACCGCTTCAGGATCTCTACTGCATACTTCCCTTGTCCAAGGAAGATTCCATCTGTACTCTGCCACACCTCCATTCCTAGAAATTAATGTGTCATACCCAATTCCTTTATCTCGAACTCGGCAGCAAGATTCCTCTTCGTGTCGGCAATCAATCCATCCTCACCTATAACAAACAAGTCATCCACATATAGTAGTAGTATCATTGGATTTCCTTCCTCAACCTTGTAGTAAAGGTTGGAATCCGCTTTACTCTTGGTAAAACCCAAACTTGATAGAAAGCTATCTATCCTACCATACCAAGTCCTAGGAGCTTGCTTCAAGCCATACAAGGCTTTCTTCAATATGCACACATATGAATCCCTATCATGTGTCTGAAAATCAAGTGGCTTCTCCACATACACTGCCTCTTTGACTACACCATATCCATATGGTGTACCTTCCACTTCATCATTGCAGCCAAAGAAAATATTGTTCTGATGGAAGTGTATCTGGCTACAGGAGCAAGAGTCTCTTCATAATCTATCCCTTCTTTTTGGGAGAAGCCACGAGCCACAAACCTTGCCTTTTATTTCTCTATACTAGCATATGCAGCATGCTTGATATTCTAGATCCACTTGGAAGTCACAACAGAATTCCCTTCAGGTCTTGGGACCACATCCCAAACATCATTCTTCATGATCGAATGGTATTCCTTAATCATGGCATTCTTCCATTACTGCATACTGAATCCTGGGAACTTCAGATTCTTCAATATCTTCAATAGATAGTTTTCTTTGAACTTTGTTGCTGGAACAAATGTTGTAGTCCTTCTTTTGTAGGTGATTGTACACGATCTTTCCTACAATTCAAATTTAATTGCATGATTAGAAGCTTCTCATAGTTTTTCAAAAAGACATTCTTATGCATAAATACATATGTCATACAATCATGCAATTATCTTTAGCAAATGCTTCAATACAACATTTATCCATATCCCGTAACTTTCTAGATGCCTTCCATCTCTACCAGAACATTTGTTAAGAGTGTGGACAACTCCCAACATGTTAGGAAAGAGGTTTCATTCTAGATAAGTAGCAATGGAATGTTGTACAGTACCATAGGTGACTTACCCATTACTTGCATATTAGTAGTATCTTGTTCATTAATGCAACTTTTCTAACATGCATAATACATATCCTAAGTCTAGGAACATAAGTATGTACATGACTAGACAACATCATTTAAGTAATCATATATACAAGAAATGGCAATTCAAATACTTATCTTTGTTTAGTTGTAGGGTGGACTCCCTCTCAATCTTTGCTTCCTTGCAGGAACTACTGGAGTGTGCTCCCTCTTGATCTTTGCTTCCTGGATTACCTGTCCTTGAACTTGTATTCATCCTGGACCACTATCGATGCTTATGTGTGCACTAGTGTCATCCTCAATATCTCATACATGATCATACATCCATTAGTATAATCTCAATACTATCAAAACATTATGATAAACTTAACATGTATGGTCATGATTATTTCACGCAAAGGTAATTTATCACAAGCATTAGTATTGAAGGTTTTAGGGGGGACTTCTATTACTTATGCATATTCTTATTCACCATAGGACTCTTCTAGTTAGTCATATCATCAATCAAAGTAAGAAACATAATATGCATAAACTGTTGATTACTTAAAATTCTAACTTCAAGAATAATCATTCATACAAAAGTATAAGATCCTAACACAAGGTAGGATTCTAACTTGAGATAGGAAAAACATACCTGGTTACCATGTTTGCTACTTATGTCTAACATACCCAAACAATGTCTTCTTGTTCTCTTCAATGACTTATGCTTAGTAACTTGCATATCTCATAGGTTAAGCATTGTAGATCCAAATTATACATACCTCATAAGTAGAGCTTCTATGTTATCCATGAGTCTTTGTCTTCATGTCACCATGGTCATATGTTCTTGATAGGGTAATTTTTAAGGGCGAAATTTCTCCAATTGGCTATTTTTTGGACTTTTTTTCAAAAAATAAATTCGCTATTCGGTCATTTTTAGTCTCTAATATCGCCTATATTTACATAAAATATGTTTTTTTATCATAATATTCGCCAAAATTTACACATTTCAGTAGTAAATTGTATGTTTCATATTTAATATTCACCTACCTATCTATATACATGTTTTTTTCAATCTAGAATAATCGCCTAGGATACTATACTTAAGTATAATATTAGAATCCTTAAAAAATACCCTGGTTCTTGATCTAGAACTTTTCTTGATGTACCATTCATGTTACCAGACAACATCATCCTCATACAACACCACATTGCATTAGTACAATTGTTAACACCCAAAAAGTGCTCACTAGCGCATTTCCCTATTCACATGACCCATTTGTCCACTTTTTCACCATCTGAGCCTCTGAAACCAACAAAAAGTCACCAAAAGACTTGAGTACACCCCTTTTTCCATTAAAAAAGATTATTTTTCCTAAAAAAGCATAAAAAACCCTCAAAAAGGGTCCAAATTCCCCAAAATATTAAAAAGGGAATAAAAATATTAATTTTATTCAAAAAAGGAAAAAGGAGGGAAAAGTACCTAAACCATGTTGGTCAATACCATTTGGTTTCCACAAAACCACAAATGGTATTCCCCACCACCAAAACCTATAAAAAGGTGGTAGGGGCTCCTCATTTCATCATCGATCCATTATCTCATCCTCATGCTGCCGAAATCTTCCTTGAGCATTTTGGCCATTGTAAGCAACCTTGGAGAAGGAGACCTCTTGGAGCTTGGAGCTACTCATCTTGGGAGTTGCTCAACATCAACCTTCACCATTGAAGGTATTATCGCAAGCACTTGCTTGCCCCCCCCATTTTTCAATACAAATTCATTCTTTAATATTTTCTTGTTCTTGTTTTTTAAATGTTTACATTATTTGCTTATATTCTTGCATGGATCCATGATTAGTTTTGTTTAGATTAGTTTCTTGTTTAATTCTATTGAAACTGCTGCTACTAGTTAGCAGGTGCCCATAGCACTAAGCCTGGTTGCAAAACCGGGCCAACAGTTTTTGGCGACTCCGCTTGGTTTGAACAATAGATCTCTAGTTTTGCTTTTAATCTTAGTTTTTTATTAGTTTTTAACCTTTAGATCCATAGATCTGCCATCTTAGACAGCAGATCCATTCCTGCTCTAAGTTTTGGCCCCATTAACAGCCCGGAATTCTCAATTTTCGGGTTCATTTTTCAGCTTCCGTGCACGGCTTTCGCTTCGCGGTTTTTAGCCTGACAGTCGCGCGGTCCATCGCGACTTTTCGGCTTTTTTCCACGCGGTTCACCGCGGCTTCGCGGCCTGTTTCCACGCTGCACATCGCGGCTTCGCGGTCATTTACCGCGCTGCACATCGCGACTGCGCGCCCCCTTTTCCGCGCGGTTCCCCACGGCTTCGCGGCCTATTTGCGCGCTGCACATCGCGGTTTCGCGGACATTTTCCGCGCTGCACATCGCGACAGTGCGCCGAAATCCCGCGTGGTCCATCGCGACTGTGCGGCAGAAACCCACGCGGTCCATCGCGGCTTTTCTGTCAGAACCCGCGCTGCTAATTTTTTCATTCGGCCATTCCGATTCAAAAATTATTTTTTACTGTATTTTCTGGGTACATAGCACATTTTTACAGTATTAAATTCTGCATATTTCACAGCCATAGAAAAAAATTTTACTATTTAAATGCACATTTAGAAGTCTTTTTAAAAAAATTCAAGAAAGTGAAAGAAAGACTTATTTTGCAGTTTATCTAGGTTAAAAAAAATTTCCTGTTTACTTCTTTAAAAATATTGCCCTTAGCAATTTCCTTGAAAAAGAAATCCATTTATTTCTTTAAGAAGTCTATTATTTGCTTTCATGATTCAAAAGATCCTTTGTTTTTTGAGTTGATTTTGCAAAGCATTTAATTTCCATTTATTGAAAAAAGTCATAAATATTTGCTTTTTTATTTTCGAAAGATCCTTTATTTTTTGAAAGTTTTCAGTAAAGCATTTACTTTTTTCAAGTTCAGTTTAGAATACCACATGTGCACCCACTCAAACACTTAATTAAACTGAGCCTCAAAAAGAACCCTAATTTCAACCAACCTTTAACCCCACTTGGGGAACACTGAAAGAACTTTGTAGCTAGGTAGTATTGGGGGGATAGGTGTTCCAATAACACCCCTCAGTTATTACATCTGAGACATAGAAGTTGTCCATTTAGGGAGCTAAAATCTCTTAGTATTTATTGGCGCGGTCACAACCGGTTTGTGGGAAGGCCTCTCCCTTAGGAGGGTTGAAGTCGCGAGGATGGTTCCAGAATCCTGAGTGGAATACCGAAATCCATTCAGTAATCGAAGGGATACCATTTGCAGTTCTCGGGATATCCCTGTATTGGGATATTGAGATCAAGGACCAAACGGTAGATTTACCTTTTCTCGACGCGTCATGAACGGAGTATCCTAGTAGGCTTTCTTTAGGATTGATTACCCGGTGTCCCTCTCGGTAGGGGGATATCTAGCCATTATCTCAACACTCATATTGTCTGACTTGGATTTCAGCACTCATATCGTTTGTTTGATTCACAATACTTTTAGTTAGGTGTTTTCATGATTCAACCCACCTTTGGTCTAGTTACACCTATTTTTGTTTTCTAGAAGCCGTTTGCATGTTGGTACTCTAACCATTTGTTGCATTCCTCCACTTATTGTAGCACAGCTGCTAGAATAAGTGCCTTTTTTGAGGTTGATTTTTTGGCCTGAGAGCCTTCTTTTTCACTCCCCTTCTTGCACCCTTGGTTGCATTAGGGTTTGGAGTTTTTTATATATATATCACCACCTGATACTTCAACAGATTTTTTACACAAAAACATAATTCTCACCATTGAGAATTTTAGACGCTCTCGTCGTCTTTAGGGCGAACTCCCAGAGTTTAGTCTACTTGGCTCTCCACGTCACCAACGCAGAGCCTTATCCCTTGATTCGACACATCATCGGTCAACCGAACAGTCATCTGATTCTAACACACCTCACTTCACATCTGATTCTGAGGCAGAATCTGAAAACTACGTTATATTACCACCAACCACCATTATGGCTGGAACACCATTTGACCCACTATTTACCAGCACCATAGGTGAGACATCCACAGACCCTTCTGCTGCGGTGCCATCCATGGCAACGACCACCCCCCTGGGTATGCCCAACATGGGCAACACTCCACATTTAGGAATGCCCAACACAGGGCCACCTCTTGTTATAGGAATTCCCAACACAGGGCCACCACCTGTTATGGGTATGCCCAACATAGGGGTCACACCCCCTCTGGTTTCCACAAACCCTATCCCAGGAATCCCTACTGCTATTCCTAACCCAAGTGTAACCCATGTTGCACTTGGAGGTGCTGGCCCATACCAGACCACACCTATCGGAGGGCACATACCCTCCATACCTAGCATACCTTTAGGCACTACTGGACCCCTACATCATACCACAATGATTAGGCATGTCCCAGTTCCAGTCACTACATCTGCTAGCTTACCGTACATGGCAAGTCTGAACCTGCCAGACTTAGCTAGGCTCACCAATGACCCCATTAGACACGATCCTGAGTGGCCTCACATGCCCACCAAACTCCCCTCTGACATCCCTAAGTTTGAGGGCAAGGCAGGTGAGGACCCCCAGAATCATATCATGTCCTTCCATTTATGGTGTTCCTCCAACTCCATAGTGGACGACTCTATCCGCCTCCGGCTTTTACAGCGCACCTTCACTGGCTCTGTAGCTAAGTGGTATATCGAGCAGCCCCATGGGACGCATGCCACCTTTACCTCCCTTGCCTCGACTTTCCTGCAGTTTTTCCAGTTACCTGTCCGCTATGATGTGGGAGTCGAGATCCTACTGTCTTGCAGATAGAACACGGCCTCCCACATCACTGACCACATTCATGAGTGGCGTCGACGCCGAAGCCTCTGCAAAATCAAGTTAGACGACCGCATCTTCTTAGATTGGTTCCTAACATCCCTCCTCCCTCTCATTGCGAAGGATGTGGCATCCAAAAGACCCCAGTCTGAAGAAGAGGCCATCCTCAAAGCCCAACAGTTTGATCTCATTTACGCCCAGTCGGGTGATCTATACACAATCATACCGGACGCCCCACGATGCGACTCTTCACGCAGTGACGCGCCGGGGGCATCTCATGCAACCGATGGCATTATTGGCCAAATCACACCACAAGCTAAACCTTTCAGCATGGTGAGTACCATGCCTGCCCTAGACCTCTCTAGGGCTACATCCAGTTCTGGAGCGACAACTTCTTACGCTCCAACAAACCAGACACATCACATTCATGGACCCTCTTGTCCACAACATTGCTATGGACAAGCGCCATCAGCATATGTACCTCCTACATACTATAACCAACCTGCTACACAGAACCCCATTCAGTTCTCGCCTCAACAGATGCAGTACCCACAGCAAGCTGCACCAGCTAATCAAACACATCCAATAGCTCAGGGGTACCAACAACCCCAATAGGCAACTGGACCACCGCCAGCTCCACCTCCATATTACCCACCGCAACCTGTTCCCGCACCTGCGGCTCCCCAGAATCCCCCCAATGCTCAAGGGCATGTGTACGCACAACAACATCGGCCCCAATACCAAAATAACCAACGCAACCAGGGTGGGAAACCAAACCGTGGAAGAGGACGTAACCGCGGTAACAACCAACACAATAACCAAGGTCCACAACCTCCCCATCCTCCACAAAATAATAACGCAGCGCCTGCTCATTAGAATCCTGATCGGCCACCTAAGCAAGCCAAAAATCCTAATTTACGAACAAACCATCCTTGTTCTATTTGTGGGGTCTATGGCCACTATACCCACGCTTGCCCACATCTGGAACAAGCTCGGCAACTATGGACAGATGACGCCCATCGTCAAGGGCAGGCGGCTCCTCAGCCGCCACCCAACCCTCCACCACCTCAACAACAACCTTTGGTGCTACAAAACCATTTTCCAACACAAGGAGTGGTGAACACTCAGCCGTTAGCTCCCCCACAGGGCAACGTGCCACCACAACAAATCACTTACGCCGCTCTCGATCAACCAATGTTTGATTCTGGTACCCACCACTTGCTGATGATGTCAACTACTGATGTCAACATCCAGACACGTCGAAACCAGTATGGTCCTACCTCGGAATCCCCCCCCGCCGATAAGGATACTAACGCTCATCCCACCGATCAGACGTTATGTATACCACCGCTTCCACTCGATGACGCCTCTAAAGCACCTCGTTTCCCACTCCGCCGTATCAACAACAACCCCAATGCACGGGCTGCGTCAAATTACAACATCGTAGATGACTTAGCTCAATCTCCCGCAGCCATGTTTGCGTTAGAAGTCTTGAAAAACTGTCCTACGCAGTGCAAGACTTTACTTTCCGCCATTGGGGTGATTGACCCAAATGATTCGAAATTGATGACCTTTGATTTGGACTAGTCCGAACCACGTCTGCCTTCCACCATAGCAGTCCAAGTTTCTGTTTCTATTTGGAATCTTGTCATCCATCGATGTATCATCGACGAGGGTGCCTCTACATGCGTCATGTCCACATTTGTTTCGCAGAAGTTGGGATCCCCTACTCTCCAGCAATCCACCACTACATTGCGGGCCTACGACGGCCAGTCAGCTCAACCTCAAGGTCTACTACCCAATGTTCCCGTCCAATTGGGTGGGAAAATTGTGCTCATCGACATAGAGGTCATTAATGCCCAACTCGATTATAACCTTTTACTTGGCCGCAGTTACATGTATGCCATGAAAGCGGTTGCCTCATCCGTTTTTCGTACCATGATGTTCCCCCAAGAGGGACGCATGGTAAAAATCGACCAACTCACCTACTATGATCCCAATGCCCCTGCAGCACCCGAAAATGTTCTCCCCATGGTTGAACAACCCGCGTCTAGCGCAACTACCTCCTTTGTTTCTTCTGTGGGACCCGGACTTTACTCAGATACACCAATGACCTCTACATTCCAGGCCATTCCACCACCGTCACCGGAGACCCACGTCACAAACCTCTGTACTCTTTCACAGAATACACAGGCACCCGGTAGTCAACCACCATTGGTCCCTAGTCACATCGGTGTTACACCCATCCACACCATCCCCTTTCTATTTCCTCCTTCGGGTGTAGTAAGCGCCCCGGTTATGGCTACCCTTAGTCTACCCGGGTTAACATTGGGATTACCCGTGTGGTATATTTCGCCTCCCGTTCCACCGCCGACACCAAATGGCATCCTCCAACCGGTACAACCTATTGTTACCACTACTCAACCTCCTCCCGGTGTCACAATCCCTTCATCGTCAACGAAACCTCCTCCTGGTCTCAATATCCCTTCATCGTCAACAAATCCTCCTCCTCTTGTCAAGCCCACTAGGGGCAGAGGTCCACAACCAGACACTGCTATTCCACCTCCTAAGGCAGTTAAACCCCCTCCCGTATTTCGAGCCCCTCCTAAATGCTCATTGTGCAATGAGATAGGCCATCCCACTCATCAATGCCCACAGTTACCGGCACTCCAGGAACATATGAATATGTTGGATGATGACACCAGCATCCCAGTAGTTAGACTAGAGCCACCTCCTCAGCCTCGCAACAGATCACTGCGCACCAACCATCCTTGTGCCATATGCAGTGTTTACGGCCACTACTCTCACCATTGTCCTAATCTCCCTGACTATAGAGCAGCATTGTACAATTTAAACAACGTCGATTTAGAGATATCTCCTCCCCTCATCGAGGAGATCTACCCCCCGCCATCATCCTTGTCGGAAGAAGTCAATACAATCTATATGATTTCAACAACTTTCAAACCAGAACCCCTTGATTTATGGTCTGACTACTTCAATACTGATGAGCAAATCTCTGAGACACTCACTGCACCCGACTACCCTTGGGATGATATGCATCATCGCTCGTATTTCCTCCCTGAAACATCTACATCCACCGCATCCAACCAGCTATCAGTCGAATCGAAAGATTTCATACCCACTAAGGTCGATTGGTTAAAAGACCCCATCCTAGCACCGGATGCCTTTGAAGAAGGGAACATGTCCAACATTTCCCCCATTATACAAATAGATATTTCCACAACACCTGGGAAACCTGATCTCATCTCGCTAGGCACCTCTTGCACACAAGCGGAAACTCAGGCGTATAAAAAGCTTTTTCAAGAATTCCGGGATGTTTTCACCTGGTCCTATACCAAAATGCCTGGTCTTGAGCCCGCCATTATAGAGCACCACACTGATACATGGCCTGAGGTACCCCCTATTCGTCAGAAACAACGACCCATTCATCCTTCCAAACTCCCCGCTATTAAAGCGGAGGTCGAGAAACTTCGCAAAGCAGGATTCATTTATCCTATTCCATACACCACCTGGGTGTTGAACCCCGCTCCCGTCAACAAAAATAAAGGCACCCTTAGAGTATGCACTGACTTCCATGATTTAAACCACGCTTGTCCAAAAGACAATTTCCCCACGCCATTCATTGACCAACTCATTGATGAGTGTGAGGGCCATGAAGTCCTATCTTTCATGGACGGGTTTTCCGGATACAACCAGATTCACATCCGTAAGGAGGATCAGTACAAGACTGCCTTCACCACCCCATGAGGCACCTTCTCCTATCGCGTCATGCCATTCGGCCTTAAAAATGCTAGTGCCACTTTCCAGCGAGCCATGACCTATTGCTTTCACGACTTGGTCCATATCCTACAAGTCTATCTTGACGACCTTACAGCCCGTTCCCGAAAACGATCAGACCACATTAACGACCTCCGGCAAGTTTTCCTTCGTTGTCGCAAATATAAAATCCTCTTGAACCCACACAAGTGTGTGTTTTGCGTTCCGGTAGGCCGGTTGTTGGGTTTCATTGTTTCCCAAGACAAAATTACTGTTGATCCCTTGAAAGTCAAAGCCATCTTAGAACTCCCCCCTCCTCGCACGCTGCGGCAGCTCCAGAGTCTACAAAGGCGGTCCAATTTCCTTAGGCGCTTCGTTCCTGATTACGCCACCAAAGTCCACGGATTCTTACGCTTACTTCATAACCACATACCCTTTGTTTGGGATGAGCAAGCAGACACGGCTTTCGAAGCCCTCAAGAAATCTCTCACACAAGCCCCCTTGATATCCCCACCGGATTTCTCTCAAGACTTCACCCTTTATGTCTCGGCATCTGAATATGCTATGTCCGGAGTTTTGGTCCAAGAAGATGCCTCTCACCAAGAGCATGTAATTTATTATGTCAGCCAGACCTTGTCTGGCCCACCCCTGCGTTACCCATACGAGGAAAGATTAGCCCTAGCTGTAGTCTTTTCCATACAAAAATTGCGACACTACATTCTACTCAGTCATACCACGATTGTGGCCGACTCCAACCCTATGGTCTATCTCCTAACCCGACGGCTCCTACAAGGTCGTGTTGCTAAATGGGTCATTATCCTCCAGGAATATGACCTTACTTTCAGAACTCCTAAAAGCACCAAAGCCCTCGTGCTTGCTCACCTCATCACCGACCTCCCATCCTCTTCGTCATCACCCGTTATCCAAACGGATCTGATTGACGAACAAATCTTCATCATTTCGTCTGACGACCCATGGTACGGAGACATTTTGATTTACCTCCGCACGCAAAAATTTCGACCACACATCGATCGTGACGGACGCCATCGGATACGACACCATGCTCCCCGATACCTCTTGATAGGGGATGTAATTTATCGACGCGGCATTTATACCATCCTACACCGATGCCTATCCCATAGTGAGGCAGAACAAGTCCTCAATGATTGTCATAGCGGTGCTTGCGGAGGCCATTTCTCCGGCATGGCCACTACCCAGAAGATCATTCGGGTAGGTTACTTTTGGCCATCATTGTTTACTGATTGCATCACCGCAGTCAAGCATTGCCAGAACTGCCAACTCTTTGCCCCCAAAGCAAGAACCTTTTCTGAGGCAGACCTTGTCCTCACTTATGATCAAGCTCATGATAAAACCAGAAAGGGAAAGTTCGTGTCTATGTGGCAAGGCCCCTACATCATACACACCTGCCTCGGGCAGGGGGCATACATTCTGACCGATTCAGAAGGCAATCCCCTATGCAACCCACGCAACGGGTTGTACCTTAAATGATTTTACCCATAGAAAATCTGATGGACACCACCGTCCATTCTAGTATAGGCTTACTTTCTTTTTTCACAAAAAATTCAAAAACCTAAATATTTGTTTTTCTCTGCATGACCACAGATGGATCCTCTTCCACTCTACTATGTCGGTTTCGCTGATGGTGCAAGCCGTTGGTCTCCCAATCTCACCTCCGCAGCTTGGGTAATATACTCCCCTTCACATGAGTTAATTCACATTGACGGAGTATGTTTAGGTGCCGCCACCAATAATCAAGCTGAATACGATGCCGTGACCGGTCTCCGGCCACAGTTATCCAAATGAGCATCCGTCACCTCAACGTTTTCTTGGACTCACAGCTCCTGGTTTCCCAGCTCAACAATGATTACCAGGTACGCGATCCCTGTCTTTTCAGAAAATTCCTGTGCACTAAACAAATGGTTAGATAGTTTGAATCCATTTCGTTCACACATGTCCCAAGACACCTCAACATTGTAGCAGACCATATGGCCAACAATGTCCTCGACTGGCACACCAATCACATCATGTCATAACCAAAATGTGCATCTACGTGCATAACATGTGCCTCCACGGGCATATCCATAAACAAAATGCATCCACATGCATAACATGTGCCTCCACGGGCATATACCAAAACAAAATAATGCATCCACATGCATAACATGTGCCTCCACGGGCATATACAAAAGATAAATGTGCATCCACGTGCATACACAACACTATATCCAAATATATATACACATATATATAAAAACCATAATAGTCAACATGTCATAGGTGCCCTCAGCACCCGATATACAAAGAAATACATCAATCGTACAAAAAATGCTTCCCCATATGCTCATCAGCATTTCGGGGTAGATACAATATCATCTACTCAGCAGGATCCCTAGGCTCCTCCGGCTCCTGCTTCGCTGGCCCCGCCGGGTCATGGCGAGCCTGAACTCTCCGCTCTGCCGGCCCCGCTGGATCATCCCGCAAACGTATCCTCATCTTAGCCGGCCTTGCCGAGACATCCCAAGCACCACCCCTGTGCTCCGCCACAAACACCAATGTCCTCAACAAGAGCGACCGCCACTCAGGCGGTGCACCAAAGCAACCCTCCAAAATATCCCGATCCAGGTCTCTCCAACCATCCTCGGGGAGTCCAGCTAGGATCCTGGCAAAGGTCTATCTGACACCCTCCATGGCGTCATCTCGAGGGCCAACCCCTCGCCCACGAGCCGCAAATCCTCCACCACGTGGAGGTGGTACCGCTGCAGGTGGTCGCGCAACTACCATCGCCTGCCCTTGACGAGCCACGTGGTCGGCCAGTGGCATTGGCCCAACATCTTCACAATGCAAATAATCCATCCATTATCTCATCCTCATGCTGCCGAAATCTTCCTTGAGCATTTTGGCCATTGTAAGCAACCTTGGAGAAGGAGACCTCTTGGAGCTTGGAGCTACTCATATTGGGAGTTGCTCAACATAAACCTTCACCATTGAAGGTATTATCGCAAGCACTTGCTTGCCCCCCCATTTTTCAATACAAATTCATTCTTTAATTCAACACAAAACATACCGTCTAAACTCCAGGCCTGTCCTGGGGCACAAGGCATCTCTAGGTCACCTCGATAGTCCATGCCGGCGTAGGGGTAGTCCTCAATCACTAGAGGCATCTGCTCCCACTGCTCATAAAAATTCTCCGTGAAGAAACCGTGGAAAGCACCGCCGCCACACGGGTCATCATTTCTCCCCACCACTGCATCATTGGCTTGGTGGGCTCACCTTTATTTGTAGCAATTCTTTTAACCTAGTTATTTGCTTTGACCATTCTGAAGTCCTTACGTCGTCTTTTTTTCACGAACCTTATATCACCGGATCCAGTTTTTAGCGCTCGTGATGATGCTTGAGATCATTTCTCGCTCTCGCCTCCAGACTTTTAGGGCATTTTTCCATGCCCCCTCGTCGCCTCGATTTGCGTGCCACATCGACCGTCATCCGTTTCTAGCGAGTCTTATACCGCCGGATTCAGTTTCCCGCGCTTGTGATGATGCTTGAGATCATTTCTCAATCTCACGCCTAGATTTTTTGGGCATTTTTTCCCATGCCCCCCCGTCACCTCGGTTTGCGTGCCACATCCACCGTTCTCCGTTTTTGACAATCTTTATATCGTCGGATTCAGTTTTCCGCGCTCGTGATGATGCTTGAGATCATTTCTCGCTCTCATGCCCATACTTTTTGGCCATTTTTTCAAAATGCCCTCTCATTGCCTCGGTTTGCATGCCACAACGGCCGCAACCCCCTTTGTGACAACCTTTATGTCACTGGATCCAATATCCCACACACATGATGACGCTTGAGACCATTTCTCGCTCCCATCTATCCATTTTTGTTCGATATAATTTTATCCCCTTTTTCGGGCCGAGCAATCCCATTCTACGAAAAAGGCACTTAGGGAGTTTCTGTTAAGCTCTTTTCTGACTCCTAAAACAATGAAAAGATCGCCAAGCAACCTTGCTTCCTTTCATGCTCGTTAAATGTATCTGAAAGGGCGTCTACCTGGTATAATTTTACCCCTTTTCCAGACCTCGTAGACTAATTACGAAAAAGGTATACTCTAGTCACATCGGCTAGAAGAGTTCTCCATCCGCATCATTTTATGCTTTTTCGGGCCTTGGAGACTAAACTTACGAAAAAGAAACACCAATAGAGTCCACTTACCGTTTTCAGACTCTCTAAACATGAAAGCAACCATGAGCATGAGCCGTCCTGGGCTCACAAAATCCACAGGACCGTACCATTTCAGAGCACACTTTTATCCCTTCTTGGAGCTCATTAAAACTATGAAGAAGGAATCAATGGTGCCTCTTGGCACCATGATAGATCACATCTACTCATATGGCAGCTTCCCCATTTTGGTCGCCTTTGCTCAGAGTATTTTGCAGTATGTCACCTTGATAATCCCTCGACAGCACCTATCAGCTCGTCCTCCCGACCAGAGCCAATATATAACATTCAGTCCCTAGAATTCATGATCCCCACACCTACAAGTCAGTTCCCTACGCTGCCAGGTCAACCATGTAATCATGCTCTGAACAAAGGAAGTTTGAGTCTACCAACTTTTTGACCCAGTTATTTCCCATCCCCACAAGTATGTCAGTCCTACCATCAGTACTACAACACTTCAGTTTTACACCTCTTGCTCCTATCAAGAAACAAATCATTGCCTTGTTAGTTGTTGGTCTCCCTTTGTCGACGACAACCACATTTATTCCAGAGGATAGACCTAGAGGTCCCTGTGTCTTGGACTCATTACCATTTATGATGAGTGCCTACGAATCATTTCGAGAGGAATCCTCATTGCCTCTCCAAATGGTTGTTTCTCACATGCTCGACTTCAACACCTTGATCGCATCGTTGAGACTCGCACAGGACATTGATCCTTTCAGTTATTAGTTGAAGACCCCGGATACCTCCCGATTCCTACACATTTGAGAATCTTCCTATGGATACAACCAGTTACACTTTTTCTATAGATATCTGGGTTGCGCATGGCGACAGTATTCAGATGTACCCCAGTACACAGTTACATTAATTCTCAGAGATGACTCATAATCTTTGAGTCCCTACAGATGTTGGACACCTTCAGTTTCAGTAGTTCACCAGTTATTCCAGTGTATCAGTTATTGAGATCAGTTATGATCAAGAGTATATCCCAAAATAATGTCCCCCCTGGACCATTATGATGCACCGGTAGATTCTTTATGTATTAGATCCCCCTTCTTGGGACTAATTGTTATGTATATGTCTTGATACGAGCATGGGAATGCCCGCCTCGTCCATTATCAGAGATTATACCTCATTCATATTGAGGCCATGTAATATGTTTTGTTTTTGCAGCTTCCAAGGGTCGTGGCTCCAGTCTCCAACCGATCTCTTCTCTCCACTAAAACCCCAGAAAAAGACAAATGAACTATGATGTCTATCGGCCATACGATGAGCTCCTGCCCTCACACATCAGGGGGCAATCTGTTAACACCCAAAAAGTGCTCACTAGCTCATTTCCCTATTCACATGACCCATTTGTCCACTTTTTCACCATCTGAGCCTCTGAAACCAACAAAAAGTCACCAAAAGACTTGAGTACACCCCTTTTTCCATTAAAAAAGATTATTTTTCCTAAAAAAGCATAAAAAACCCTCAAAAAGGGTCCAAATTCCCCAAAATATTAAAAAGGGAATAAAAATATTAATTTTATTCAAAAAAGGAAAAAGGAGGGAAAAGTACCTAAACCATGTTGGTCAATACCATTTGGTTTCCAAAAAACCACAAATGGTATTCCCCACCACCAAAACCTATAAAAAGGTGGTAGGGGCTCCTCATTTCATCATCCATCCATTATCCCATCCTCATGCTGCCGAAATCTTCCTTGAGCATTTTGGCCATTGTAAGCAACCTTGGAGAAGGAGACCTCTTGGAGCTTGGAGCTACTCATCTTGGGAGTTGCTCAACATCAACCTTCACCATTGAAGGTATTATCGCAAGCACTTGCTTGCCCCCCCATTTTTCAATACAAATTCATTCTTTAATATTTTCTTGTTCTTGTTTTTTAAATGTTTACATTATTTGCTTATATTCTTGCATAGATCCATGATTAGTTTTGTTTAGATTAGTTTCTTGTTTAATTCTATTGAAACTGCTGCTACTAGTTAGCAGGTGCCCATAGCACTAAGCCTGGTTGCAAAATCGGGCCAACAACAATCATAAGTTTCATAACCCTAAACAATGAATGTCTTATATCATTCATATGCATTCATACTAGGGTGATGAGACAAGTCTAATATTAATCATGATTGTACTAAACTCAATAATATGAAGACAAACATATCATAAACTTAATCATGAACAAAATGAAAAACATACCTGTATCTCTTCAATTCATACCTGTCGGGATTGCTTGTAGCCTTCTCATGTAAAGCCTCAACCTCATCTCCCTTTGGAACTGGAACTTCTTCACTTATGCAGGTGTCCAATTCATTCTTTTCTAGGATTAACCCAATCCACTTTGATTTGTTGAAATTGGATCTGGAGCTGGATTAGGGTTTGTCAGAGAAACCCTAAAAATTCAAACTTCGAATTTCAAACTTTTGAATGCATGGATAGATGTGCCTTGCTAAGATGATCAAGCTGGTATACTTCAATTTTGAAAACTGCAAAATTTGACCCCTCAAAATTGCCTTTGAAACTTCCAGATTCATTGGACAGGACCCCAAACTAGGGTTTGATAAAGCCCACCCTTCTTCCCAACCAAAAGGTTCAATCCAAAACTCTAAACTTCGATTTTTTTGAGGAGCTTCCAGCCGTGGTCACATACTTCAAAAATTCCAACTTTTGCAGAAGCCCTAATTTTCCATCTTTCCAATCAACATCCCAAACTAGGGTTTGATCAAGCTCGGCCTTCTGCCCAACCAAAAAATTTGATATTGGTCTCTAAATTTCGATTCTGATGAGGAGAATTCAGTCGTGGTCTCCGATTCCAAAAATTCCAACTTTCTCCAAAGCCCTAAATTTCTGCAGCAGTGATAAACCAAGAATGAAGGTGCTCAGAATCCAAATCTGTTTTGACAGAAATATGCACCTGATTGTTTCTGGGGCATCTCTGAAATTATGAATCCAAAGGGTTTGAAACGTCAGGATGTTGTATACTAACCTATCATATTTCCAACCCCATAGGTCTGACCTCAATTGGATTCTTTGAGAGAGAGTTATGCCAAGTGTCCCAACGTGACCTGTTTATGGGAAAAAATAAGAGATCGAACTTGTACGGAGTTCCACGTGTCACTGGTTCAATTTAGGCCTCTGAAAAACTTACCTAAGAGATTGCAGTCTGTTCTCTTCCTATCATTTTTTACAGAATTTCATTTGGAGCTTCCTAGCCCAAGTTGTGACCTTTTTTCCTAGGTCACCTGTTTATGACTAAGATCTGGAAGAGGCAGAAACCCTAGATTGTACTGATCATAAAACACAAAGTACAAGGAGTTAGATGTCTTGCTTCGGAGAAAAGGTACATGGTGATGTTATCTATGACCTGTAAAATTTTCAGATCCTGAACCTTTGCTAAAATGGATTTATAGCTAAAGTTCCATGATGACTGGTTTTTTCTATATCAAGCCCTAGCCTCCAATTTGTCACAAGTGCAACAAGTCTCATAAAATCCATATCATTCCTTCCTTTAGTCTAGCTCTGATACCATTTTATATTTTCATCATTTAATTCAATATATCTAGGATCTTAATTGAAAGAACAACATGTGCAGCATATCAAGCATAAGAGACAAGAGACAAGAGACACAAAACATTTCATCGGGGAAAACCAAGAAGGTGAACAACCCCGCAACTTCCTCGGAGATAGAATAAGCATCAATACAAGGATCACCATGATAAAACCCAAGAGATAGATATGTTCAGCAGCATGCTCCTCCTCCACTTGTGCACACCCTTCTCTTCTCTTACTAATGCGAAGTGAGTGAATAATAGAATGTGTAAAATGAGAGAGACACACTCTCTATTTATACACTAACTTGACTTGCCCTTTACTCAACTAGGTCATCCCCAACTTAACCACTTAACATAATGCTGACTAGGCCAACCCCTCTAGGGTGGTCTAATAACCCTTTGACCAACATGACTCATACAGGGCCAACCCCATCAAGGTGGTCTAATAACCCATCAAGTATAAGTTATGATACTTACAATATAACTCACGACACTTGCAAGTACACATGATGACACTTCCAATTGGAGGAATAATACATCTCTGTTGGGGATACAATAAAGTACAAATGTAATATACAAGTGAATATCTTCCAAAGTTACAAATATATCAACAAAGAGACCATAAATCTAAACGATGAATCCCCAACTTTTCAATGTGGCCCTCATATTGATGACAAGGAAGAACCAACTGCTTCGTTTTATGTCACTCTTAATGTACATGATAAATGAATCCACACCAGTATGTTATACTCTAGAACCTCCCATAACTTGATGAAAAAATTTATTATGGAAAAGATGGGACTAGAGATCATAAGGTCGTCCTACTACTCCCACGGTACAGGACTTTGCAGGGTGACACAACTTTGTTTCTTGTTTGAATGGAACAAGAGAGTCAAAATTTGTAGAGAGTAGATTGAGGTAAAAAAAAATATGAATTTGCAGAGACTTATTCAATTTAGAACACTAGTAAAATGTGCATCGATTTATTTTTCATGGTATATAAAAATGGGTGATCTGTATTTATAAAAAATGAGTTCGTGGGCTTATCGTACATCTTGGTATTGCATCAATATTTCACATAGTTGTTGTCTATACATAGCTTCTGAGAATAATAAAAAACTATAGGATAATTGCATTTTGTCACTATATGGCTGCTACAGGAATTACATTTCTATTTGCTAAAATAGATCCTACAAAAATCCCCTAACAACTATATGCACTTACAATACATTTAGAAAATTTAAAATATTTCAACATTACCATGTAAAGGTATATTCCAAAATCATACAAAAGACATCTAACATATTTTGTTTGTCTTTAAAGTGTATATTGTTCTTCCTGAGAGTACTAGACAAAAAATTCCTTGTTTTCTCGCCTTCTTCAAAGTCTTCCACTATTGGTAAAGACTATATATTATTCTTCCTAAGAGTACAAAACCAAAAATTCTTTGTATTACGGCCTTAAAACATACATGGAAATAAAAATTTCATGTAGATTAAACAAAACATAAAATATAAGAGACTTGATTCTTTCCCCTCTTGGTGGAGGTCCTGATGTTTGGCATGTTCATCAAATAATTTTTCATTATACTCTAATTTTGTGTTTTCATGTCCCAAAGGTTCATCATTCTTGGGATTATTGTTGTGAATTGGAGAGTTAGTTGAGTTTTGTTCTGGATCACCATCATCTGAAGGTTGCGGAATTGAAGAGAATTATAGAAAATTTGGGCTCTAAAATATGCCTCATAAGAAAAAGAGCCAACCATAATTTCTTGATGATTTCAAATTCAAGATCCAATAGAATTTCAAGAAAAAGTGTCAACCATAATGGTTGACTTGGCATATTTGTCATAAAAAAACTACCTTTTCTCTTCGTATTTTCAACATCTCTCCTTGTGGGTTTACTCAAATTTCGAGTCAGAGAATTCATTGGATGTGGAATTTAATTTTGCATCCAATGAGTGCTCCCACTCAAAATTTGAGTAAAACCACAGGGAGATATGTTGAAAGTACAAAGAAAAAAATAGTTTTTTCTCACTTCCTCCAAAATTCATAAATATTATTTTATTATGTAAACTATTATTTTATTAATTTCCTTAGGATTCCCGTTTTAGAACCTAAATTTTCTCTAATTATAGCTGAGTTTTGTTCTAAATCACCATCATCTAGAGGTTTCAAAACTAAACAGTTAGTTGATTTTTCTTATTCACTTTCATCTAGAGGTTGCAAACCATGGATCTGCATGATGCCTTCTAATAGTCAATTTTCATTCTCATATTTCTCAACCATGCCTTTAAGATGTTCAGTTTCCACTTCATCCATCATAATTTTTTTTCTTGTCTTTATATTATGGACATCCAACAAATGAAATTGATATCGAGACAGATTTATATTTCTTTGGATAACATCCATAAGACCCCTGTACTGGTTTCTCAACATATTGACTGTACGAACTAGATATTTAATATTGTCTCCCCTCCATTCAAAATTTTGGTTGCTCATTTTCTCTTCCCATTTGGGTTTTCCATATCAGTAAAATTATCAATAAAGCTAATTATTCTCAAACTTTTGATATGAACAATGCTATAGCCAAGAACTAGCTCAATACTCTATAATCTGAATAGACTAAAAAATTCGATTGAAATATTTTCTTCCCTATAATTGTATAGTGAAAATAATTCTAAGTTTATAAAGTAATGGATCCTAATTTCCATTAAAATACCCTCTCTAAAAATTCCACTGTATAAAATACCGTTATTCCCAATAGTGACAAAATGACTCCCATTGAATTCTTGAAGTATCTTGTGTTCACTAGTCTAACTAGTCCAACATACTTTCAACTTGAGATAACAATCCAAAAAATAAATATTGCACTTCCTTACCCCATGTTTGTTAGAATTATGAGTTTCATTATCTTGTTGCTAATAATTCATAGTCTGTTGTGCATCATTCGCCAACATCCACAAAATATAACTAGAAAGATTACAAACAACCATGATAACAATTCACCCTTTACCAATGGTTTTTATGCCACAAGTTCTTACTATACCTGAAAATAATTGATTCTTCTCACTACATTGATCACCTTCCATTCCCAATTTCATCCACCATATTTATGAATGAAAAAAGACTAAACCCTGAACTTAAATACGTCGTCCTGACCACTTGATAATGTCTCTATGGATCATATCAGACTTATTGCATCATACATAAATGAAGTTCATATCATATGATTTCCCATATTGATATACACCTTTCACACTCACAAATATACTCTCAATCCAATAGTAAATACTGATCCAAAGAATTGGCAAGTTCCTCAAGTAATTGGCATAAATTTGCATGGTTGTCTTGTGCCACTTAGAGAACTGATTGTGAAATCTTGCAACAACATTTATTAACCAAATAAATGGCTCAATCCCCAAGGGAAGATCACCCAAATGTATTATATTGTGACTATATCAAGTTTCCTCATAATATTTTAAGGGATAGTATAAGAGCCAAACATTATTCCATTTGTCATTAGAACATATTGTTCTAGATTGCATGCCTTGTTTTCCTCCCTATCTACTTGAGCATTGAGATTTCTTAAAACATGAAATAATTTAATGTCTTAAAACTAAAAAAATAGGTGCATTATCCTCCTCATAAAATTACTTAAAGGCCCATCCTTTAGCCCCTTCTTGCAAACGAGATACCTAATTATTATTATTGAACCACCAATAATTGCTACAGATCTAACTTTGTTGTGCATTTCCTGAGATAGAATTTTCCATAATGAAAATGCCTCTACTAGGTTATTTTATAACACTCATAATACCAAAGAATATTTTACCTTTAGAATTCCTCTAGGGTCAAAGAGAACGCCCCTCCGTCACCCCACCCCCATACCTACAAACCCTACACTCCCAAACCTCATTATCAGGTCTTTTTGAGTGATTCAAATTTGAAGTGGTGTGTATTAGTATTTTAGACCTTCTTGTAAAACTATATATTTTTGTTGGGCTTCAAAAACTTTGCACATTGTGTAAAAAAGAGAAAGAAAAATTAAAATAGATTTACAAACTCTTGTGTAAAAAAAAAATGTAAATTTGCAAAACTGGGCTTAGTAAAATGCACAACACAGTATGCACATAGGTCATTAGTTGAAAGTAAAACTATAGTCCTTAATATAGTTACATTGTTCAGAAAAACCTCTTAAATATCTAGTGGCATATCACAATTGAAATTAAAACTACAATCCCTAATATATTTACGATCATCATCTTGGCAGATTCAATGTGGGAAAATGTGTGAAACTATGGAACAAAACTTATATTTGAGCCTGAGAATACCTCACAGTGATAGGATTAGCAAGGAGGAAGAACTACAGTGAAAATTGTAGTGACTTGAATAGTAAAATTAAACATGCATTAAAACTCAAATGTGCACAGTAAAGTTTGTCATTATCCATTAATCAGTATAGTAAGCAAATATAATACAATGGGGAGAATTCGATGATCCAAGGATAACTTCAAATCCCAGTCACTCTACCTAGTGTAGCATAGGAAATATCACCACTGGAGTGCTCCAGGGCTAACAAACTCAACCGAGACTCAGTGAAATGAAGCTACTATCAGTTAAATGACCAAGAAGGGTGCATCAGTGAGTTTGGCATTGAAAATAGGCTACAGAGGGTACATTATATCACAATCAGTTGCAATCGGAGCTCAAACCTATTGGGCCTCAGAAATGTCCCATTTTAATCCACCTTACCTTCTACTATTCTTCACATTTCATCGTCCCATTAACCTTTCATCATACCATTTCCATACATATACTTGAGTTTCATCTTATTATTTTCCATTTATTCATTTTAGTATTATAAGTGAATTTATGATTAAATAGTGGAAAATAACATGTTTTCACTAATATCTCAAGTATGGATGAGCTTTGTAATGTGTAGGAATATGGAAGGATCAATTCAAAGAAATACTCCTTGAATATCTCCTCCACTTCATGGAGATAGTTATTCAAAGAATATTCCAAGGAGAAGATAATGGAGATTTGGTTGGCATATCTTATGAGAAACATGTGGAGAATTTGTGAGAGACATGTGGAGGATTTGAATGGATCATATTTTGTAATAATAGCAAATTAGTTGAGAGTGGTTGAGAGAATAGTGGATCTATCATTATGAGATGGTTATCTCCTTCTCAAAGAAATTCAAGTATAAAAGAGAGTGCTCTCTCTTCATTTTGGGAGATAGAGATTAGATCATAGATTAGGAGGAGATTAGTCTTAGATTGAAGAAGTTAGTCTTGACTTTGTAATATGGAGAAGGGGTTTCTCAACTTTTGTTCATAATCTTAGTCATGATGCTTTCATGATTTGTCTTGTAAATTAAGATTTCTTTATTGTTAATGTGAGCTCACATGTGTTGTCTCGTTGCTCTTCATATGTTGTATTTATTTTATGCAATTTCCTACTTTCTTAGTTAGCTTATTTTCATGCAATTTACTTTCAATTGTGTGTTTCAGCTTAAGGGGGGAATTAGATTAGCAATTAGCCATTAGCAAGGGGGGGCTAGATTAGATTAATCCAACTTCAATCCTGCATATATTTTGCAAGTGCTTCGTAAGCCTACAAACCTCAGATTGACAAATTAAATGGTTGGGAAAATACTACAATGGAATTAAACGACAATATTTCTACCTAACATTTTGGTGCCATTGCTGGGGAAGCACGATGGATTGAAGTGTAGATTTCAATTTCTGCAAGTGGGGTAGTGTAGATTTCATTTCCTGCAAGTGTGGTAGTGTAAATTTCAATTCCTACAAGTGTGGTAGTGTAGATTTCAATTCCTGCAAGTGTGGTAGTGTAGATTTCAATTCCTGAAAGTGTGTTTTTTTGCAGCTGTGAAGAGTAATGTTTTTCTTTGTACAGAGTTTTTTTTTTTTTTCTTTTATTTTTCTTTTTTTCATTTAGATTTGGGTGTTGTAAGAATCTCTTTTTCAAAATGATTTAACAATGAGTTTAAGCTTGGAACAGCTCACTCAGATCCTTGCAAAAGTAGGGATCTCCTCTTCTCACGAAGAGGAGATCTTGAAAGCAGTCGAGAGCTTAATTACTCCTCCAGAAACAGATGAAGAATTAACATACAAAGAATCCTGCACATTAGATGATGAACAATTATCTGAGCAGGATGTCGAGGAGGACAACAAGGAGTTGCAGCAAGATATGAGTGAGGACAACTATGCCTACAAAAGCCCTATTGAACGATGGTTTCAAGCAAGTACCAGGTTAAGACAATTTAGTTTTTCTTCTTTTCTAGTTAATTCACAGTCACAGCAACTAATTTTATACATTTATGTTTATCCTCATTTTCTATTTGCAAAATTGATGTTGAATATATTTTTATTATTGTTACGTGAATGGCTACATTGGATATTTAACTACACGTAACTGTTTTTTGAATTTTAATTAGCATAGTGCAGGTAGGACATTATTTTCAATTTTTTTTAGAATAAGTATGCTCTCCTTCGTGCTTCATGCGATCTGAGGATCAGAAATAGGATGGCTATAACAGTTTTCAGGAAGAATAATGATGAAGTCTCCATTTGCTAATTTGAAGTAAAAAAATAAAAAATAAAAATGAATAGAAGGTCTGTGTTTTTCGATGCTGAAGAGTAGCTCCAAGCTAAAACTGTGACTGAAACTGTGTCCCACTTGCAATCGATTGAATTTCATTTTCTGGCCATGCTAAAACCTGCAAAACACTCCAAAGCCTCTTGTCTGCGACCTTGTCTCTATCTCTGCCTTTCATATTCTCTCCACCTTCAGCATTTGAAAAACCTTTCGATCTGGAGTAAAACCTGCAAAAAGAAAAAACAGTCTATATCCAAATGCTCTAGTGGTGGAACGATGAGTTGCAATTGTCATTTCTTTCTAGAGGCAATAAGTTGAAAATATCGCATAACTCCCTCTCTACATGACTTTCCTTAGTTAATTCGGAATTGGATAAAGAAGAACGATGGTAGGGATACGATTGTTGAAAGTTGATCCAAAAAAAAATAATAATAATAACCATCTTTCACGCATTTGCTGAGTTTAGTTGGGAGAAAAATCCTCAAAATCTATCTAAAAGTCTGGCAAATTAAAATCCACCATGTGGGATTTCTGTTCAAAAGAGAACCTTGTGCTCCATTTTAATGCACGACACATCCTTTATGGAAGTTTCAACTGTTGGATCCTCACATAAATCAAGACCCAACGATAAAGCTAGAGATATGGAACCACTTTCTAGTAAATCGTTTTTAGGAGGATACTCATTGATAACCAAAAATGAAGAGACAAGGTAAGCACGTTGAGAGGGATGAGATTTTTCTGCCGGGAGTTGAGGGATTGTTACTTTCCATTAGGTGTTCAGCGATATGAGGATAGATTTAATCTAATCCTCAGGTTGGATGAAGTTTGTTTTTCTTAAGAGGTGGAAATCATGTTGTTTTCAACGCCTCACTAATAACCGCCCGACCACCATGGAGAACAGTTACCGGAGATGTCTGCACATAGTTGGAGGACTGTAGGAGAGAAAAATATTGTTGGGAAAGAATACCATGTGAGAGAACTGAAGTAGTCACATTAATTTTGTTCCGGATGGCATGGGCTCGGGAGAATATTTATTCAAAGCTTATGCCCTAGTTGAAAATGATCTCTTCTATCTTCACGCAGTTGAGGCCAACAACGCTTTTCACGTTGTATGCTCCCATCTGACGCAACGTGTCTGCTTCTAGGTTTTGATCATGATCACAACCTAAAAGCCATCGCCACCATTGTATCCTGAATCATGATGACCAAAGCCTGAACAAAATCCAGACTATCATCAACGACAAAGTACTGATCCATGTATCTTTTGATCACCCCCTCTCAGCCGTGTAAACTGCCATACATTCCACTTAGTTTTGAATGAAGTTTACTGTGGTTAAACACAGATTCTGATTGCAGTTTTCGTGTATCAATCTTGTGAATGAGAACATGAAGAGCTGGCAAAGTAAAGTGGTCCAATTGAGACCCTTGGAACGTCAAGGTCGAGATATTACCAAACTAGGAGGACTTTGCTTTGTAAAAAGAATGGCCGCTTAATTTAGTTGATATGCACGCAATTGATCACGCTGGTCACAAAGGGGTGATAGCCAAACTACCGTGATTGGTGAGACTAGGGGCGTCTGCCAAGGCTGGATCACAGGGAAGGCGTCGTTTCTGTTAGTTGACATGTTTTGTTATTGTGCTATTGTCTGGTCTATAAAGAGCATTATGGTGGCCTGCTACATTTATTTTACATGTGTTATAGTTTATGCTTTGATCGCCCTAATTGTGTACCAGTACCAAGGAGAAAATTGACAAAGCCACGACATCTGCACATAACACGACATAAAAATGATAGCACACCAGAAGAAGGATCGGGTGAAGATAATGGTTAGTGAGGTTAAGCACATTATCAAGATGGAGCATTACTGCTTGAAGATTCCCCGAAGTTAACCTGCAAACTAGTCGGGACCAAGGAAGAATCATGCTATTCATTTTTTTACATTGGTTTTACATTGTTGATTTACCCATGACCTTTTCCATGAACAGATTGAGCGTAATCTTTTGCTAGTGGTACATAGTGTCGAAGACACTTTATCAGTGTTGGAGAGGTTGAGGTGTTAGCATCAAAATACGGTTTATTTTGATTTCCCCAGGACATTTGGATTCACATATACAGAAATGGGCTCTTCCAAATTAGATGGTAGCCCAGCTGCTCCTGGAGCTCCTGATGACTGTGATCGCAGAAGCAGGATAATGTGCGCCTCAAGCGATTCTATTCAATGGCAATTTAGGGATGCATCTCTGGAGTTCAGAACTACAAAGATTACCAATCCAAACTCCAAGTCTATCAACTCATCTTCATAGAGCTTCAGGATGCTAGGGTTCGCTCCAATGATTTCGACGCCCTCGACATATATTGTGAGAGACATCAAGGATCCCGAGCACCCTTACTCGCTCGAACAGCTTAGTGTTCTATCTGAGTAATCTGTTACGGTGGACGAAAAACATGGGCGCATATTGATAACCTTCACACCCACTGTGCAACATTGTAGTGTGGCAGCAGTTATTGGTTTGTGTTTATGAGTTAAATTGATGCGAAATTTCCCTGCACATTACAAGGTTGACATCTATGTTGCTCTTGGTTCCCATGCCTTTGAGGATTCTGTCAAGAAGCAATTGAATGACAAAGAACGAGTTGCTACAGCTTTGGAGAATCCCAATCTTTTGCAACTTGTTGATGAGTGCCTTGCATCAAATGAGCTATGAATGGAGCAAAATATTTATAGTTACAGATGGGCATATGTGTTTCAGAGCTGCTTTAAACTAACAACCTGGTTCACAAACTTGAAGCACATGATTGACAGAAGCAATGAGAAATTTGTCACTTCATCCATAAAATCTTTCAGGAGTTTGGTACCCGTGGACCAAAATGACAGATTTGCATAATTTGTATTATTATTTTTAGAAACTCTTAAGAAAGAAGTATGTTCATAACACACACCGAGCTTCCATCTAAGACTCGAACACACATTTGCTAGACCTTCATCTACAGACATTGTTGTTTTCATTTCAATTTTATCATGGGTACGTCTGATTAAATTATGGTCATAGCAATATCTTTCAGATGGGGAAATTGATAATCATGCTCAGGTTAATTGCTTGCAATATCATTTGGCTTCTTTCTTTTTGAGAATAATAGAACACTTTATTTTAGTTGTTTTGTTTTGTTTTAAAGAAAAAGAAAAACAATAAAAATCATAAAATTATCAAATTATAAAAATTGCAAATGGACATTTTAATCATTCCTGAAAACAATACAAACGCATGGTTTTTACGCTTCACGATAATTTGTTTTCTTCAAGTCACTTTGATAGCAATCAACGGGAAAAATAGCATACAAAAATCAGAGAGACTTATTTACTCGCATCATCCCTGTGTAGAAGTCTGTTAGAGCCGGGTGTTGTAGCACGCTAATTATAGCTGGCTGTTACAGCTATAAAAATAGCAACAGGTAATCAATGACGAAATAAGTGCACAACAGCAACAGGTATAAAAATGCATTTGATTTCTTTGATTGCCGCATTGGTCTTTCTGCATATTTTATTTTTCGAACGTCTCACAAGTTTTCATGTAGGATTTGTACTAAGTTTTTCTCAGGTTTGAAGACAATCGCATTTTGCTGCTGAAGCGACTTTTCAAGAATCACATAACTGTTTGAGAAACATGCTTTGATAGACAGTTTGAAGGAGTTGTTACTCATCATAAACATCATGACGTTTGTTGTTACACAGAAACCATTCATAAACCCAATTACGTCATGAATGTTTACCACATCTCTCCTTCAAAGCACATTAGTCATCCATGTGAAGTCCATTTTCCATTGCCTTATCTGTCATGACTTCACACAGGCCTATCTTTTTGAGTCGCATACATCCCTTTCAATTCATTTTTTTCCATTTCAGTTTGCCTTCTGAATAAGAACATCCAGTTCCCTCTCCATAATTACTTTTCCTTTCCATAAGCATTGTTGCTACTGAGATCTTTCCTATATAGTCCTACCAATGTTTTTGTAAAAACTCGCATTGACTGATGTGGGATTCCTTAAGGCCCACCTTTCAACAAGTCTTGCCCCATCGACCTCAGCACCTTATCTGGGATATAGACTAGAGTTACTTTTTGAGTACCTGGATGCTTGCATGCCTTAATGGCAAGTTCTCTTGTTGACAATCATGGGAATACATCAATGTCCCTTGATCGTCATATCTTGCAAATGGCTCAACATCAGCACATCTATTCGCATTTTGCAAGATGTACTAGGTATCTTGGCACTCATTGACATCAATGGTGAGTTTGCCTCGCATTGGTTAACAGCATTCATCAATGGATGGTAATCCAATGACTTCTTTTCATGCTCAACATCGACACATTTATTCGCATGACTAGAATTATACCATCAGGTTTTGTAGCAGGTGAAGACTATACACTTTTTCATGACCCCCTCAGCAGTTACAGCAGCATGACTTCAACTATATGAGAGTACCACGGTTCCACTCTCTACCTTTGACATTTCCCATGATCCAGTTACAGCAGCAGCAGATTTACAGCTACATTTTTATGATGCTGCAGCAGTGACAACAATTACAGCTCCAGTAGCAGTCACATTCTCCATAATTCAACAGCAGCAATTTCAGTTATATTTTCATGATCCTGCAACAGTGACATCCCTATCATCCATCAGTTACAGCAGTTACACCAGCAACATCACCAACCACGCTCCTATTGCATAGTTCATCATCATTCTTGGGTAAGTGGAGGTATGTTGTTTTCTAAATTTTAATCATGCAATTCCTTACATGCTAGCAATGAATAACTTGGAAAATTCCCTCACCACGCTCCATTTCATTTTTCACTTTCATAACCCATGCCGAGTTGCACAAGGACATGCAACGAGTTCAGTTGGGGAGGATGAAGATAGAGGTTGATGTACACTATAGAATCTCAAATGCAACCATATTTTCAGAGGACAAGAAATCTTTGTGACAGTTTATTCATTTTCTCATGCATATTGCTCCGTATATAAAATGCAGAATTTGAATCGAGTATATCTCACAAATCATACATTGGATCCTCATGATTTTTGACAGGGAATGGATAATATTATGATGAACAAAATTGGCAAGTTTCAGCTCCATCCAATGCACGGATTTCGAAAAACAGCCATCATCACCTACAGCCAATTTGCAATTTTCTCGAAATCCGTGATATGGGTTTTTCTAATTTTTGGTATCGAGATGCAGTGGACTTACAGAAACATGCTTGCCAAATTTTAGCCAAACCCAGATCGTAGTTTGTGAGATATTAGCTCATGAAGTTTGTTGCACAACAACTGATACTCCACCAGATTTGCCCACTTTCGCAGCTGTTACTCCACGGATATTAATCCACCATATTTTCCCACTCCGGCAGCTGTTATTCCATCAGCTGTTACTCCGCAGCTGTTACTCCAGCAGCTGTTACTCCGCGGCTGTTACTCCACCAAATTTTTCCACTCTAGCAACTGTTACTCCATTAGCTGTTACTCCGCAGCTGTTACTCCACAAACTGTTACTCCGCCAAACCTTCCATTCCGTAGATGATACTCCTCCAAGCCTTCCATTTCACAGCTGATACTCCTCCAAGCCTTCCATTTTGTAGCTGATACTCCTCCAAACCTTCCATTTCGCAGCTACAACTCCGAACTATGTTCACTATCATCATTTCGCTACCATCATCCCACTCATTTATCATTCACCAACATTTCTTTTCCGACAACTCCTCTGTTGCACTTTCCTTCATACACATTGATACACATCTTGGCATGATTCATAAAGAAAAGGATTTCTTATGCACAGTGACACTTGCTTATACATAGTTGATGATTTATTATTTCCAGTGAGTGTATGGTTTAATTATTGCAGCAAGGAAACAGATGACGAAATGAATGTTGTTTACACAAGAACCAACATTCCTTGCATTCAAAAGAAAATATCAGTTGTTACTCCATTCCTTGCATTCATAAGAAAATTCCAATTGTTATTCATACATTTCGCATCATGAAATAAATGTTGAACCAACATTCTTTATGGCTGTTACACAAGAACCAACCATAAGAAAATTCCAGCTGTTACTCATGTGATGCACATCCTAGAAACATTTAAAAGACATCATCAAAGCAAAGCCAAAGTTCAGATGCCAAAAGTTCTTAAACAGATCCATGCAAGGTTGCATGAGGACATGCAACAGGTTCGATTGGGGAGTATGTTGGGCCTCAAAAATGTCCCATTTTAATCCACCTTACCTTCTAATATTTTTCACATTTCATCGTCCCATTAACCTTTCATCATACCATTTCCATACATATACTTGAGTTTCATCTTATTATTTTGCATTTATTCATTTTAGTATTATAAGTGAATTTATGATTAAATATTAGAAAATAACATGTTTTTCACTAATATCTCAAGTATGGATGAGCTTTGTAATGTGTAGGAATATGGAAGGATCAATTCAAAGAAAGACTCCTCGAATATCTCCTCCACTTCATGGAGATAGTTATTCAAAGAATATTCCAAGGAGAAGATCATGGAGATTTGGTTGGCATATCTTATGAGAAACATGTGGAGAATTTGTGAGAGACATGTGGAGGATTTGAATGGATCATATTTTGTAATAATAGCAAATTAGTTGAGAGTGGTTGAGAGAATAGTGGATCTATCATTATGAGATGGTTATCTCCTTCTCAAAGAAATTCATGTATAAAAGAGAGTGCTCTCTCTTCATTTTGGGAGATAGAGATTAGATCATAGATTAGGAGGAGATTAGTCTCAGATTGTAGAAGTTAGTTTTGACTTTGTAATATGGAGAAGGGGATTCTCAGCTTTTTTTCATAATCTCAGTCTTGATGCTTTCATGATTTGTATTGTAAATTAAGATTTCTTTATTGTTAATGTGAGCTCACATGTGTTGTCTCATTGTCTTCATATGTTGTATTTATTTTATGCAATTTCTTGCTTTCTTAGTTAGTTTATTTTCATGCAATTTACTTTCAATTGTGTGTTTCAACTTAAGGGGGGAATTACATTAGCAATTAGCCATTAGCAAGGGGGGGTTAGATTAGATTAATCCAACTTCAATCCTGCATTTATTTTGCATGTGCTTCATAAGCCTATGGACGTCGGATTGACAAATTAAATGGTTGGGCAAATACTACAATGGAATTAAACGACAATATTTCCGCCTAACAAAACCCCCCACTAGAGTCAAGAACTCAGGTGGAACTTAGTTGGACTAAACCATATCACTGATTTATCTCCTAAAATGTATGGAATTGACTCTGGTGGTCCTAAAATCATGCATGCAAGGCACATAAAATGGATAATGGGTCCTATATGACATCTTCACACCACTAGGGGGAAAACAACATCATCAACTACTAAGAAAAGGTAAATAATGCTATGGTCGACAAATTTGTAGTATTAATTATCCTAACACCCCCCCTTAATCCAAACTCAGAAATCCTGGGCCCTCCTTACTAAGACCAAAGGTCACCCATACAATGAAAATAATAACTGTAAAAAAAAAACTGTCCATGAAACTTAAGGAAATGGGGAAAACCTGATGGGAACAACCCCCCCCCCCAAAGAAAAAAAATGAACAACGGGAAACTCAAATAGCCTTCACACCAAGCAGAGAAGGAAAATCTCTTATGAGTGAAATAATTTGTAAAAATGTCGGCATTCTGCTCCAATGTAGGATAGTAATGCAGGTGCTACATCTGGATATGGATATGGATCCACTCCTCTGATGTACCTCCCACTGTTTCGAAGTTGTATTTTCCAAAACAAGTCTTTCAGAATCCTTTCTTGCTACTGGGGAAAATGACTCACTGTAGTCCAAACCATGAACCTTTGAGTACCCTTTGTTAACCAACCAATCTTTGTACTTGGTTGTAGATCCATCATGGCAAGTCTCTTTGAAGGATTGTGGATCAGATCCCACCATCATGTAGCACCTCTATGAGAGAAGTGTATCTCTATGACACAATGAAAGGTTTTCATCTCGATACTAATACTTAGTTCTTCTATGGTCAGATGGATCCCCATCCATGTTCCTAGTAGCTTCAAGGACTTTGTGAGCCCATATTGGCCTTGGCCATGGATTAGGAGAACGGGTTGGATCTATTTGAACTTCATACTCAACATCAATATCTTAGTCCTCATATTTAGAATCTGAAACTAGATCATTAGAAGAGACATCATTATGATCTTTATCAGATGCAATTGGAGTAGGAAAAGAGTATGGAAAAAATGGAGAGAATTCATATGCCTTGGAGGCATGGTTTGCAAGACCTTTTCTCTATTATCTTCCCATATGATATCTATGCATCCTCAACTGTGTCAGGTCAAAAAATAAATTTCTTCGGTGAGCTTGTTTGAGTCATTTGATCAACAGATAACAAGTTTGCTTCCAAGGAAGGCACATACATAACATTTTTGAACTTCCCATGCTCTAGTTGTATTGTTCCTTTCCCTTCAGTAGAGAGCTATGAATCATATCCTGTGTGAATACTAGGACCATTAGTAAGATCTAAAGAACAGAAAGACTCTCTCGATGCAACCATGTGGTTGGAGGCTCAAGAATCTATGAGTATAGATTATGATTGTGAAAATCCATCCTTCACTGCATGGCATCTCTCATGATCCACACTCTTACTTCCCGATTCAGATTCCCTTACACCTTGTGGAAGGGAAATGTTGTGTTGTTCAAGAAGTTTGGTCAGTTGATCTATATTCTTCTTCATGCAAGAAATCTTTGGATGGTTTCCTTTCTTGCAATAGGTCCACTTGGTCTTCTCAAAACTTGGTTGCTTATCCTTCTTGGATCCAGAGGCCCCTTTTGTTGGATTAAGCTTCTCCTTTCGTTTGGATGCGAATTGCTTCTTTCCCTTTCCATTCGGACTCCCTTTAGCATTCGCACTTTTTTACTCCCCACCATAAGAGCTTGATTTTTGGAGGCCTTCAAGGTGCCCATCTGAATCAGTTTTTCTTGTTCTTGGATGAGAGATTCAGTAAATGCATCTGAAGAAGGAATTTTCCAATTAGGGATTGAAAATATCCCTGAGTGAAGGTAGAAAAAAATATAGAAAATTAAGGACCAAGCTTGCTTAGGATGGATAGCACCAGCTGCTCATCCTTCTTCTCAATGACACATTGTTTGCACTGCATAACCAAGGACTTGAACTTAAGAACGGTTGCATGGTTTCAAAATTGCTGTGTTGAAGAGAAATTAAATTATTCTCCAAAATGTGGCCTCTCTGCTCATCGTTTTTGTGCTTCAAGGTTCAACAAAAACTCTCTTGGTTTCTTCAATCCAGCAATATGGAAGAGAAAATCTCCAGAGATGTAAATACACATAAAACCAAAAGCCTCATCTAATCTGTTCAAGTACTTTTCCTTCTCAACAATTGCTTGAGGTTCGACCTCATTTCCCATTGTGACCCTGTACAAACTCTTGTTGTGCAATAAAATCTTCATATCAACCCTCCAATCAAGATAATTTAAGGGTGTCAGGATTCTTGGAGTCAAAGGAGCATCTGAATTCTCTATCTTTAGCTATTGGAGCAAATGAAAACCAAAACTGTTGCTACTGCTGCACTAAATACTTCTCAAAATATTACCAAAAATATCAAATTGGAGATAAACCATCCCTATTGGGATCTGATACCATGTGAAATTCTGGAACATAGTAGATCTTTGATCCTAAGAATACCTCATAGTGATAGGATTAGCAAGGAGGAAGAATTACAGTGAATTGAGAAGTAAAAATAAACATGTATTGAAACTCAGATGTGCATAGACAAGTGTGTCAATATCCATTAATCGGTATAGTAAACATATATAATACAATGGATATAATTCGATTAGCCAAGGAGAATTTGAATCCCAGTTAGTCTACCTAGTCTAGCATAGGAAATACCGCCATTGGAGTGCTCTAGAGCTACCAAAATCAACTGAGACTCAGTGAACTGAAGCTACTATCAGTTAACCGACCAAGAATGTTGCATCATAAAATTTGGAATGAAAAATAGGCTAGAGAGGGCGCATTATATCATAATCAATTGCAATCGGAGCTCAAACCCTCCACTAGAGTCCGGAACCTAGGTGGAACTCAGTTAGACTGAACCAGATCATTGAGTTAGATCCTAAAATGTAGGGAACTAACTCTGGTAGTCTTAAAATCATGCATGTAGGGTGCATCAAGTTGATAATGGGTCCTAGATGACATATACACACCACTAGGGGGATAACAACATCATCAACTACTAGGAAAAGGTAAATAATGATAAGGTGGACAAGGTTGGAGTATTAATTCTCCTAACAAAATGATCAATAATTTTAGGAAACTAAAAGAGTTTTTTGTGAACAATGTAACTAGCTTAGGGCCTGTAGTTTTACGTTCAATTAATGACCAATGTAAATACTATGATGTGGATTTTTCTAATCCCACTTTTGTAAATTTACACATTGTTTTTTACATAAAACGCTGCATAAATATATTTTAAGATTACTTTCTCTTTTTTTACAGAATGTGAAAAGTTTGTGAATCCAAATAAAAATAGATAGATGTACAATAATGTGGAAAATAGTAATCTACAACACTTCCAATTTAAATCACTCCAAAATACTAGATAATGAGGGTTGGGCATGCATTTTACTGGAGTGGGTAAAGTTGCGTCCATAAAAGAAGCATTGTCATCTTGGTTGATTCATTATGGGCAAATGATAAATCCTTTTAGGAAGCTAAAAGAGGTTTTCATGAAACAATGTAACTATGTTTAGGACATTAGTTTTACTTATGATTAATGACCAATGTATAGACTGTTGTGTGCAATTTACTAAGCCCATTTTTGCAAATCTACACCATGTTTTTTACATAGCACTCTGTGTAAATCTATTTTAATATTGATTTATCTTTTTTAGACAATGTGAAAATTTTTTGAATCCCCCAAAAATAGATAGATGTATAGGAAGGTGGAAAATAGTAATCCACGCCATTTCCAATTTAAATCACTGAAAAACACCGAATAATGAGGGTTGGCTGTGCATTTTATCAAAGTTAGTAAAGATGGGTCCAAAAAAGAATAATTGTCATGTTAGAAGATTCATTGCAAGCAAATCAAACATCATTTTAGTAATCTTAAAGAGGTTTTTGTGAACAATGTAACTATCTTCAGGACTGTAGCTTCAATTTTAATTAATGACCCATGTACAGACTGTGGTGTGCATTTTAGTAATCCCACGTTTGCAAATTTACAATTTTTTTTACACAACACTCTGTGTAAATCTATTTTAAATTTTCTTTCTCTTTTTTACACAATGTGCAAATTTTATGAATCCAAACAAAACTAGATAGATGTATAGGAAGGTAGAAAATAGTAATACATGCCACTTCCAATTTAAATCAGTTAGAAACACCCAATAATGAGGGTTGGATGTGCACTTTACTAAAGTGGGTAAAGTTTGGTCCAAAAAATAAAATTGTCATCTTGGCAGATTCATTATGCGAAAATGAGCAATCGTTTTAAGAAAATGTAAGAGGTTTTTGTGAACAATGTAATTAGATTCAGGGATATAGTTTTACTTTCAATTAATGACCAATATGCATACTGTGTTGTTCATTTTACTAAGCCCATGTTTGCAAATTTACACTTTGTTTTTTACACAACATTGTGTAAATCTATTTTAATTTTGCTTTCTGATTTTAACACAATGTGCAAAATTTGTGAATCACAACAAAAATAGATATAGGTACAAGAAGGTGGAAAACAATAATCCATGCCATTTCCATTTTAAATCACTCAAAAAGACCCAATAATGAGGGTTGGGCATGCAATTTACCAAGTAGGTAAAGATGGGTTCAAAAAAAAAAAATTACCATCTAATGGAGGTCTTCAACTTTACCCACTTCAATAAAATGCACATCCAACCCTCATTATCGAGTCTTTTTGAGTGATTTATATTGAAAGTGGTGTCAATTACTATTTTCCACCTTATTGTAGATCTATCTATTTTTGTTGGGATTCACAAACTTTGTACATTGTGTAAAACAAAGAAGTCAATGTTACAATATATTTATATAGTGTTGTGTAAAAACAAAGTGTAAATTTGCAAAAACGGGATGAGTAAAATGCACACCATAGTTTGTACATTTGTCATTAATTGAAAGTAAAAATATATTCTTAAGGATAGTTACATTCTTCACAAAATGTTCTTTCATATTCCTAAAATGATGTTTTCTTGTCTTGCAATGAAATTGGCAAGATGGCACTTTTCGTTTTTGGACCCATATTTAGCCACTTCTATAAAATGCATGTCCAACCCTCAGTATTGAGTCTTTTTCAGTGATTTAAATTGGGATCCTCTACGTAATGGGCCAGTATCAGGAATTCCCTCATGGAAAATGAAGAAATCAAGTGATAGATTCAAGAATTAATGCAAAAGGGGCACATTCGATTGAGCTCTTCATTTTTCTAGATCCGAATTTTGTTGGTAGAGAAGAAATATGGGGCTTAGAAACTCTTTATTGATTATAGATCTCTAAACAAAATCATAGTTTGAAATTGGTATCCCATTCCATGGATCAATGACCTTCTCGACCAACTCAAGGTTTCCAAGTATTTTAGTAAGATTGATCTAAATACCAGCTATCATTAGGTACCAATTGAGTCGACTGATGTTTGGAAGACTCCCTTCAAATATTGGAATGCATTTTTGAGTGGTTGTTCATTCCTTTTGGATTGAATAATTATCCAATAAATCTCATGAGGATGGTGGATGATATTCTCTAGCCATTTACCAAATATTTTATGGTCATATACTGATATGACATCCTCATCTACAATAGAACGTGGGTAGCAAATTTGTAGCATATTCAACAGGTCCTCAACACCCTGAGACAACACAAGTTATACGACAATCTACATAAGTGCTCATTTTGCATGAAGATAATTTAGTGTATTGGATAAATTGTGGATGACCATGGTGTGCATGTGTATCCTGACAAGATCCAATCTATTCACGATTGGTCAACCCAGACAACTCTCTTAGATATGTGTAGCTTCTTAGGCCTTTCCAACCTCTATAGCAGTTTTGTGTTGGGATTCCTCCATATTTATTGGGCCCCTAGTCAAGTGACCAAAGGAGGATCTAAGGCCAGGTTTGTTTTCCACAAGTCACAACAACAAGCATTTTTGGATCTAAAGGACCACCTATGTTTGGCTCCCATATTTACCTTACCGGATCCGCAACAACCCATTGGAAATGAGACAGATGCTTCAAACTATGCTATTGGGAAAGTCCTCACTTAGCATGGTCATCTGGTGGCATATCACAATGATATGCTCTGACATGCAATCTGCAAATACCCCACATATGACAAGGAAATATATTTCATTGTACAAGCTTGTTTCTAATCGAATCATTACATTCTCGGAAAATATACGGTCATCCACACTAATCACAAGCCCCTGTAATTCATGAAAACACAAGGGAAGTTACAAAATGATCGCCACCAAAAGTGGTATAGATACTTGCAACAATTCCATCTAAAAATCAAGTATAAGAAAGGAAGCACCAACTAAGTCATCAATTTCCTTAATCGACCTCCAGTAGAATCCTTAACCATGGTGCTTAACTCTTGTGGCCATGAGACTTCTAGTTACTCTCAACTATATGAAAATTATCTCGATTTCAATTTCACCTATCGAGAATTATGGGGAGGCACATAAGTGGTTGATTTTCATACCCAAGATAGAAATATATGCTACTTGGGACATCTCTATGTTCCCTTAAGTGAGCGTGTGAAGTTTATTTGGGAAGCACCTTACAATCGGGTGGCAGGACACTTTGGCATAGAAATATAGTAGCTCAATACTCGAGAAGTATTTTTATTTGCAGAAGCTCTGACAAGACATCGGTAGGTATATAAAATAATGCATTGCATGAACCATCGTGAAACATGCCATTAAGAAGCAAGGGTTTTACACCCTTTTTCCTACTCCCAATGGGCCTTGGGAGTCCAACTCAATGGACTAGATTTCAGTACTACCTTCAACCAAGCATGGTAATGAATGTGTGTTTGTGGTTGTGGATGACTTCTCTAAGATGGAAATTCTAAAATCCTACAAGAAGAGCATAACCATTGAAAAAAATATTAATATCTTCTTCGAATGTGTTTGGGTTCATTTTGGGATACCAAAAACTATCATTTCAAACTGGAACAGTGTTGTAGCCATAACAGATCCCATCTTGTTCAGATAAGTTGGGAGCCCCTATCAAAATCTTGTTTTTATTCACTAAGTTTAATTTTCTTGAATGCACTTTGTTTGTTGGTTTAATTTTGTTTAAATCTTGCCTAATGATATTTCATAACAAAATATGAAACAAATTGAGCCTTTGCCCATCCCAATTCACTTAATTAAGTTACAAAACAGTCAAGTCGGAAGTTGGAAGTAGGGAAAATCATGTCTGTAACAACGATACTGATCTTCTGATCCCGACTTCTTTATTTGCTTATATCGACAGTCGGGAGTCAGTACCAAATTCCTTAAATTAATTTAAGTTTGTCGAATTCCCGACTCGACTTCCTTCCATTTTAATATCGGTAGTCAGAGGTTGGAAAAGCTATTATCATGATTTAATTTCACTCCCGACTCTAACTCCTGACGTTTATGATCTTATGATAAATTGTGGAAGTTGGAAGTTGGGACATTGTCAATCGTTGTACCAATTACAACCTCAACTCCCGACTCCCGACTTTCTAATGATCACTCATTGCGGAAGTCGGAATTCAGAAATTTGTTTATCATCATATTAATTTTCATCCCAATTCCCAACTCCCGACTTTTCGGAGTCACGCGCTAACATTTGCATTTTACATTCAAAAATTTATGTTTTCACAGGTACCAAAAATATTTTGAAAAATGAGCCTAATTAATGAAATCATTCAACGATAAAAATATAACCATCGATATCATGTCAATTTTCTTGCAATCAATGAGCAATTGATGTGGTCCTAATCTGTGGTTTACTTAATCGAAATTTGAATTGCTCGGCCATTGCAACACAACAAACTTGAAATTTAGTTTACCCGGTTCTCCTATTTTTGCAAGTGAATTGTATCAATTTGGTTCAATTGGGTTTAGAATTTCGTAGGTATTATGTCATTTTGATCAAGTTTTTCTACATATTTTTTATGTTTGGAATTGAAGCTCAAGGACCCTAAATTTTTCTTCTATTAAGATACAAATGCATGGGTCACTGATATGCTTTCCTTGGATTGGTCTAGGATCTACAATATCTTCAACAGGGATGGATTTTCAGAGTTCAAGGAGGAGGCCCCAATTTATCATAACATAAGCAATTATCAACTCCATGCTATCAACACGTGCCCTGCTGTCATGCCATACACTCGGTGAAATGGATGATCGATTATGCATACATCCTGACCAGCACATTTAGGGATGCAAACCAGGTCATTTATGCCTCTTTTAAGATGGATACCTTTTCTATAATTTGTGCATTAAAGGCCTCACAGTAGCTCCTTACACAAGATTTCATAAGGACATCTGAGAGTAAGTATGAACCTAATGTACTTTTGAAGACATGGATGGTCGACCCTGATACCTTCATCCTAAATCTGAACAAGCAATATCCAGTTGTCTTGCTTAGAGAGCCATACAAACTACTTGCAGCCATTTTATGGTGCAAACACCTATCAATATTTTAAATCGGAATGGGTTCCTTTATCCCATTACATATCTACTACATGTAAAATATTCAACTGGGCCCAAATATTTTCTGTTACTTTTAGATATCCCATTTCCTAGGTACATAATACCCCCACCATTAGGAAACCTAAGTTATATTTGTCTCCATGCCTAATGGATATTCTATGTGCCTTTTTCTCCTATCCTGATTTGAACTATAATTGAACTAGGGAAAATCCCCCTATACACATTTACTGCTCGATCCTCTCAGAGGATAACTATGATCCCTACCTTTATGATATATGTGATAAATTTATTAGTTTTGTTTACTTCACTATTTTCAAAAGGAACGCACCTATGGTTTCAAAGAATGTCATCTCCTTAATTTCCACCATGGTATATTGGTATATTGGAGAATATTTCACTTATATCAGAATTTGGGGTAGCAAATTAGTTCACTTGTTGCCAAGGCTTGTTCCTGACAGGATGGTATTGTCTAAATTAGCCTTCTAGATAGTCTATGATGGTGTTCATGGTCAGTGTCATTATTCAAAGAGGATGGAATGGCCTAAATTACCTTTGTACATTGGACATTTGACTATTCAGAATGCAATTCATGGAATCACCCTTGCTAAGGAATTTGACCGGTTGAAGCTATCTTTTGTAGATAAGAGAATGCATGACCCCAAAGGCCTTATACAAGATGATTTCATACAAGGACATTTAAAAAATACTTATGTGCATGAACTACAAATTGATGATTCTTTGTACCAAAATGCACATAGATTTGAATAAGTGCTAAGCAAATTGACTGATGTGGACCATAGAATCCTTGTTTATGAGGCACAAAAGCAATAGAACCTTAGAGTGTGGAAGAAAAAAATAAAATTTTCCAACAGCAGCAAGATGCTGTTAGGGAAGCCATGGAGCCTACAAATAAAGATATAGTTTTAAGCTTGAATTCATCTCATCCCAGTACATAGAAGGAATTGGATAAGAAGCAAGGAAAATAGCCTATGATAGATGTTCACTCCACCACTCCCATCCAAAATCTCAACATTCTCAAACAACAGACTAAATCTCTTCAAAGTAAGTCAATTGTTCATACCCAGTCTGTTTATGATACTGTCTTTGTTCCTAAAGTACTTCCAAATGTATTTGCGAAGGTTGAAAAGCAACCTAAATTAATTGTCAACCCTCCACTTAAGACATCTAGTAGTGACATTATTGATTTGGAAAAGGAACAACATGTGGAAGTGGTCAACCCAACACTAGTATTCCAAGAACCTTTAGAGACATCTACTCTTGACAACACTCAAGTTTTTAACGGTAATATTCCTCATCCATCTCCTACTAGTGGCCTGTCAGAAGTACCTACTATTAATGATCTTATCCAGGAGTGTACTTCAAACTCACCAAATATTTTATCCACTACCACTAATACTTCTGATATACCTACTCAATCTTCTAATTCACCTACTCCAACTGCATTAAATGCTTTAACGGATCTTAATACTTCACAACAACCCATAAATTCTCATTCAGACCCTCCATTAGATCAATATGTTACTCCTTTACAATCTGAAAAATAATTCCTCTCCTATTCAATATACTACACTATGTTCTACAAGTCTTCCCACAACTTATTCTTCCCAAGTTGACCTACCATCATCACAAAATATACCTCAGTTAACAATTGCCATTACTGGTCAATCATTGTCTATCATTCACTCCACATAATTACTAGCTTCTACAGTTGAAGACTCAACAAATTTTGGTGAGGATGTTGTAGTGGTATTGGGAGATTATTATTTCAATAAAAGGATAAAGGAAATATTGATAAAATATTCCAGAGGGAACAACCAAGGAGAAGTGCAGGTTGTTCCAGTCCTAAACTAGGTCATATTGAAGCACGCAGTTGATGATCCTCATAGGGAAGCAATAGAAGTTGATGCAATAATGGGAGTATTTGTTAGAGCTAACTATGATTCCTTATCTACTCTGAATCGAACATTGGAAGAATAAAAGGCCAAGAATTTGACATTGTAGGTGGAGAATGACTCTATCCATGAGAGTTGGACCAAAAAGGTGGAGGACCTCAAAGCCAAACATGATTCAATTATGCAAAATATGCAAGATTATGTTCAAAAACTATCACAAAAAAGGGAAATTTCAAAGGCTAAGGTAATTGAGCGAGCTACTAGCCTTGCTGATCTTAAAATGTAGGTTGAAAAACTAAAAGACCAGAATGATTTTTCTCATTTCTTTAAATTAACTGTGCAAGAATTTAAAGATGAAGCGAGTTCCTGCAATGACAAGTTGGGATAGACTTAGATCTTCTATTTTCAAGGTCTTAATGAAATCCAAGATTACTTCAACTGCTTCGAACGTCTATCAGATATTCTTGCTGACCATATTGATAGGAAGAAAAAGGAACATTCATATTATGAGCAGTTGTGTGAATGGAAATATCATTTGAAAAATGATCCGCAAACTTTGTCTCATTTAGACTCAATCAAAAGAATGAGAACTTGAATTTGAATTAAGTCATGGGGACTTATTTGTGATGAGGTGGCTCATATGATTGAGAAGGGACAAAAACTATGTGCTAGGAAATGTATGTTAGCAGATAATTATATGGAAAGCATGGATATTCCATCTTTTACGGAGTTGGAAGAGTTAGTGCCAACAAAATTAAGGATTATCGAGGCAGATGGACAGAGAAATCAAACTACATAAATGATTTGAGATGCTACTCAATTGGATATCTCATTTTTTAGGTCCTTTATTTTGACATCTAGTCAGTTTGAAGCCACATTGCAAGGATTCCTTGATTCCTAGTCCAAGATTTAAGCTAAAGAAATTATATACTATTTATGTAAAGCTCAATTAGAGATTTAACACGCTAGTTATCCTAATGTCACTAAAATGTGAAATATTGACGCTGAATGGAAATATTATCTAACCAATACAGATCAGGGTAGTTAAGATTTTACTGCTTAGATTTAGGAAATTGGTCCTTGCATTCAGGATCTATCTTTCCATCTAATTCTATTAATTTGGACCTCACAAGGAAAAAAGGAGGGGAAAAGTGTTGATGCAATTTCTTGTATCAGACATTGTAGAATGCTCTGTCTCTTGAAGATCAGTATGCAATTTTTTGCACACTTGTTAATGAAGAATGGAAAGATGCATGAATTTGGTTGCAACACATGATCAAATAAAGTTTACTTGCTTTGATTGTGTTCCCTTTTATGTTATCTATTGTTTAGTATATCTCAGATGTTAGTAATTGTAGAAGATGATTAATTACTTTGAATGTTTTCTTTGGATGAATTGTGTTGATAGGGTAATTTGAATGTCTTCATTTATTTATGCTCATGACAAATTTCTTCCAACAATAATTTTAGGGGCGAAATGTATCCCATGGCCTATTTTTCCATGTTTTTTTCCATAAAAAAGGTCGACCAATTTGCATTTTTTGAAGCCCCATTTTGCCCAATTTTGATGGGGTAAACTCTTTTCACTCTAAAAATCGCCAAAATATTATATAAACTAAATAAAATCCTTAGAAATTGAAATAATTTTAGAAAAATATCACCAAATATTTTATAGTTGACATTTTGAGAATTGGTAAGATTCGCCAAGGTTTATACACTTTTAAAGAAGTATGGGTCCTTAAAATTATCCCATATTTCTTCTTGTGAATTATCAACACTCTGAGATACTAATCACATGGTTTAATTAGATAATAGATTTTATTGCTTTAGATGTTTCGTTTATGAAAATCCTATACTGATCTGAGTGAATTGATGTTTCATTTTAATTGTTATCAATGAATATTCAATACATAAACAAGAAGATGTTTCTTCTTGATTTTTGTTGTTATATCCCATTCTAAAAAGCAAAACCTAATAACCAAATATTAACCTATCTCAAGTAGGTATCCCTTCGTGAGATGTGAACCTAAAAATTCACTAATTTTTATTATATTTCCTACAGTTAGTCACTTGTTCCATTTTAACCAATAAGTCTTCTTTGGGAGAAAAACCATAAAGCTAATGGAGGATTTAATCTGTCAGAAGCAATCATCCCAAATGACTAGGAAATATGAAAATTCCTATGGGGGTTTCCTTAATTTCTTGGATCAGATTGCTATCCTTGCCTTGAACCCTAGACCTATTCCAACCAAACTCGGGCATCAATAAATGGTGCTAGAAGGAGGGCCATCTAGAATTTAATGACTAAACAAAATCAAAATAAACCTCCTCCCACCCGTTCTCCAATCACAACACACAACCATTCTAACCCACTAGTCACATCCACTGCTATCACTTCTTCATAACCCAAAATAATTTCCATTCCACTCCTGCATTCCACTCAACCTAAAGGAAGCACTGCTATTCTCACTCTTTTGACTACAAATCCTGAACTTAGGAGTCAACTCAAGAAATCCCAACGAGATTTGGCTAGATCTCAATCTAGACTCATAAGAATCCCAGAACTTCAAGAACGTCTGATTCAGAACCTCGAATCTTCCACTGCAGTTACTGAAAATCCTGTATTCGGTTTAGTACCAGAAAACGTTCCATTAGTGGATCAACCTATTTTCTCTCAACGACATCCTTACCGCCTAAACCAATCCAAGTTTAGTGTCAGAATGAGGTACCCCTTTATTCCAATCAGATTATCAGACCGCTGAAGCTTCATCACATGATCTCTAATGGTTGATCCCTGAAGCGGGAGGCCCAGAACAACACCCATCTCCACGTGATTCACTTCTTGATTCTCCTCGTGGGGATAATTCTTGAGAGAGTTCATAAAGACATTGTTATGGTAATTCGTCTAACGAATCCAGCGACCAAGCAGGAAGTAATGAAAGCATGGAAAATAATTGGAATAGGAAGTGGATGGATCAGGAAGCGGTGGTTGTCCCACTTCCAAAGAACCCTGAGAAATTCTTGTTGAATTTTGACCCAAACAATAAACAACCATCCAAAGAACATATTAAGAAATTTATGCAGTCCATCTGATTACGTAATATCAAGCACAAAGACATAGTTTGTAGGATAGTCCCCTACACCTTCCAATGACAAGATTCCACTTGGTGTTTCTCTCAACAACCTCGCACTCTCGAGTATTGGGGGGAATTTGAAAAACTCTTTCTCAAAAATTTCGAGGATGATAAGACACCTGAAGATCTGGTCATAGATCTATCTACTATGAAAATGGATAGTAAGGGGATGATCAAGGAATTTAATCAACAGTTTCTAACTTTAAAAAATAAAATCCCTACCGAATCCATACCGGTTGAAAGCTTGATTGTTGCATACCATGCTAAATCCCTCCCTATCCATATTTCCATGTGGGTTAAGCAGTCCCGCAAAGTCACTCTCCAGGAACTTTCCAACAAGGCTATTCTAGTGGGAAAATATATGTTTAGTCTCAAAGGGAATCCATACGTTGACGTCGATCAACCTACTACATCTCGAAAGAAACTAGAACAACCTCCCAAGCCTGCCCCTTGTAAGAAGGATTAGGGGGCATTGGATCCACAAATCCTTCAAATGGTATTGCAAAAGGTTTCCAACGAATTAATGGACCTTAAGAAGAACATGAATGAAGTTTCCTTGAATAGGGGGTTCTTTTGAAACCATTACATAAACCCTTATCAGCCGTTGCAAAACCTAAACATGCCACCTTAAGAACGGATGAATAATGATGATTTAGCATCTATCCTAAAATCCCCGTTAAATGGTCCTTAACCCCATTCAAATGAGAACGATGATAGCTTTTCATAAAGATGACAAGATAAGGATCAACCCCCTAAAAACCATGACCATAAGGATACTCATACCCTTAACTTCATTTTTGAAATACGAGGAGACACTGAACATGACCAATCTGAAATGATGAATGCCATTCAACATCCCTATAATACTCATGGGAAAGGAAAATTGTCTCGAGATTCTCTGTCAACCTCCAATCACTACAACAAATCTTGGAATTAGCGTCCCATTCAGCATCACTTTTTAGTGTAAATTTTTTTTTCATTGAGTGGTCAAAGTAGACGCTAAATGGGACGCATCATGGATAAAATTGAAAGAGTCTAAAATAACGTCTTTTTTTGCTTCCTAGATAGCATCCTTTCTGATGTCTAAAATAGCGCCCATTTTTTTGCTTCTAGAATAGCATCCAATTTTGCTTCCTAAACGACACCGAGGTTTGCTTCCTAAATAACATCCTATTTTTCTTCCTAGAGATCGCCATCTTTTACTTCCTAAATGACGTTCCCATAAGTGCCCTATTTGCATCCTTAAAAGCGTCGTGTTGGCATTTATGTTTGCATCCAAATTAGCATCCAATTTTGCATCCATATGTGCTACCACTTTAGCATCCCATTTTGCACCACGTTTTACTTCCAATATGCACCAATTTTGACTTCTAATTTTGTACCAATTTTTGCTTCATTTTTTGCATCGTGTTTTGCTACCAAGATGGAGCGAAATTTTTCTTCTTTTGTTGCACCATATTTTGCTTCCTATGTAGTGCCATGTTTTGCATCCAAAGTAGCATCTTATTTTGCTACCATATCAACGCCATGTTTGGATTCCTCATTAGCGTCAAGTGTTGGGCCTATTTTTAACACCTAGTGTTGGATCTCTATTGATGTCAACATTAGGACCATGTTTTGCTACCACTTTAGTGCCCAATTTATCATCCATATTTACTCCCACACTATCGCCACATTTTGCTTCCCATTTAGCAACTAATATAAATTATCACAACAAATATTTTTTTAGAAATACATTGCAATATCATTAGGGCACAGAGGAATCGAACCACCAACCTCCTTCTTGTAAGGCAGGTGCTCTTCCATTGAGCTAGAACCCTTTAAGAATTGGGGAGAGGAGCAACAATATTAACACCTAGATTGCATGATTCGTAATTCTAATAAAAGACAATGTAAATTCAAGTGTGTCTATAATTTCAACTTAATGTAATTTGTGTATCAATGTCCACTAGTGGCCATAGATGGTCAATGGAACTTCACATAGTGAAAATATAAGAATAGGATCATACATTGGAAGTGCCTAATGCATCTCCAAAAAAGTAGAAACAGAATGGACCAAGAGTTGAAATAAAGCAATCTCTGCAACAATTAGAATCAAGAACAAGAAAGCGCAAATGGGTGACGGAAAGGGTCTAAAGGAGAGCATCAAGAGAGAAGCCTTAGAGCACCGGAACCCAATAAAATTAGGTTAAGTACAATGTGTCCCAACAGCTCTCCTAAAGTGGATGATGTGATTTGTGATAGCAACAATTTTGGGACTCTAAATTCTATCTATGTTGTCTAAGCAATCTCATCATAGAAATTTGGCCATAAGGACTCTGCTTAATGCATTATGAACCATAAAGAGGATGGAACAAATCACTCTAGTAAAGGGACAAGGTGAGACTTCCTTTCTCTATGTGAATCTCTAAAAAACCAATCATAACAACCACAAATATCATGATAACCAGCATAGATCCATCTTAAACCTAGATCTATCAAACACTGAGCGGGATCCAATTTCTTGAGGTGTAAGTTTTTTTATTTTAAACTTTTTACACATTAAAAAAAAATTCAGTGCTTGTTATATCTAAGTTTAAGAAGAAATCAATATAATCTAATTTTTTTCTTTAAGCCGACATCATTTACTTTTTTTATGGAAGCAACATGTTACATAACATTACACAACGTTATGCGTTACAACATCTCCCCCATATTGGGTTGTAAAGCACCTTGCTACTCTTGGTGCAATTACATACAAATCTTATGAACAAGAAGGTTGTTGGCGATGTGGATTATAGTGCAAGTCAAAAAACATAACAGCTACAATCATGGAACATCTCATTGAGAAAATATATGAAGAAAATTTAAATTTCTAAAAGCTCAATATTAAAAATGCTTTTAATAGAAAAAGAGACCTGTGGGATATTGCAAATGGCAAGGACTAGATAAAGGCTAGCTAGGATATAGGGACTAGAATAAGACAATAAGGCTACTGCTTGGCATGTGTAATTGACACATATCGCATTCCCTTGGGTCTTTTTGAAAGTTTGACTATTGGCAGTCCAATTTATGTGCTTGTGGCAAATACAGATCATTACTGTAAAATGTCATCAGCATATAGATCCTCTTATGCAGATGTCGTGTGTACAGTATGACTTCAATTATGGTGTTCGTTTAGTTCAGGGAGATGCAAAATATTTAACACAAGAAGTTTTTAGATTGATGTATTTGTGCATTAGGGTGTAGCAGCAAGAATCCTTGGCACACAGGAACACATCATATAAATTGTGTCATTAATTTTGAGTGGATCTCCTTAGGAAAATAATAATAGGGTTTGTGGCTTTGAGGATAGATCATATGAGTGGTTCCACAGTTTTAGAAGTTAGGTTTGGCAGTCTCTGAGTGCAGTACTTTACTAAATTAAAACTTCATGGCTATAAAAATACTTTGGAAAAATAACTGGTTTCAAATTTTCAACAGATTCACTACTTGATTGTACTCTAGTTTTCCCTGTGGTGAGTCTTGGGTTCATCCTGAGTGAACAGAGATTTGTCTCCACTCCCTATGATATTTTTGAGTTGTTCAAAGCTATAAAGGATGGAACAAGCACTGGAACTGGCCGAGGGTTAGCCTAGGACCGGACCAGAAGCAACCTACTAAAAATACATAAAATATGTGAAGTTTACACACACATACATTGATATACACCAATGTAAGAAGTAGACACCAAATATACAAATTTTACCCAGGTACATAACAAATAGTTATTCTCACCACATTTATTTAACAATAGTACTAAATCTAGAAATTAAACACACTATATTGCGTCCAGCCATTGACAATATTTTAAATAATTATCATCTCTCCAATATTAACTTGCAAAGGAATGTTATCTGAATAGTTTCTTACATTTGAAATATGGAAGGTGACAGTTTATCGGCAACGCATTCCACTTCTTTGGCAGAAAGCGCTCAATAGCAGGTAACAATGTGGCTCTGTACATGACAAATCAACATTAAACCTTAGTGTAAAACTGAAATATAATGTTCCATAAGATTGATATAACTGTCAATGCCACTAAACTAATAACTGAAGGAATTGCTTAGTATAAGATGGGAACATACTATAATGCAATCATTCTTAGCACAAAAAATTGAAGAAATTGGTAATTGATGAAGTCTCTTGGCAAGCATTAAACATGAAATTTAACCACAGAAGTGCAATACTTCTGTAATTAACTCTAAGGATTAAAAACATACGATAATGCAATTATTCCAAGAACAAAAAAGTAACTCGTGAGAATGGCATTGACCAAGTCTTTTGATAAGAACTTGAACAACAAAAATAGTGAAACAAGCACAACACTTCCAATCAAAGGAAAGTGCATTGCATGCTCCTTGACATGGTCTCATGTGCAACAAGCAACACATCAATTGCAAAAAACCACAACGTGACAAACATATAACTCAAGTTAAAAGCACACTATACAAAGCATAAATTTAATTTCAGCCACAACAGTATTTGCATGCATCTTGTAAGGAAAATTGAATTCTAACACACTACTAAATATAACGACTACAAGTTTCAAATTAACCCTCAAATGATGGAAGTGCTGAAATGCAAAGCAAGTCCTTACCTCACACTACACAAACCCTAGCATGGAAGCAGAACTGTATCTAAGCTTATGGGCGCTATATTCTAGACTTAGAAAAAGGTTTCTGCTTCTCATACTCAATTCCAACCATGCATACATATCTGTTGATTACTGAAAAGAGAATTTAATTTTATTGGATCTTTGATTTATGCAGCAAATCTTCTATGTAGCCTCTTTCTGATTCCACCTCCAAGATGGGCTTTTTTGTATGCAGATCCAACATCTTTTACCACCAATTTTTTCCATGTCAACTGCCTCTAAAAACCTAAGCCGTTGAAACTTTTGCATTGATGTGAACATGCACAATACCGTTTCAGAATCCTAATCCCCAGTTCCAAACCCTCTAATACAACAAGACTGTTAGTTAAGAAGTATATGGAATCACTTACATACACTATTGTATATGACATAGATAACTCCCAAGCTACTGTAACTGCTCTGTGTGAATATAGACATCTAGGCACTCAGTGCACCACTTCAATCCAGAACGAGGGTACCTAATAAATGCAGAGACCCTTGACTCTCACCAGCTTTAAAAAAATACTTTGGCCTGATGCAACTTACCTAGTCCAATGTGTGTGGGATAAATCTTTGTAAACAACTCACAAAACTCTCAGATCATAATAACAAAAGATATCAACTGTAAATGAAAGGTCTTTGGTTGGGCCATGTTCATCACCCAAATAGTGGAATCCAAAAGTTGAAAGCTACCAGTAAAACACTCCAAATGAAGTTCAACTAAGGAAGCCTTGAATGATTTTTATTTTTGTTGATGTGCTCTTAGACACTCAGAATGTCACTCCAGGATTGTTTTTTATGCCCAAATTTCACTTAGATTGCCAAATAATTGTAGACAGGTTTGTTTCATGCTTTTTATTTTCCCAAAATTCATGGCACTATTGTTATAAGGTGCAGGAAGGAGACTTGAAGGCTGCTTTCATCGACAAAGTTGCCCAGAATTGAACAAGATGGATGAGGAGTCTAAGATGCACACAAGTGGTTGGATTTAGGGTTGCATCCTCAAGAAATCATTTCAAATTTGTACCTAGAACTGGAAATAGAACCTTCTACTGTTGATATTAGGTGAGGCAATGCCCTAGAAGCATAATTTTATTGTTGTCCAACCTTCATTCCTTGCCCAAAAATGCTTCTTTTATAAACCAATCTGCCCATATTTGATTTTGACCCTTCTTACTACTGCTATGAAGGGTAGGAGAGTCCAAATAATGGCAAGAATTGATTCAATGTTGCCCATACTTACAATTAATTTTTGTTAAGGACATAATTAGAGCAAATCTTAGGGACATAAATGTGGACATCTTTATAGAATGCTAACTTACATTTAGAGCAAATCATAGGGACATAAAAAATTACTATTAAGATGATGCCTTCGAGAGTCAAATGCAAGGTGTTAACCCCATATTTGCATGGGTGTCTTTGAATGCAATAAGAGACACCAAGGATCAAGTCTTAGTGATAAGGGAAGGCTTTTGGTCTTGTATGTCAAGGGTTTGTTGCAAACATAACAATCAATCTTTGTTCTTGGACCGTGAAGAATAGTTTTGAGCACTTAGACATCCAACTATAGTAGGCTACAATAGTTATGGGTATTACATATCTTCACAACGCACTTAGGAGGTTTTTCAAACATCAATTTATAAGCTCTGGGTGTTGATCAACAATTCTGGGACATTCTTATTTATTGTTGTATGCTCTAACAACCCTCATCAACATACCTAATCATTGTCCTCACATGTGCCAATGGTCATCCATACCTCAATTCTAGTCACTATGGGATGAACATAAGTCATAATAATAAGTTTTGGGCATGATAAAGATTCCTGGGAAACAAAAGAAGAGCTTTTCCTGTGGTATCCCTAAATGGTATTTTTGGACAAGTCCTATGCAAACCTAACACAAATAGTTATGTCTTTCATCCTATACTAGCATGTAAATTTGGGATGATAAAATATGGTTCTTTTTCAGTAGTATCCTTTCTAGATAACTTTCAATTTTTGTGTTGCAAATCAAATGGATTTTGAGCATGCAAGTGGCATTTTGATTCCACTGGGACAACTATAATTTATCTAGATCAGTAGAGAAGTTTTGAACTAGTCCTTGAGGACATGTTTGGTGTCATAAGAAGCCTAGAAGACATCCAATCCGTGTGAGGTGTTCCAAAAGGTAGACAATGGAATTATTAAATTGATGGAGGTTGTGTTTTTAGGAGCGATGACACATCAAGGAAAATGTATAAACAGGAGGGGGTTGGGGATTAAAAAAAATACAATTATTTGGTATATAATTGGCTTCTAAAGAAATATGGAACCTAATAACAAAAGACAGTCTTTGGAAAAGGATTACTATTCAAAAGTATATCGCTCATGACACTTTAGTGGGATGTATTAGGAATGAAAGGACAAGTGTAAAAGGGGTGTCTAATGAATGAAAATCCCTGTGTTGGAGTTTAGAAATGTCCCAATGATTTGAGTGGACATTCCACCCATCATATAGAAAAGAGTGAGGTGGTAAAATATATAGAGAATAAAAAATATAGCCTCCTTTTCCTTGAATCAGATTGTGGATAATGAAGCTACCAAAACTCACAGGTTCTATATGGCTTAAGATAGCTTTGTGTCTATTTATGCTGCATGTGGGATGAAAACGATTAATAATCTTGATATGGGTATTTCAGGATGCATGTAGGGACTTCCGCGAAGTTATCCCTAGCATTGATGATGGAGACCTTGAAAATGAATTGGCAGTTGTCGAATATGTTGAAGATATATATAATTATTCTTTGCTTGATCGTCTCCACACACAAAAGGAAAATCATCTTCTTCTAGAGGCTTCTCACCAAATTTTTATGGTTCAACTTAAAGGAGAGTGAATCGATGAAAATCTCATAAGCATGCAGGCTAAGCTTAACCTACGTAGATAGTGGTTCTATATAAACTTAGTGGTAAGATATGCAGAAATCTATGCACAAGAAGGATAATAACTTATTTCATAATCAATGCTCTATTCAATTACCTGCTATGGACTCGCCAAAATGATTTGCAATAGGTGATTTTGTTGTACCATTCAACCTCATCAGTTCTTTAGTAGAAGCAAAATAGTATTTCTGATTAAATTGAACAAAGAAAAAATTAGTTATAACTTCTCTCACATGTATAGTCAAGTACAGAGTCTTCTCAAGAAATTTGTGTTAAGTAGTAGTTTACCTGGATTTGAAAGGTCAAAAAAATCAATGGAATGGTTGTAAACAAAACTTGCCATGTTACAACAGCCAAAACTCCAAGATTGTTGTAAGCATTCATGGTAGATGACATGGTGAAGACAAAGTTGAAAGGAATGTCTACATCAAGAATGCTAAAATCTGAAGAAATCTAGAAAATGAGGAACGTCAGTAGTTTATTACCCTGAGGTACATCAAATTTCACCTTTTACCGAAAAGAAAAGAAGGAAGCCTATGGTTATTTTCTAAAATACTTACTCTGCTCATAACTCTTCCCATTGGAGTTGCATCAAAGAATGCCATTGGTGCTCGGAATAAAGAAGTCAAAAGCTCAGAAAAGAAAGAGTTCCATGCCTCAAGCCCCAAAATAACACCAAACAGTGACCGAAGGAATAAGAAAAATATAGATGTGAACCCAGTGGCTAAGTACACTATTATTAACATTAATTCACTGACTTGAGGACTTTGCACATTAGCAGCCGTCCAAGTATTTCCTGAAATCTGCCCAATCAGAAATATAAAATGACCAAGAGCAGCACAAAGACAATATAAGAAACCTTTATTCTGTTTTAAATAGTCAATATATGGCTTCAGACCAGTGTCCCCAACTTCTTGCTCTTCCCTTTTCACTAGCTAATCCCCCTTAGGATGTCTATTTGAAATCAGTTGTTCTTGATGTGACTTGCTCCTTTGAATTTCTCTCTCTTCATTTATAGGTTCATCTTTTGTGGATGGCATTGTCGCAACTGATTCATTAGAACCAACAGTGTTCTTGTGTGCATTCACAAGCTCCCTAAATGCCTCACTTGAGACCAATAGTTCCTGATATTTCCGAGCTTGATGAATCTCTCCATCCAACATCAATTGCATAAGAGAGATTTTAGTGTAGAAACTCAAAGAAAATTTGCCAAAACTATCAGCAGTAAATATGTCAAGATTACAGGAATTATAATTATCTGCCATCCATTGAAAATTTTTGTCAAAAAGTTGTATACAAGTAAACAAACAGATTTCAAAGACTAGGACAACTGTTTACTAACCAGAATAACATCAAAAGTAGGGAGAAAATCAACTTGGTGTGTTACAAGGATTATCGTCTTTTTTGACAGTGCTCCCATTATGTATTCCTACACATCAAAATCTGTGATTAATAGTATATCAGAAAGCTAAGTCAAAACGAAAATCATTGCTATAGAAAGGGGCAACATACAAAAGTGCTAGGCACATAATAATTTGAAAACCTTTATATCAAAAGAAAATCACCATATTAACCTTAAACAAGCTACTAGCAGTATGAGCATCAACATAAATAAATATAAATATAAAGGATCATCCAAAAGATAAATATCAGAGTCTTGATATAAAGCATGGGTAAGCTGTATCCGTTGTTTCTAGCCACCACTGAGATTGACACCTCTTTCTCCTATTTCAGTCTGATCACCAAAGGTATTTCAGTCTGACCACCAAAGGGAAGATTATGGAGGTCTTTATCCAGCGAAGACTTTAGGATAACTTCCTGATATTTCTACTTATCCGTGGGACGCCCAAATAGTATGATGTCTCGTATTGTTCTAGTTTGAATCCATGCAGTCTGAGAACATGAGAAAGAGAATCCATCAATTTAAAAGGTTGACGATGTTAGGGTAAGGGGGTAAATAATTCATACTCACACTGCCCCTCAACTTTGGTACTTCTCCAGGTATTGCAGCTAAAAGAGTTGATTTTCCTGATCCAACTTCTCCACAAATTGCCAATTTTTGGCCATGTTTAACCTCCATATTTATGTTTCTCAATGTGGGCTTCGATGAACTGGAATCCCAACTTAGTGTTGCAGAATTGATAAGAATAGAGTATTCGAAATTCTGAAGAAATACTCACTCAACCACCCGATCCTGTAATTCAGCAGCTTCAAGAAAGTTGATGATACAACTTAATGAGACCTTGGCTTGAATGATAACAACAATTACATCAGGAATTACTCGAATTGGTTCTTGAATGAGGCTCAAAGTGGCTATGAACGTGAAAACATTGCTTGGAGTAAGAGGTATTTTAAGAAGATAGCAGGTTACAAAAGTTGCAGTTGAAACTAAAATGGGAGATGACCAGAACAACAATGAATTGTACGCTTTTCGAAACTGAACCGCAGATAGCCATTTGAACTCAACTTGCGCAGCTTCTCAATACTTTCTTTGAAACGTTCCTCTCATGCATGTAATTTCAGTACTTTCATATGCACCAGAGCTTCTGTGGTGGCCCTTAACCGCTGATCCTGGGCTGACATGAGTTCAGTTTGAAACTTATGCTGTAACTTTGCTAATGGAGAGTTATAAAGCATGGTAATGCTGATAACTGCCAAGGCTGAAAGTGTGGCCCATCCAATTGCATGGAAGAGGATGCTTAAAGCAAATATGAGCTGGAGTACTGTTGTCCAAGTCTGATGGAACCAGAACGGAAATTCCCCAATACGATAAGCATCTATCGCCATATAATTCATGATTTCTCCTGCTGTATGCACCTGTTTAGCTTCATTGGAAAGCTTTAGTTGTTTTTGATAGATTGCTGCAATGAGTGAAGTGCGAATTTGCAGACCAATCCGTCTAGTGCCAAAATACCATTGCCTTTGAGATATGGACTCTATGGCCTTGGCAATGAAGAGTGCTCCTACCAAAACAAAACCTTCATATTTGAATTATTATGACCTCTATACATACAAAATCAAACCAGAAACAATAAAACAGAAATTCACGAATATTACTGCTATGAATCTGATTGGTATTTAGTCAAACATTATTAATTGAGGATTCAACATAAACTTTTGCCATTGAGGATTCAACATAAATTTTTTCCATTGAAATTTATTGGAAGAGATTAATGAATTTTTTACCTCAGAAGACACTTCCTCAGATCTGCCGCGTCCAGGTTGCCTCGACCTGAAGAATAACTCAAAAAGAAAGAGTTATTTGTTTAAATTATTATGACTGATTTGAGTTGAAAATCGGAGTGCACATGATTAACACACACAAAACAATAGATTGTATTACTTGCATAAACAGAGATACAACAGGTACATATGTAGTTGGAGTTAGATCCAACTTATTCCATTTTTGTAGGGAGAAGTTGAGAGAATATCTCAACTTCCTCCAGCTTCCCCCAACCTAATCCCTAAACTCTAGGAATCCCTAATGAGTCATTATTATCTAACTGCCCCCCTTAATGACTACATTATACAACATAACAAAAGGTTACAACATAAACTGTCTGACTGATCCTCATATGCAGTTACACCCATCTTTGAACTTCATAGACACGCTCTTTCTCTCCATCATCTTCGAGCTACCAATTCATCCAGCATAAATAAAACTGCTTCCGACCATCTATGATGTTCTTTGTACAACTGACGCTTCTCGACCTCCAAAAGGACAATCTCGATACTGAACCATTTTATGGATACACTTCCATCTGTGAAATCCCCCCGAAAAGCAAATTTCGACAGTAAGATAGGACAGTGATCTAGGTACAAAATATTTTCAGCAGTCAATTTCACAACTGACCTCTTAACACAAAATAACCTGTACTAATGCTCCCAGAGCACGACGGGTCAAGAACAACTAACTTAAATTATATAGTTTGTTCAATAATTGGTTCTACATCATTGATTACAAATAAAATCACACTCTCTCACACACTCACATAATATAATATATCTAAGTAAATAGGCTGGCAATGACTCTTATGGTGGCTTCCAACTAATCAAAAACTTTTGTTTTTGGTTCACCATGAGTAAACCTTCAGCAACTTGTCAGAATCTGCATTCAAACTTTGGCGGTTTTCTTTCTTTTACTGTGCAGCTCCATCCAAGTGATAGCAGACTACAAATTATGGCAGTGATTTCACCTACATCAACAGTGATGATTCCAACGAACAGTGGCCGCAATCTTTGCAACAGGGTACTTATCCAATAGCGGCATCTCCTTTACATCTCACGCAGTAATGGGACAGCGTCTCTCAGAAAACACATAAAGTTTTATCCTGCGGCCTCCTTTTGCTTAACGTTGACTCCATCTTGGATCCTCCCTCAACGATGACTCTCCAGCAATCGGCTCTCTATCTCACACGCGTAGCAGCTAGCAGTTCGACGCACAGCATCCTCCCTCAGCTCTATTGCACAGCCGGTCCCTGATTTGAATTTTACTATTGATATGTTGCCTTCTGATATTGTTGCTCCTGGGATGACTCACACGCAGGTACGACTCCTCTTTTGTTTCCACCGTCGGCAGCCCTACAGGTAAACAATGAACACACAGCACTCTCTCAAACAAAAGAATTCAACACTCAGAATCTACGTATGTATAGAGAACCTCTTTCAAACTATTTCATCTTCCTGGGCACTCCCGTGAGGGATTAAGCCAGCCAAGCTCTGATACCAAGTTGAAAATTGGAGTGCACATGATTTACACACACAAAACAATAGATTGTATTACTTGCATAAACAACAGGTACATATGTAGTTGGAGTTAGATCCAACTTATTCCATTTTTGTAGGGAGAAGTTGAGAGAATATCTCAACTTCCTCCAGCTACCCCCAACCTAATCCCTAAACTCTAGGAATCCCTAATGAGTCATTATTATCTAACTATTTGTATAAATTATTATAACCTACATACATACTGAACCAAACCAGAAACAATCAAACAGAAATGTAAATATTATCACTAAGAAGGGTATTTAGTCAAACATGATTAATCAAGAGGATTCAACACAAATTTATTAATTGAGGATTCAATATAATTTTTTATGGCAGGAATATATTAATGGATTTGTCTACCTTTTCCAGCACTCCATTTGCTCTGGCAGTTGTTAAAGCTACATCGAAAATATGTTGCTCCCTGCCCTCCTCTGCCCATTTATTGCACTTTTTTATTATGGCTCTCTTTAGCTCCTTTTCCATCCAATGATAGAGAACGTCTGCCAATAACCGTTCTAAATTAGCCATTGCATCTGCTCCTCTGACAATATTTTCAACTTCCTCCAGTCACTGCTTGTGTTCGCGCTTCTGGAGATTATTGCTGGCTTCTCTCTCTTCCATGAAAATCCTCTCCATTTTATCTGTGAGTGGCTTCTTGATCTTCTTTTCGGGTAGTTTCTCTTCCCGTGGTTTCTTGATCTTCTCTTCGGGTGGTTTCTCTACTCGATTTTTCGTCGGCTTCAACTTTTCCCAATTTGTTTCTGCATCATCAAAATCCTTGTCAGCTTTCTGACCTAGAACTTTTACTTTAGTTTCCGAACTTTCAGAAAAATTTAAGTATTCCCATGCTTGATTATAAGCTTTCAGAGCACGTTCAACAACCTGAACATCAGAAGGGCCGTCAGAGCAGTCGATCATAGAACGGATCAACAGGACAGCTCTATTCTTCCAACACGTTTTGCCAGCTTGCTCCAAATGATTTGAGGCCTCTGTTTTGAGTTTTAATAATGCGATCAATTCAACTGAATCAGCTTTACTCTTTGCATGGCCTTTTGTCAATTGATGATTTACTTTATCAAAGGCCCATTTATTGAATCTGCACACTGGTCTGCCTTTTCTCCTTCCAATAGTATCTTCTCCAAAGCTTCTTTGTACTTGGAAAATTGGTCGGTATTTGCTGAAAATATTTTGAAGCGAAAAATAATTTTGAAAGGCCTCCATAAGAACCGGCCCATTTTCTTCTTGGCTTCCCACATCGGATAATCTTTCAGTTTATGCACTAGTATGTCATGAACTCTTTTCTCCTGCTCTTGCAGTCTGACACGAATTATTTTCTGCTGAATTCTTTTGTCAAGTAGGCGTGTAAAGAGTTCATAGAGATCCGAAAGGAAATCATCCAGAACCAATACCACAATGTATTCCATGTCAATGCTTGAGTAAGAATAAGAGGTATTTTAAGAAGATAGGAGGTTACAAAAGTTGCAGCTGAAACCAAAACGGGAGATGACCAGAACAACAATGAATTGTAGGCTTTTCGAAACTGAACCGCAGATAGCCATTTGAACTCTAACTTGCGTAGCTTCTCAATACTTTCTTTGAAACGTTCCTCCCATGCATGCAATTTCAGTACTTTCATATGCACCAGAGCTTCTGTGGTGGCCCTTAACCGCTGATCCTGGGCTGACATGAGTTCAGTTTGAAACTTATGCTGTAACTTTGCTAATGGATAGTTACAGAGCAGGGTAATGCTGATAACTGCCAAGGCTGAAAGTGTGGCCCATCCAATTGCGTGGAAGAGGATGCTTGAAGCAAATATGAGCTGGAGTACTGTTGTCCAAGTTTGATGGAACCAGAACGGAAATTCCCCAATACGATAAGCATCTACCGCCATATAATTCATGATTTCTCCTGCTGTATGCACCTGTTTAGCTTCATTGGAAAGCTTTAGTTGTTTTTGATAGATTGCTGCAATGAGTGAAGTGCGAATTTGCAGACCAATCCGTCTAGTGCCAAAATACCATTGCCTTTGAGATATGGACTCTATGGCCTTGGCAATGAAGAGTGCTCCTACCAAAACAAAACCTTCATATTTGAATGATTGTCGACCTTCTGAAAATCCAATAAAGGCATTCAGAACAAGTGGTCCAGAAGACAGGGTAAGTATTTTGAGAGAGGCATAGAACATCAAAATGGGGAATATATATGGCAGCTGGAATATATATGGTCTCTGAACTGCATAATGAAAATTGGTTAAATTTGAAGGATCTTTTGTCATGCTTACCTTGGATCCATGCTATTCATGTGTATTCTATGCATGCTATTCCAGCAAAAAAGAACAGGCCCTCGTTTGGTCCGCAAGCTCTGAGTCCTTATTCTCTGTTGTCTTGGAACCCTTGTCTTAAAAACCCTCGAGGGCCTGTTAAACCAGCCAGGAAAGATCAATGCCACTCTCCAGCACCCACGGCTGCTTGGCCCTGACCGTTGTAACATCTTTTCTGTGCTCCACGATGAATTTCCAAGGATCCTCTGCATCCATCTTCTCGCAGAGGAACTTCAGGCCATTTTCACTCTTTGATTTCAATTCGGCCCACTTCAGGCCATTTTCACTCTTCGATTTCAATGGCCGCGAGGGCCGAGGCCTTCTACTCTTCTAAGCGGGCGAGATAGATATTTTTTGCTGGATACGGTCGATTGCTTTATTTTGCCCAACAATTCCTCCATTTCTTTGGTTTTGAACTCCATATGTCTTCCCACCTCCAGTTCTTCGAATTTCTTCTGCAGCAATTGCTCCAGCGAGGCGTAGTGGTCTGTAGGTTCCTTGCATTGGAGGACGTATTCGTATTTCTCCAATAATGACTCTTTGGGTATCCAGAATTGTAAACGCTTCCTCTCGCTGTTGCTTGTGCACCTCCATCTATGCTGCTAAACCCTAAACCCTAGGTTCTTGATGCTATTGACACTATCGTTACTATAGACACCATCTGTGGCGAGGATGTGATTCAACTATGAAATTATCTTTTGACTAATCATTTTTCTCTTTCCATTTGTTTTTCCTTTCCATATTTGTTTAAAGAGAGTTTTGTCAAAGAAATGAATCTTTAGAGAAGATTATGAGGCCCGAACGGTGTGAACCAAGGTTTTATTAATGTAATTTTCACAAATTTAAAGTGCTTGTCACGAGTTGTTATGAGTTGAGGTTTAGGGAAGATGTGGTTGTAGTGGAATTATGGATTGGTATAAAACACAACCAATTTTAGAGCTTTGCTTTTAATTACTCATATCTATAATTGTCTCAAGTCGAGCCATTAACAAATTTTTTTTGGTGTTCTAGTTCAATTTAATAGGTAGATTGTTAAGACTCAAACATACACAAAGTTGCAACGCTCCAGTTGTTGACTTAGGCTTGATTCCATTTCCCCTCCCTCCCATATCTATATGTTGTCGCGACAAGTGTTGAACAACAAAAATCGATGCCCCAACCTTGTGATGCTAGCGATGCTAACTCGCTGGGTATGGAGGATATATTTTTAGGCTTGGATGGCTACCCTCTCTCTGGTTTGAATTAAGTTTTTGGTTGGTTTTATATGTATTTTTTAGTTGTAGGTTTATTATAGTCTAGTTTTGCTTAGTGGCTTCCTTTTGTACATAGTTAACAGTAAATAATTTTCCAATGGTTCTAGTTTTATTTTAAGACTATATTCTACTTAGTGGCTTCCTTTTGTACATAGTTAAGAGTAAGTAATTTTCTCATGGTTCTAGTTTTATTTTAAAACTATATCTAGTTACAACTTCCTTTAGTATGCATAAGATCATGCAATGGCCCAATATGGTTGTTGCATAGCCTTTAGAAGTAGTTTTTCTATTTAATGAAGTGTGCTCCAACCCAAAAAAATACAATAGAATAGTTGTTATTTTAATGAAATTAATGTATTCAAATTATGTTTTATTGAATTTGTTATTGTAATGAGATTAATGTTACATATATGTTAAATTAATGTATTAAAATTATGTTTTATTGAAAAGATACTATTTTTTCATGTAGATATTAAGGAAGGTTCAATTGTGTAAGATTGTAAATTTGGATTAACGATATTTATTTTTTACATTTTTTTAGGGGAAGGGTTTAGTTAATTTATACTTTTCAATTGAAGTACAATTATTTATTTTACCCAGAACAAATGCGCTTCCAATTGAAATTAAGTCCCACCCTTCAAATTTGACCACTGCACAGGAGACCATGTGGTATTGCTAGGCTAAGTGTTTCACATGAAAATAAACATTACACAAAATCCTAAACCCCAATAGAATAAAAAGTCGAGTGGAGTGTCTTCTAAAAATGTTTGGATTCTTCTAAATTCCAACACAATTTATTTATAGAAAATATCATTGCAAAGATATATATCAATTAGTTGTCAAGTCTCAATGACCTTGACGACAAACAAAGGCATATCTCAATAGATAAGTTCCGATGGGCACATCTCAAAGGAATTTGGTGTTATGAATGCCCCTCAATGATGAAGCCCTAATGATCTTGATGACACATGGATGTGTATCTCAACGGACAAGCCCAAGTGCAAGTCATGGTTGAATTTGACTAAATAGGCACATTGAGATCATAAAGTCCCAAAAAACTTAATTATGTAGAAAAGAGTATCTCAAGTTACAAGGCCATAATCAAGTCTTGTTTCAATATGGAATAATAGATATCTCTCTATTGTGAATCACAACAACCTTAACAATGCATGATTGTGTGTCTCAATGGCCATGCCCCAAGCAAATTCATAAAATTGATGCCCCTCTCTTATGAATCTACATTTCAACAAATGAGGTCAAGCACAAATCCTTGGTGAATTCAACAAAATGGATACCCCTAGGTCATGAATATTTGGTTGGTTTAGCAATGCATGAATGCATATCTCAATGGACAAGTCCTAGGAAACTTTCTTGCACTAAACACCCTTTACTTATGAATTCCCGACAACCTTGACAATGCAAAACTGTGCATTTCAATATACATTTCCAAGTGCAAGCCTAGGTCAAAAGTGCCTAGTCTAAAATAGACCAACATTTAACTAAAGATAAAATTAGCACCTAATCTGAAATGGAAAAGGTATGTGATGTTCTAAATTTGTATTGTCAACTAAAATAGTAATTTTCCTACATAAATGTTTTTTCCTACACTAAAATAACAACAGAACTTGGAAAGCAGAAGGAAGAAACGAGGGAGAACCTAGGAAACAATTTTGGAGGTGTTTTTGAAATAGTAGGTAGAGGCTGTAGCTCCCAAAAATTATCCATGGAAGGATGATATACTTGAAAACGCGGGTATGTTTCACACGTCGAAATCCCAATCAGCCATAGTCTACCAATTCCCCCATACCAAGCTAACAATTGGCTCAATTTCATAACAACTTGTTGCACAGAAGATGGTATTGACAACCCTATCAGTGCTCCTCCTGCCTTGAGCTGCTCTACAATCCACTTTAGACTACCCATGTTAAGAAGTATACCCTTACTCAAATGCCCTTCCATCATTTTCTCCAATTACCTGAAATTCATAGCAATGTGGTCTTTATCTTTGTTTCTGGAACAAAAAGTGGATATATTTGTTTCAATAGGAAGGATTTGCAAACCCTGAAGCTGCACCGGAGTTTCACCTTTTTCTATTCTCTGCACAATTTCTTTTGTTACAGCTTCTGGTTCTTTTTCTCCTACGAGAATCAGATTCTTCTTCTTAACCTTTACAAGGATTTCTATGAGTCAACATTGCTCATAATCCAATTGTGACCAAAGAGAATAATAATATCACCAAATAAAGAGCAAAATTTTCTCACGAAGTCATGGTTTTGGTCCTGACACCCTTGTTCAAATTTCTGTTGTTGAATATAAAAAAGCTTGTTATAAATTTTGACTGTAGTCAACATGCCCTCATAGGTCATTTTGAGAGTGAAATTCCAAAGAGCCTAGTTGGTAGACAAGGACTTGTACTACAATAGATACCTCCTTCAATACAGATTTTGTTAAAGAGATGCATGCGATAAAAATAACAATACAAATTTCGTTCTAGATAACAATATTATGAAACATAATTAAAAAATCGATGTTCGTCTATAAAATAAAAACTTAAAACTTAAACCCGGATCTATCAATCAAAAGAGAAATTTCTTGAGTTTAAATTGCAAGTAGAGTACTAAAATGGAGAGACAACGTGATGAAAGAAATGATGGATATATCGCCCACAAAGATCCAACCTTGCACATAAATACACATATCACATATGAACCTAAGTCATGTGCTAAAAAACTCCTAATGGCACACATATCTCGATTTGAGGGAAAACATACCTTTGAATGTTCTATGAAAGGAGTTTGTATTGTTATTTCATTTTATTCCTTCAAACACTGTATAAAACATTTCACATCCTTACAAAATCCTTTTGTTATTTCTAGTTTGTATTGAGACTTGTAATCTAAGGATTCTTTGTGTGGGACTCATGTGATGGTTAGGTGCCCTATGCTTGGCCCATGATCCATACAAGAAAATACTAAGGTGTAATACTTTGTATTTTGACCCCGGATCATGGCTTGGACTGTCCTAATAACCTAGATAATTTCCTTTTCTAATAACCTATAGTTTGATCTAACACCATGGATTAGGCTCCAAGAACCATCCTTGATGTTGTAAATGTCAAAATGGATATCATGCCCCACTTGTAATCTAAGGATTCTTTACTCGGGAATCATGTGATCTTTAGGGGCCCTATGGATGGGCCATGATCCATAAAGAAAATTGTTATGGTGCATGACTCTATATTTTGACCTTGGATCATGGCTTGGACTGTGGGAACCAACTTAATTGGTTTGAAAAACCTCAACAACGATGATGATGATGATGATGAAAATGACAATGACAATGATGATGATGGTAACGACGATGGTACCAATGATGAGGATGACGATGATGATAAGGAATGGTGAGGAAGTGGATGAGAATGATGAGGATCGACTGTCCATGTCGTGGAGACTTAAAAGAGTCCCTATGTAGGGCCTATATAGTGTTTTAGGGTGTTGTAATGGCCCATGAGCCCCTTAGGAAATTCATATGGCCTTAGACCCTATGTTTCCTTAAACTCCATGGTCCAATATCACCACACATACCTCTAAAGAGAATATTTTTCCTACAAGTGATGCATGGTTGCCATTACAAATTTTTAAGCATCAAGGATGGTTCTCGATGTGTTGGGCATGGTTCAAGGGGTGACACTGAATTCTTAGGGCCTAGAATAGGCTTTTAATGCTCATGGACCATGCACGCTATATGTTTTAAGTGAGCTGGAAGAGGATTGGGCCAATTATGTTTATTTGCTCAATCATAGTACACTAAACTTTCAAAGGAGGAGGACTACCTCAATGGTCAAGGAACAAAGGTCACTACATGGTTTTGTACATCGGGGATGGTTTTTAGGGTCATGAACATGGTTGAAGGAGGAAAAACATGTCTTAGGGCCTAAAAGAGGCTTTTATCATTCACAAACCATGAACACGATAAAAAACCACCACACATTGCATATAGAGTGACTAATTGTCCTACATGGATCATACGATTGTTGTTGAAATATTTCAAATGCCATGGATGGTTCTTAGGGCCTTTTGCAAGGTTTAGGAATAAAAAATGAGGTTACAGGACCTAAAATATTCATCTTTATGTGTGATAGATATTTCCACCCAGTGGAAAGATGGGAACTCCCTTGGATCACTTTCCCAAGACCTAAGACAGACAAAGGCGGTATACCAATATGTTTCCATCACCAGATCTAATCAATCACATACAACACATGAGAAAATAAGGAAGAAAGATTAACTCACCTTAGCTTATAAGTGCTCCTTTGATGATAGCCATGATTGATGTAGATCAGGTTGAATTGGCTCTAGCTCCACTTGATGATCAACCTACACACATATAGACAAAGAAAAACCTTCCTCAAACCTTTCTATAAACATGTATAAAATATGCATGTAATTGACATAAAATTCTAGATCTATACTAGATCTAAGCTACATCTATCAAGTGACTATTCATTATTGCAATGATACTTGATGTGTGGTCAATCACACTAGAATTGTTTCATGTAATACTTTATTGGTTTAACCTCGAATAAAAATTTGGAATCTAGGTGCTACTGATGTCAACATGCCTGGTGCTTTCCCTGGCACAACATTGGAGTTTTCTTGGTGCAATTCCTTTCAAAATTCTTGGCGCAATTCCTGGCGTAATCCCTGGCTCTAGACCTGGTGCTATGCCTAGCGCTATTATGGAAGCTATGCCTAGAACTATTCTAGAAGCTATGTTGGACGTTATTTTGGAAGCTATTATGGACATTATTCTGGATGTTAATTGGGATGCTAATTAGCATCTAAAATAGCGTCTACTATAAAAAAAAGATGCAAAAACGCCATTAAAAGTGCCATCCCATGGAAAAGCGTCAATTTTGTCCAAAAAATGATGAAAAATACACTAAAAGTGTTAGTGGATGCAAAAAAGGGAGCTAACAGAGACGCTAAACACAAGTTTTGTTGTAGTGAATCAGCCTAGAAATATTCCCCCAAATTCTATGGCTCAGCTACAACAAGAAAGTGTTCCTCCCGATCTAGAATACGAGCCTGTAGAGGACTTGAAAAAATCAAGAGCCAATATCTCGTTACATGAGTTAATGAAAATCCCATTGATCTGAGAAAAGGTGCAAAGTAGTTTTGTGACTAACAATGCGGTTGAAATAATACACTTGAAACCCCAGTTCTGGATCTAATTCAACAAATTATTGCCTCTCCTCCTGTAGGAAGGAAACTAAAAACACCCTCGTTTCTTCTATCATTTGGAATTTTTAAGAGGAATGTGCATACATGCATGATAGATTCGCAGACTTCGTCAAATGTAATTCCTTTGTCCGTACGTAGAAAAATGAGTGCGAGACTTGGACCGTCGCCAACACAAATTGTGTAGTTGGATAGATCCAAAGTGAAGGTTGTAGGAGAATTAAGAAATGTTCTAATCAGACTCTTTGCAGATCCTAGAATTCATCATACAATCGATATCGTAGTAGTTGATTTTCCTAAATCCTATGGGATGTGGCTAAGCCGAGATTGGTCGAAAAAACTTAAAGGCTATTTTTCCACCGATTGGTGACATCTCTAGATACTGTACAATGGAAAAACCAACAAGATTAGGGTCAACAAGGAATCTTATCTCACATAGATAGTTAATGATCTGAATGACCCAAGTGAACATGCCTCAGTCCCCACCCCCAGTTTTGGTAATTATACTATGGACACTTTTTTGGAGATTTGTCAGTTGATTTATTACCATATGCGAGATATAATAATCAATCTGAGATAATGCTTTTCGCTCAGGTAGAGTCATCCCAAGCCATCCTACATAATGTATATAATGTAAATACCAATTTACGGTTAGATATGACTTGTTGGACATTATTTTTTTATGCTTCCAGATCCAAGGAAGGGGCTAGGGCTGTATGTGTATTGATTTATCCAATGGGTAACAAGACTATGATAGCCCATAGATTAGAATTTGAGTGTACAAACAATGTATTTCAATATGAGGCATTGATTCAAGGCATCAAAAAGTTGACTGACCTGAAAAATCAAAGTTATCAAAGTCTATATGGAGACTCAAAAATAATTATACGACAAGTCAAAAATAAAATTCATTGCCTCTCAACCTACTTGAATAATTACGAACGAGAAGTGTGGTAACTGATTAATTATTTTGAAGCTTTCACCATAAATTTAGTCCCTCAGTCTCAAATATTTGATGTTGATCTACTTGCTAATATTGCTTCTAAAGTGATGCCACCAGAAGGTTTTGCACCTGATACATTTTATGTGGAACTAATGTACAAACCTTCCATTCCCAATAACGTCACTAACTTGAAATTTTTTGATGATGATCTCTAGATATTATATTTCCTCACATCCCATTATACATTCAAAGACATGGATATTGATGAAGATAGTTATGACTGGTCTCTATCATACCACCAAAATAATTTTCGGTCCACTACAAATACACAAACATCTCTTTCCTTGATTCCTAAATCATTCATTATAATGGAAAATTTTTACAGTTTAGGAACTGAATAGAATCCATAGAACATTAATCTTGGCAGAGAGTTCTCCCTTGCTAAAAGATCTTCCTTTATCAGATTATTAAAGAGAATAAATATTTCTTCACATGGACCTATAATGACCTGAAGATGTTTGATATAGACATCATGCAACACAATATACCCATGAGGCCAGATACTAAGCCCTACTAGAAAAATCTTAGAAAGATGCACCCTAGTTTAGAGCCTGCAGTAAAAAAGGAACTCAAAAAACTTCTATTATCTAGGATCATTTTTCCTGTTATGCACACCCAGTGGGTGGCTAATTTAGTTCTAGTAAGTAAAAAGAATAGAGATATTCATCTCTGTGTCGATTTTCGGAACTTGAATAGAGATTCTGAAAAATAAAACTACATGGTACCCCCGATGGAACAAATCTTGCAAAGGGTATCAACATAAAAAATGTTTTCATTGCTAGATGGTTTCTTCGGGTACAATCAGATATTAGTTTCACACCCTGACCAGCTAAAAACTGCATTAAGGACTCCTTGGGGTACTTTCGCATACATAAAGATTCCTTTTGGACTGATCAATGCAGGGGATACTTTCAGGAGAGTGATGGATATCGCTTTCAGGGGTTTCATCCATAATTGTGTTGTAATTTATTTGGATGACGGTAATATTTTTTCAAAGAGAAGACATGATCATCTTTCACATCTGAGGCAAGTATTTGAATGATGAAAAGTTATGGTATCTCACTCAACCCTAAGAAATCAATCTTTGTTGTGACTGAAGGGAAATTACTTGGATTTGTAGTTTCAAAGCATGGTATATTGATTGATCCTGAACGGAATCAGGATATATCCTAGACAAACTTTCATGGCTAGAAAAAACCTATGCAATCTTTTCTAGGGAAAATTAACTTTGTAAGGAGATTCATTCCTAGCTTTTCCCAGGTCGTAAAACTCTTACAAGATATGATTAATAATGATGTAACATTTAAATGGAATGATATTCAGAAATAATATTTTTAATGGATTAGGGAACCTATTGCAGAAGCTACTACATTGATTTCCCCTAATTTATTAAGATGTTTTCTTTTATATACATATGATTCATACATTTCATATGATACAGTCCTCACACAATGGAATTCCGATGGGAACGAGATGCCAATATCTTTCATGAGTTATACCTTTAAAGGAGCTGAGCTTAACTACCCAGAAGTTCACAAACAAACCAATGTTGTCAATAAGGTGGTAAGACATTTCAGACCTTATCTCCTAAAGTCCCAGACTAAAGTTATAGTTCCATATTCAGTTGTTGCAGGAATATTCCTTGGATATTAGACCAACTAATATTGTTCGAGGACAAGGATTATGTAAATTAGTAGCAAAATCAACCAACACACTAGACGAGCAATTAGAGTGGGCGAATGAAGAATAACCTGGCTATGATCAAATCTATTTTACTCCTACAATTACAGATTTTTGGTATGGTGATATTAATTTTTTCTTATCTCACAGGTATGCTCCCCAGAACCTTGAACCTATAAAAAGGAGATCTCTCATAATCAAAGCTACTCCTTATCATTTGATTAATGAGGTTTTATATAAGACAAAATTTGATGCAGTTTTATGGTGATGTGTTGAGAAATATGATGTTGAAAAAATACTGATGGAGTTACATGCAAGACCTGTTGGCGGTCATTTTGGGGGAGATACCACAACACACAAAATAGTGAGGGTTGGTTACTACTAAACAACCCTGTTCAAGGACGGACATGCCTTTGCTCGAAAGCATGAAGATTGTTAGAAGACTGCTCGAATAATTAAGAGGGTTGCAGTCCCACTTTAACTAGTTTCCATGGATGCTCCCTTTCAGCAATGGGACTTGGATATTGTCCGTCCAATCAACCATCCATCCTCCTTACAACAAAAATACATAATTACTGCTTTGTACTATTTCATGAGGTGCATGGAAGCAGTTCCACTTAAGGTGTTCAACAACATTCAACTGATCTCTTTCGTCAAAAACTGTATTGTGACTAGGTTTGGTGTACCTCATTTCTTGGTTTTTTATAATGCATCATATTTTTCTTCGGTTGATCTTACCCAATGTGGATTAGATAAAGGCATCAAGATAAAGTATTCAACCAACTATTGTCCTTAGGGAAATGTTTTGGCTGAGTCCACTAATAAGAACTTCATCAAAATTCTGAAAAGAATCATAGCAAGTAATCATACAAATTGGCACACTCGGTTCTTCAACGCTCTATCGGAAGACAGAGTAACTCCTGAAGCTTCCATTGGTAACTTGCCCTATTTCCTTGTTTATGGAAATAAGCTATCTTACCTTCTAATCTGTCTCTTCCTTCCCTTCATCTATATAAATACATTCAGGAGGATGATTGCTCTCCCTTAGAACATAGGATCAATGAATTGCTTCAATTGGAGGTGGAAAGGGAAAAATCTAAGAATAAGTTCTATCAACACTAGTAGTTGGTTAAACACTGGTTTGATAAAAAATCTTCTTCCCCAAAATATTTTCAAATAAGATGTCTTGTCCTAAAGTGGGATAAACCACATAAGGATAAAGGTGAGCATACCAATTTACAATGCCTTTGGTTAGGGCCATATACTAATTCTGAATTTAGTCCCTAGCACTTTTTGATTGCAAATGCTAGAGCGTTCTCCTCAAACTTATCGAGTGAATGTTGAGGTTCTGAAAAAATATTTTGCCTAGTTTTATTTTTCTAGGATTGTACATAGTGTGGTGTGTTTTTGTTACTTCGTTATTATTGTTTTGGTTTGTTTTGGTTTTGGTTTGATATTAATCCAATAAAGTGGCTAAATTATTTTACTAGGAGCACCTATTGTTCGGATATCCACATCATCATTTTCAAGACCTTGCATGCAATTAGGGTTTGCATGGAAACTCTAGGGTTTGCATACATTTTGCATGCATCCCAGTCACCAAGTTGATGCCTCCAGCACCTTACCCACCTTATTCTAGCACCCGGGTGCTTCTTACATCAGTGATTTATCCCTCCTAGTCATGAAGGTGGCCACTTCTCACCTACTTCCAGAGAAGGGTGCACTTATTCACCTACCACCTCAGTTTACACTCAGTTAGCTCTGATTCTCCCTGATTTGAGGCTAGTTTCACTCCCGACTGACTGTTTCACTCTGTTGGACCTCCAGATTGACTAGATGACTTGTTCTAACTTCAGTTAAGCCTCCCATGCACCCTCCACTGAGCCTCCTTCCCTATATCAGTGCTACACACTTCAGTTACACTTGTTACACTCAGTTCAACTCAGATTGACACCTGGATGACTGGTTCTTGTGCATTGATGACCACCAATGATTGATGATGAGGACTCCTAGTTGGAGTCAAGCTACACCATTCAGTAATTCGAATGACCTTCTTAGTCAATTCGAATTGCTTAGTCATTGTTACTGTATTGTATTGTCATTATTCACCCTCATTGGGATATTGAGCACTGATGCATGCTTTGCACAGTTTTACACCATTTTTCTGAGTTTCATCTATTGTGATTGATTTACTTGTTCATTAGATCTGATGTGACTAATTTTACATGGTATCAGAGCCATTGCAGGGACAAGATCTCTTTTCTACATGTGTTCTACATGATGATTTGAGTGAATTTGCTCAAAATTGCAAAAAGTTTGGCATGAAAGATCTCAAGAGCATTCGCTCCTGTGCATGCAAAGCTTAAAAATACTTCCAATACCACTCCAGAAGCTTGAGGTTCCACATAAATCCTGGATTTCATACATTAGACCCATTCAACATTTCTTGATCTCCAATCCCAGGTGTGATGCAACTCTAAAAGGGTGGATTGTTCGACCTCACTATTCTTGTATTGATTGTGATTTGCAGGTTATTGTCTCCTTCAATTGCATTCGCTACCTTGCTTTGAAAGTCTTTTTACATCAAAGTGCACTCGCTCCTAGCAATGGAATACTCTTCTTCAAAGCCTATCCTCACCCCTTTCAATTATTTTGATTGGAAAGAAGATATGGAGATCATGTTACATTCAAAAGGATATTATAGAGTCACTATTGGCCTCAAATTGGAGCCAAGCACATTATCAGAAAGAACCAAACACTACAACAAGCTTGATGAAGCTTATGGTCTTCTTTGTCTCTCCATCTCCAAAGGTCTTCACTTCCATCTCAGTGGATTGAAGACTCCAAAAGCTATATGGGAGCAACTTGAAACATTATTTGGCAAGCAGGACGAGCTTAGGGATTTTCAATTAGAGAATGAATTGATTGCTCTTAGTCCTGAGAATTTCGAGACCATCAATGAGTTTTTCACAAAATTCAAGTACTTGACATTGCAGTTGAAGAATAGTAGAGTTATCAAAGAGGATAAGCAATTGATCCTCTCTATTCTCACCAAGCTTGGTAAAGACTATTCGGTATTTGTCTCTACTTTCAATTTTGGTCGGCTAACTACCCCGAATTGGAAGATGCCTACCTTGAATGCCTTCATTGAGTCCGTCACAAAAGAGCATGATAAGTTGATTCAAATGGGGTCCATAAACTGCAAAGATTCAGCCCTATTTGTTCAAGGACCCAAGAATTCGAATGGTAAAGGAAAGAAAAAGAAAGAGAAGCCCAAATTCGAACCTCACAAGCAAAGAGAGAAAGGCAAGCAGACAGATGCACCATCTAGTTCAAAGTTCAAGCAAAAGGGTAAAGAGGGTAAGGAAAAATCTAAATGTACTTATTGCAACCATGGCTTTCGTCCCGAAAGTTCATGCATGAAGAAGAATATAGATCAAATGGCCCTCCTTTTGGAAAAGAATAACATAACTCTTCCTGACGGTGCAAGGAAGAAGGATAGGAATGATGATCATGAAAGAGGACAAGCACTCATGGCAACTATTTCGAAGCCCACTACTCTTTTGATAGATTCGCGTGCCTCGAATCATATGGCTGCAAATATTGATTCTTTTTCTTTATTTGTTCCAAACAGATCCATCCCCATCCATTTGGGAGATGACTCAAAAATTTCTTCAAAGGGAAAAGGTACAATCCATGTTGATCATGGAAGCTTTCAGAATGTTCTCTATGTGCCTTCCTTGGCTTCAAATATTCTTTCTGTGTATCAAATGACACACACTGGTGAACCGAAGCAAGTTACATTCAGCCCTAATACAGTTGAAATTTCTAATATCAAAAGTGGAAGACTTATTGTAGTTGGAAAGGCGAACCACACTGCAAAATGTTATGAGTTTTCACACTTTATTCCGCTTGCAAAGCCCACTGCTCTTCACACACATGGTAATGAGGTTAGTAGGATTTGGCATGAAATATTTGGACATCTTAGTTATAAGTATTTGCTGCTGTTATCAAACAAATCCATGGTAGATGGTCTTCCACAACTCCGTTCCTCGAAGGGAATATGCACCGGTTCCATTATTGGGAAGCACCCCGAGCACAGGTTCGACCACGTCAAAGCTAGCAGAGCTTCTTCAGTGCTCCGCTGCCCAATATGTCATTAAATGGATCAAGGTATTTTTTGACATTTATTGATGATTTTTCCTGCTTTATATGGGTATTTTTCTAAAAAACAAGTCAGAAGTGCTTGGAAAATTGAAGGATTTTAAGGCTTATGTTGAGACTGCCACTGAGAGCAAGATCAAAGCTCTTAGATATGATAATGGTGGAGAATATATCAAGGCCGAGTTGCTGCAACTTTGTGCTGAAAGAGGAATTCATATCCAACATACAGTTCCCTACACACCCCAGCAGAATGGTGTAGCAGAAAGGAAAGATCAGTCACTAAAAGAGATGGCTACTTGCATGATTGAGTCAAACGTTTGGCTGCAAATATTTGGGCTGAAGCAATTAATGTTACTGCATGCATTTAGAACCGAGTTCCACATTCATCTGTGAAAGGTATGACTCCTTTCGAAGCATTCTTTGGTCACAAACCGGATGTGTCAAATTTGAGAGTTTTTGGCTCTACTGCATGGGCTAGAATTCCTTCCAAGAAGAGACGAGTGTTGGATCCACAAAGTATTGAGTGCATATTGATAGGATATGGGGAAGAATCAAACGCATATAACTCATGGATATCAGATCCAAAAAGATATTCATAGAGCGCAGTGTGCAATTTGAAGAACTGCTTGAATATTTGCAACTAGTCGAGGAAGAAACTGTCGTTTCACCGCCTTCACCAGAAGAAGATCCATGCAGTGATAATGAAGGTATGAGTTCTGATATTTCTGATATTTTAGCAGCACATGATGATCATGACATATTAGGTTTGGAATCCGACCATTATGATCCTCCTCCATTACCAAAGTGGGCCTAAAACACTCTTCAATCTGCTGGTTCGAACCTTGGAAATCCTGCTGATCTGAGACGAACAAGCGCAGACTTTCAAAGAGTAGGTATGGCTCTTTCTATTTCTGATCCATTACTTCCTGAGATTTGTTATTTGATGACTGGTTCAGATCCCACAACATACTATCACACCCACCAAGATCCGAGATGGAAAAGTGCCATGGATGAAGAGTACAGTTCTCTTCAAAAGAACAATACATGGGAGCTAGTTTCTCTTCCACCTGGAAGAAAATTAGTCAAATGTAAATGGGTCTACTGCATGAAAGTTGCTTCTAATGGCTCTATCAGAAAATAAAAAGCAAGGTTGGTGGCAAAAGATTTCTCCCAAGTCCAAGGAGTGGACTACACTAAGACCTTTGCACCGGTTGCAAAGATGGATTCCATCCACCTTATTTTGGCAATTTCTGCATCCAAGCACTGGGAAGTGCACCACATGGATGTGAAGAGTACTTTTCTACATGGAGACCTTGCTGAAGAGGTATATATGTAGCATCCAAAAGGCTACACATCAGATCCATCATTAGTTTGCAGATTGAAGAAATCTTTGTATGGGTTAAAACAGGCCCCAAGAGCTTGGTATGCAAAGATGGACTCCTTCCTTCTTTCTCAGAATTTCAAAATATGCAAATCTGATCCGAATGTGTTTCTTCAGCAAGTTAAAGGTAATTTTTTGGTTATTGTACTTTATTTTGATGATCTTCTCATTACTGGTAGCACTCTTACTTCAATAAACAAGCTAAAAACTGCCTTAAATCTAGCTTTTGACATGAGCGATTTGGGCTTGCTGAGTCAGTTTTTGGGCTTGGAGATAGCTCAAAATTTTGATGGGATCACTATATCTCAGCAAAAATATGCTTCCGACCTGTTATTGAAGTTTAATATGGCTGAATGTAAGGCAGCCCCATTCCCATTCCTCTCAGGAATCAGTCTTGAGGAGGGAAATTCTACACCGCTTGCAGATTGCAGTATGTATCGACAGTTGATTGGTTCACTACTTTAATTTACACACTCAAGGCATGATATTTCATATGTTGTGAGTGTCGTTTCAAGGTATACGCAGCAACCCCATGAGCTTCATTGGAGGGTAGCCAAGCGGATCTTGCAGTATGTGCAAGGTACGAAACATTTTGGCATACATTATGCTGCAGATTCTGAACTTGATTTCATTGGTTTTACTGATTTAGATTGGGTAGGTGATAGCATAGATCGGAAGTCCACTTCCGGTTATTTTTTCATGATTGGACATGGGCCTATTTGATGTTCAAGCAAAAAGCAGGAAGCCATTGCACTTTCTTCAGCAGAGGCAGAGTATCGAGGGGCAGTCAATGCCTGCATTCAAGCAGTTTGGTTGTAGGGTATTCTTTTCGATTTTGGTTTTGGTGGCACTACTTCGATTGTCCTCTTTTGTGACAATCAAAGTGCTATCAAGATCTCCACAGATCCAGTTCAGAGACAGAGGACCAAACACATTTAGATTCATATGCACTACATTCGACAGTTGGTGCATGATCGCACCATCATTATGCAATATTGCCCTATTGATGAGCAAATTGCAGACATCTTCACCAAGAGATTCATTGAGAAGAAGTTCTCTAACATCCGTTCATTGTTGGGGGTGAGTTCCATCATGGTGGAGACAGATTGATCCATTATTATGTTCTTAGCTTGAGGGGGGGCTTTCTTCCAACTGGGTTTTCCCTCTTTCCTCACTTAGCTTATTTTCAGCGTGTTTTGGATTATTGTATTGGGGTGACCTTTAGTCTTAATTACCAGGGCCCTACAGTATTTTTTTTGCACATCATAGTCTAGCTTGAGGGGGCGTGTTCAGATATCCACATCATCATTTTTAGGACCTTGCATGCAAACCCTAGGGTTTGCATGCATCCCAGTCACCAGGTTGATGCCTCCAACACCTTACCCACCTTATTCTAGAACACGGGAGCTTCTTACATCAGTTCTTTAGCCCTCCTAGTCATGAAGGCACCCACTTCTCACCTACTTCCAGAGAAGGGTGCACTTCTTCACCTACCACCTCAGTTTACACTCAGTTAGCTCTGATTCTCCCTGATTTGAGGCTAGTTTCACTCCCGGCTGACTATTTCACTCCGTTGGACCTCGAGATTGACTAGATGATTTGTTTGACTTCAGTTAAGCCTCCCATGCGCCCTCCACTGAGCCTCCTTCCCTATATCAGTGCTACACACTTCAGTTACACTTGTTATACTCAGTTCAACTCAGATTGACACCTGGATGACTGGTTCTTGTGCATTGATGACCACCATTGATTGATGATGAGGACTCCTAGTTGGAGTCAATCTATACCATTCAATAATTCGAATGACCTTCTTAGTCAATTCAAATTGCTCAGTCATTATTACTATATTGTATTGTAATTATTCACCCTCATTGAGATATTGAGCACTGATGCATGCTTTGCACAGTTTTACACCATTTTTCTGAGTTTCATCTATTGTGATTGATTTACTTGTTCATTAGATATGCTGTGACTAATTTTACACCTATTTCTTTGAAAGGTCAAAATAATGTAAAATGGGTTCTAACAGGTTAATTTATGGAAAATTCATGTTTTACTTTTACCATCTTATAGACGATCTAACTAAGGATCCTTTGAAATATATCTACCAAGTATTTTTTATTGAAATGGTCAGGGGGAAACCATCATGTTTTAGCCCTAGTTTTAAAGTACCACATATAGAATTTCCTTGGAAAAGGATGCTCTTGAATTGGTATTAGTAATGTATATTTGTAAGTGGAAAATAATTCAATCCTTTACATCATTCTTGGCTCTTAAGGAGCACCTAGAATTGCTTCCCCGTCCACTATCCATTTCATTTATAATTAAATATTGCAATAGAAAAGTTGAATATAAAACCTTTAGGGTTAGATGCAAGATGAGGGGTCTCATCACGAGCCATCTCATCATGATCATAGGTGTTGGTGGAATGACATCTCTATATCTAGTCACCAATCCAATGAGGTAACTTTTGGTTGTTAAAAATTGAAAGATGGGATATATTATCACAATTCAGCCCATTCATCATCTTCCAATACTTGCGAATGATGCTAAAATTAGTTGGTTACCAAGCCAAGGTAGTGAATTATAGTTATTCCTTCATGAAATTCCCAAATGTGAATCCAAAATATGATTTAAGGGATATGAGGTCTTATTACAAGATGGCTTGACCATGATAATAAATCCTTGTGGAATGAAATTATCATTATCTGGTCACCAAGCCAGGATAATTTCCTTCCTTAGAAGGCAAGGGGTCTCATCATGATCGAGCATGATCATTTTCCCCAGGTTTTTGTGAATGGCGTCATCATCAACTAATCACCAAGTTAGGGCGATGTCCTTTAGTCTTCTTTTGGAAACACTAATCTATGTGATAAATTTTAAATAAATATTTGTAGCGGATGGGATAAAAATATCCTTTGGATTAAAACCAAACCCTGTCGAGGCTATGGATGCCTGTTGGAAGCAGTGGCAATGCCTGTCATATTGGGATCTATCTTTAAAGTTGCCTGAATTATATTTGCTCATTCCTTAGTCTTGATCATTCTTAGCAAAATTGGTTCCTTGTTGTTCTTTTCATTTTCAAAATGCTTAATTTGGTTCGTAAAAACCATATTTTATTTCACCTCTTGATGATTTTTTATTATTCATTAATAAACTTGGAAATATTTCCTAACAAGATTTTGGGTTTATGATCATTGAGAAGTGAATTAGTTTTGCCGTGAATATCTAAGTTTTGACTTAAAACCTGAAGGAATTTCCACATTTCTGATAACCAAACAACGATAATTGGTTCTTTCCAATGAGCAGCCATTTTTTCTAGCCACAACATATCCCATGTTATTTAGATAAGATGGGATCCCCTATCAAAATATTGTTTTTATTCACTAAGTCTACTTTTCTTGAAAGCAATTTGTTTGTCGATTTAATTTTGTTTAAATCCTGCCTAATCATATTCCGTAACAAAATTTGAAACAAATTGAGCCTTCAACCCATCCTAATTCTCTTAATTAAGTTAAGAAATAGTCAAGTTGGAATTCAAAAATTGGGAAAATCATATGTCTATAACTGTGATCCCCACATTCCGATCCCAACTTCTTTATTTTCTTAAATCGGTAGTCGGCAGTCTACACCAAATTAATTAAATTAATTTAAGTATTTTCACTTCCCGACCCCGCTTCCTTCCACTTTAATATCGAAAGTTGAAGGTTGGGAAAGCTATTATTTTGATTTAATTTCACTACTGACCCCCAACTGCCAAATTTTCCAAACTTATGATAAATTACAGAATTTGGAATTTAGTACATTATCGATCCTTGTACAATTTACAGCCCCGACTCTCGACTCCTGACTCTTGACTTTCTAATGATTACTCATTCTGGAAGTCGGAAGTCAAAATGTTTTTGATCATCATATTAATTTTCTTCCTAACTCCCGAATCCCGACTTTTTGAAGTCCCGCGCCGACATTTGATATTTACATTAAAAAATTTATGTTCTCACATGTGCCAAAAATATTTTGAAAAATAAGCCTAGTTAATAGGGAAATTCTTGCAGAGTTTCTTGAAGGTCTTGGATCGGATTGCTATCCTTGTGTTGACCCTTGGACCTATTCCATCCAAACCTGGCATAAACAAACAATAGATCCTTGGGCACATTCTAGTCTATTCTATGGTGACTAATGGACACCAAACTCACCCAATAAACTTCCTTCCACCCCAAACTGATGGACAAACATAGGTGGTCAATACGATGATTGGGAATATTATGAGGATTTAAAATTATAAGCATCCTTGCACATGGGATGAGAGCCTTCCATATATTAAACATAGATAGAACATAGCCCTTGATATCTCTACTAGTCGCATTCCTTTCCAAGTGTCCTTGGGGTTCCAACTAGTGGCTCCAATTGATGTAGATCTTCCTATTTCCTCAACATAGGAGGAATGTTCCCATGCTTTCACTAAGGCATACAAATCCACTCGATTTATTTAACAGATTCAACACATTCGTCAGCAATTCCATAACATTCTGGAGAAATCCAATGTCAAGTATAAGCAATGACATGATCAACATCGAGTTTTGCACAAATTTCAGGTGGGTGATCAGGTTTGGTTTCATTTGCAAAAATATAGGCTCACATGACCCCATCACAAGATTCATTCACTTTGATATCGGTCGTACACCATCCCCAAGGAAGACATGGAGAATTCCTTCAAATTAAGCATTCCTCCCTTTCTTGGTCTGTACCCAATATTTAATTTGGTGCTCCTTCACCCATATTTTTCATTCTTGTTGGACACCTTAGAGGTGGAAAAATAATTGGCACTTTCATAACTTAACCATGACTATTTGTAGTAGGATACAATTAATCCAATCATGGATACACATGTGAAGGGTGCTCGCCAATAATGCGTTCAACTCTATCAGGTTGTCAAAGTTGGGCAGTTTCTTCACCAAGGAAAGTGGATCTAGCACCATGAATCAAATTCAACATATGTTCCCCCATTTAATGCGTGAACTTAATGCAATGGATATCATTGCTTCATAAGGGGGGGATTTATCCATATGGGTATCGGTGGCCACCCATCTATTCCACTGGCTCAAAATAGTTTTTCTAGTTTGGTTTTTTTTGTATGGATTTTCTTGTCCAAAACATTCAGGGTCGTTTTGAGGCTCTAAACAACATTTTTTTGTGATGCCACAATCCAATCATAGCCATAGGCAAGTCTAGATAGTCGAAAAGTGTACTTATCAGCTATAAATTTCCAATGGGCTATCAAGCACCCTAAACAAGGACAATATGAAAAACATATGGCATCGAGAAGTTGACACATCAACTAACCACCTTAGGTCCCATTAGACTTCCAAGAGATAGGGTTTTGGATTTTTAGTGTTTTCCCCTTCATTCTTATGATAAAAAGGCCCTTTGGCCACCTTTTCTAATCGGCTTGTCATGAATTAACGTAGCTGCCACATCTCTTCTAAGATAAAGCTACCACCATTCTAGCTGATTTTAATTTATAGTATGTTATGTTTCATTCATTTGTAGAATCTTTGTTTACTGTATCACTATGTTTTTTGCAATATATATGTGTATGTGGTTCTATATATGCTCTTTCATTTTGTTCTCACATAAATATGGATCATAAATACTCTTCAACTTTTCCCTAGGTGATCTAATGGGTAAGATCAACCCTGATATCTCAATAGAGAGTTGAGATTGCTTCATCATATATCTTAGTGAATGGTGGATATCTCTTTTCCTCACTCTGTTTGTATTACTGCACTATGGAAAAATTTCTATGCCAAGCATGTGATGGTTCCCAAACTCCTAAGGGTTGCTACACTTGCACCCAAACTCTCCTCTGATAATGCTTGACTCCTATAGGAAACTACTCATGTGCCCAAAAAATCTTAATTCATGTCTATAGTGGTGCTTGATCTCCATGTTCCCAGACTCATCCCAATGCTCCTGCATCAAGGTTCTTGGTGCTCTATGTGCATTTAATATCCTTGTATTCTAGATTATTATTTTCAATAGTGTTCCTAGTCAAGTTCCATTGTATTGTAGTTGTTTGTCTTCTTGATAGTGTTTGTTAGAAATTGTGGTGTTGTTTGCAATCTTGTGTGTTCTATGTGTTCTAGTGGGGTTTCTCCTTTTGTTGTGGCTTTGCATTCTTGGTGTTTTTAAGGGGCCTGAAATTTTATCTCTTGTTGAAAAGTACTAAAATTCTTACTAGAAAACTACCATTTTAGAAAATGGTTCAAGAAATTGCACTAGATTTTAAGGTATCTTCACTTTGATGAAGATTATATTGCCTAGGAATTGAATCCATTACTTGCCTTGTCTAGTGGCACACTCTACATTGAGTCCATTTGACTGTCGCTCTAGATATAAAGTTTAGTATGCAATGAAGCATATGAAAATTGTTGAAGATTATAATGCATAAAAATAAAATCCAATGTAGTGCATTGAGTCTTATTTTTCATTAATGGAATAGAATTGTAAAAATGCACTTATGAAAAGAATTGATTTTTGAATGGTAATTATATCTTATGGTCATAAAATTCCTAGCTATTCCACGTAACCACAGAAATTAGATTATCTACATTTCATATAGACATACTTACATAGACCCAAAAAGAAAAGAAAAAAAGTGGTTTGTAATGGTTTATCAAAGAGGTCTTTTACATTGCTTATAGATATATTTATATAGAAACAAAACCTGATAATCGTTGTATATTACACTATTTAATGATAGATGAAAGAGATTATCTAGATTGAGTATAGAGTAACACACTTATATAATTAAAAGAGTTGATATACAACGCTTGGTGTGATGTTCCATCATTTTCAAGAAGAACAAGAAATACAAATCGTGTTAACATGATAATAAACGAAATGAATAGAATTAAAGAAACATGACATAAGGTCCGAATTGTATGGTCTACGGATTTAAGTGCAAAATCTATATTTGGATAAACTGAAAAGATATGCTGTAATATGGATATTTATTTCATAAGATTTAAGGGTTGGTTTAGGAAAAATGAATTAGAAAAGAGGTAAATTCGTGATGTTTAGATTACTTCATCAATATTATAAAATTCGCTTAATGTTTACATTACTTCATCTTCAGACAAGTTTGATTAATAAATTGAGGTAACAATTTCATTTCGAAAGATTCCTTCTTTTATCAATAAAGAGTAGAAACATCATGTTTACTAAATATATTTCTAATTATCTTTATAGAAACCAAAGAGGCGAAATATCAATAAAGAGTAGAAACATCATGTTTACTAAATATATTTCTAATTATCTTTATACAAGACAAAAGAGGCGAAATCGTCTATCTTATCTATAGATAACATCACCATTATTAAACAAGCTTGATCAATCAATTGAAATAGCTATTTCAATTTGAATGATTCCCTTTTCTATGAATAGAGTAAAAACATCACATTTACTAAATATGTTTCTCATCATCTTTATATAAGAGTGGAAATAGGAAGTTGATACTTATGAATAGAGTAAAAATACCATATTTACTAAATATATTTCTCATAATCTTTATATAAGAATGGGAATTGGAAGTTTATATATATTGACATTCTTCATTTACCCTTGACGTGGTGGAGATGCTACTTACATGACCTTGCAACATTATATCCACAAGATTCATTGGTATAGATATGCATGCAAAGTACAAAAGTATTATAAAAATATGCATGAAAATGGCATAGTTTAAAAACTCAATTATTTGAGTCGAAATAGATGATTTTTTCACGTATGATTTTGAAAAAATCCAGCATAATTATTCAAAATCCAAATTACAACTATCAAATTCTAGAATTTTGAGTGTCTAAGGAGTTTTTGAAGATATTGAATCTATTTCTACCTTTAAAATCTCAATAAAATAACTAAATTCTAATTTTGCAAAATAAAACAAAAAATCGAATTCCAACAAAAAATCGTCGCCCGACAAAAATTATCGAATTTTTAAACATCTCCAATGAAAATGCCATGCACCTCGAAGTGTGACAATCTTTTGGAATATTTGAGAGTTGCTTGTATAGAGTTTGCGCCATCTACACACGTTCCTCATACATGAATAAATTGACTCACGTAGTGTTTGGTAAAACCATTCATAAATAATACAAAAATGAAATCACTATCGAAAACACCTCCTCCAACTGAACCCCGAAACACTATTGGTTAATCACTACGTGAGATCTGCTGGCCATTACTTTGTTATTTCTATTTTGTTTTGTAGATACCTTCCTCGGCGTGCCCACTCCATGAGCGTTTTTGGAACAAGTCACTCCACACTACAAACAAGCAGACCCTCGTATAATGCACATGCTAGTCGGTGTATAAACAAAAAGTAGTGGGCATAGAAAGTAAAATCGTTACTTATCAGGCACACACGTGAAAAAAAAAATAAAAGCAGGGAATGGACATATAAAGACATTCTTGGAACATGTTGCTTGCTACAACGTTGAAGGAATGAAAACAGATGGGTCAACACATGGAAACGATCGAGCCAACTGGGCTATCATAAGTTACTCTAGAAACATATGATACATGGTAGTTGAGGGTCACCAGATGGAAAAATATTTGAAATAAAAACAAATTTTTAAAATGTAAATATATAAAATTGGTAAGAAAAATGAGTCTTACCTTCACAACTTGCACTACTATATGACAGTGAATCCTTGGAAATGGATGACAGTGAGTGCTCCTAGTTGGAGCATGAACACAAATTCTCGAATGGTCATCATTGGTATTGGGAGGATAAATAAACAAACGATAAATTGAGTTCCTTTTTTTTATGCAGACAAGAACATGTATGTGTTCTTGTGCCAATTTGTTTTGAGCAAAAAACTATTGCATGGAGGTCGAGTGGGGGACGAAATCCATTTAAAAAAGGAATGTAAAAGAATTCTTAATAGTTCGTGTGCATTTTTATTTTTCAATGAACACGATTTTTCATTGCAATGAAAAGGGGAATAAACTTCTTGCGATCCCCATCAATTAATTTCAATACTATTCATGAATGCAAATCCGTCATGCATATAACCATAAATTTACTAATTAAACATACTCACACAAGAATTCCAAACTGTAAATAATGAAAATCACAATATAAACACATTAACACATCATTGAAATATAAACCATGGAGTTTAAGTAAAATTTCACACTTATGTTTATAACCCCCATTTCATTAAATTTAGACTAATCCTAGTCTAAGTGAACACAAATTTATTATGAATATCAGTTTCCAATCCTTGAAATCCTAGTTCCAATACTTGATATATCGGTTTCAAATAGTTGTAATGTAAGTTTCCAATACAGTGGATGTCGGTTTCCAATACCTAAGTTGTCGGTTTCCAAAAACTAATATATCGGTTTCCAATAGCGATGCCACCCATAATATGGAGAAAAAAAATAACAAGTTCCCCATGAGACACTGCCCTTCCGAAGAGAATGAGCCTCTACCCTTTCTCACTCCTGAATAGTCATCTAAGTTGTAGGTTTTCAAAAACTAATATATCCGTATGAGAAAAATAACAAAATTTAACAAGAGAAGGAGTCGCTGCCCTTTCTTATGAAGAGAAGGAGCCCATGCCCTTTCTCAGAAACTGGTCATTCTCATTCTTTGGACGAAGAGGAGGAGTAGTTGCCTTTTCTCTCACTTAGATTTCAATTTCCAACTATACATTTTTTTTATAAACATTAACAATTTAAATTTAAGCTTTTTTTGTACTTTTCTCGCACTAGACTTTAATTCCCAGCAATACATTGGTTTTTTAAACATTAACAGTTTAAATTTAAGGTTTTTTGTACACCGACCAAGACCAATAGACATGTTTATCAAATCATGTATATCGTGTAGCTGTAATATCATTCCATACCTTCTTGCTAGTCAAGGTATTATCATACATTTTCAAAGCACCACTTTAAAGATGGGAGACAACATTTTAGGAGTCGGCGAGAGAATACCGACTGAAAACTAAGACTATGTTTAGATTATGGTTAAAGATCCATTGATTGTGATAGGACAAGTCATGAATCAGGGAGACCAGCAGGCATGCTTATCTGTTGTCGGACAAGTTGGGAATGAGGGAGTGTTGGTGATTAATTTCTCCCACCATGTGTATGTATTCTTAGCTGAGTTTAATGTTGCATTAAACATTCGTGCACTAAATTAATTATTCCATCTGATGTATTGAATGTTAATCTCTTCATGGTGCGTCTTCTTGCTGCATCAATTTTTTCGACACCCTGGCACCACCGCTGGCAGTGGATGCCCAGAGAGTCTGAGCCAAATGTAGCATTCTTTGGATGGCTCTCTCATGATCGTCAGTTAGGAGCAATAAAGAACATTTAGAGAATGCTCACTCTCCCTCTCTCTGTTCCCTTGTGGAGACTAATTTACTACTTTTGAGCCGATTGAGATTAAGAAAATTGAGAGAATGTTAAGGAGAATGAGTTCTCAAATGGAGGTATTGAAGGAGTTCATTGTCCATATCAACAACCACATGGATGAATGGGGCAAGAAGCATGATTGGATTGAATCCAAAGTCAAGGAATAAGGGAAACAAACAAAACAACTTCACCTTTCCAATGATTCACAGATAAATTTCAATATGGTAAAACACCAAAAAACAACCCCGAATCAAAAAGTTGTGCTACTGGTAGCATCACCTTTTGATTTGGGGCAAAAATATAGAAATGAACCAAAACATTTGTTATTGTTGTTTGCAAAAACCTTAAAATCAAGCTCTAAATTGAAAACTAATGCTATCGGTAGCACACTTTTTGAAAAAATGACATTTTTATATGATTTTATCCTAATTGAAAATTGTGCTTATTTAATTTCTTAGTAACACTATGTAAAAATTGCATTGAGTTAAACCCAAATTATTCAAGAAATAATTTGACCACTCTTTCATATAAAATACAAAAATTTATGATATTCATCATAAAATCATATATCAACCCATAAGATGTAGAAGTAATTCATATCAAAATTCAAGCACTCCTTTAGAGTTTCCATACAAACAATGGCACATTAATAAAAAAGACAAAATGTTTCATGTGCAAATATTCAAATCAACACATGGGTTCTAACACACCATCAAAAACTACATTTTCTTCAGATGAATGAATGGATGAAGATATAGATGACCTGTATTCTTCTCTACTATCAATGAGTGCACCATCTGAATCTTCATGTATGGCCAACATTTCATATGCCATATTCCTTTTATATCTACACCTTGGTTTAGCAAACTCCCATGTTGCAACTATTTCTGGTGCCAACAGTATTTTGATAATCTCTATAGTCTTGGAGTGAAGAGTTCATTTCCTTGTCAACTGGAAGTCATAAAATAGTATGTCAACATCCTCTAATTTCAAAATTTCTATTCGATGATGATTTACATTTTGACCCTTTCTTTTTCTCTTTTTGCAAACATTTTTCTCGATCACCATCTTTGACTTGTACACACCATCAAATAGGTGTGTGTCTATTGCATACCAATGTACTTTAATAGATATAGCTTCTTCATTTTGTTTATTGACCTTCATAACTTTTGCAATCTAGAATGGATAACCACGTGGATATTCTGTGGCCAAAACTGCAATCATGCAACCCTTCTTAATATCTTGTACTGAGCCTTTATAAAGGTCTTTCATTGCCTCACGCCATGCAGATGATCTTCTAGACCCAATGTACATTTCCTTTTCTTCTGGTTGAGAAGGCTCAACACCTTCAGGCTCAACATTTCTCTCCTCATTTTCCAATTTGACATACTTTGTGGCCAACTAAATGCAGTCTTCAAAAAAATATCTCCATTTGTAGAGTTTTTAATTATGTCATTTTGCTCCATGAAAAATGACTCCCACCGAGCATAATCAACAACATCAAAATAGTCATATGTATCCTTAATAGACTTTTTTATTTCTTCCAACAATTGAGAAGAATCAACATCTCTATTGTGCCGGCATGAATTTTGAATCTCAATAGATGATTGCAACAACGATAACTTTGAAGCATACATTTGACGACTTGGGATGAATTTCAGAAATGCTAAACCTGATGTAGGCCACCATTCTGCACTTTTTGAGTACTTCTTACTCCATAGTAGTGTTTTCCCATCAATATTTTTTATACGAAATTGATGATGAAAGATAACGTCATTAAGTTTCTCAATGCAACTTTCTTCACCATGCGATCCCAAAATAAATCTTCACATGTCAATAGTTTCCTCCAATGTTAGTACAAGAGGCTCTGGACTATATGTTTTTGTATTAATTTCAGTTAATTATGGAATGTTCCCGACATTATTCCTCCCCAATGTCACTGCAAAACAACTAAACATTTGATCAATATGGTCGTGTGTATGCCCAACAAGAAGGAAACCAACTTTAACCTTCAAAAAAATTCCCAATTCAACAAGCATGTTCAAATAACCAAACATGATCTGATTTTTGTTTTCCCGGCTGGTGTTGTCCAATTGCAGATATAGAACTCAAGGAAGATTATGAGACCAATGAGTCAGCACATGTTGAATTATGGTAATGGTCAGATTTGCATCATTATGAATATTGGGATCTGTAAATTAAACCACTGGAGACATTTGACCATTAAAAACCATACAGCCAACAAAGTGAAACTAAATAAAATTTTCCTCCTTTAAATTCTTTGGTACACAAACAAAATGTTGAAAAAGTGTTTTTTCCTAATCCATGCCATCAATTATAAAACACATATACTTATGTGGTTCATCATAACACTTCTTGCAATGTTTGTATAACTTTTTCCATTCAACTAATTGTTGATTGCAATGTGCTTCAAGTTCTTTAACAACATATTCTACAAATAAAATAAAATAAAAACATTAATGAGCTTTCGTAATAGATATTTATTCCAAAAAAATAAAGTTGTTAGAGACATACCTCTCTCTACCCCTTCTGATTTATCCCTTTTTTTATTAAGAGAAGCGCATATACTGCAAACCCCCATCCTTGACCTCTTAGGAAAACAGACATTGTTGAACTTTCTTTTCCATAGTCTTGTAAAATATGCATATCTAATGAAATTATTATTTCCTTCAGCATCTTGAACAAATGCCTTGTACAAGTTGTAGATTTCTTGCCTTGAGAAATTATCTGGAATGTGTATGGTTTCTCTATCTGGCATACTCTCTCCATGATTAGAAAAGAAGTCACACATCCATGACATTGCAATGTTTGTTATTGGCCCAGTAGCTCGTGCATGATATTCTTTATAATAAAATGTAGGATCCTTTTATAGCCTTGTCTGGATTCTTGATAGTCTAATATTACCAATTGAGTGGATTATTTTGAATGCCCTTCTACAAAGCAAAATACTTCTAATGCGATAATCATAACTTGCTTTTGTAGAAATCATGCACCCTATCAAATATGAATTTTGAATATTTTTGTTCATTGATAGATATGCTCACCTTTTCTCCAAGGAATAGTTGTAGTGTATTCATTTTAGACAATTTTTTTGGCAACACTCACTTGAAATCAAATCAGTAATAGAACTGGGACTTATGAGCAAATCTTTCCTAGACCTTGTATAACTAGAATTCTTTGGATTGATATAAAATGGCATAATCCTACACTTAATATTGCTCATTGCTACAATTTGCCTTTGCGTTTCATCAACCATTAAATCATCCTCATTAGAATGAATATCCTCATCAATATGAGGAATATCATCTCTCTCATTGATATTATCATCACCAAAATTAGTAGGAGAATGATTATCCGCATCAGTATCAAGTTTATCACTTGAGGTTAAATCAACATCATTAGCGGGTTCATCATCACCAAAATCATCATCTATACCATTAAAATCATTCCTTGGAGGGAAATCATCATCAATTTTATCAAAATCAATGCTTCGAGGAAAATTACCTCCATCATTATTGGTGCCTTCATCCTCACCAGAATCATCACCTGTCCCTTTAAAATCCTCGCTTGGAGGAAATTCATCATCAATGCCACCAAAATCCTCGCTTGGAGGAAAATCATTATCGGTGCCACCAAAATACTTTTTCAAAGGAAATTCATCTTCACCATTATTGGTGACCTCATCCTCACCAAATTCATCACCCATACCCTTAAAATCCTCGCTTGGAGGAATATCATCATTGTTCCCATTAAACTACTCACTTGGAGGAAAATCGTCATCGCTACCATCATAATCCTCGCTTGGAGAAAAATCATCTTCATCATTATTGGTTCCTTCATACTCACCAAAATCATCATTTGTCCCATTAAAAGCCTCAGTTGGAGGAAAATCTTCATTAAAGCCATAAAAATACTGGTTGGGAGGAAAACCATCTTCAACATTGTTGTTGCGTTTATCCTCACCAAAATCATCATCTGTCCCATTAAAATCCTCGCTTGGAGGAAAATCATAATTTGTGCCATCAAAATCCTTGCTTGGAGGAGAAACATTATTAGTCCCATTAAAATACTCGCTTGAAGGAAATCATCTTCAGTTCCATCAAAATCCTTGCTTGTAGGATAAACATTATCAGTCCCATTAAAATCCTTTCTTGGAGGAAAATCACCGTTAGTGCCATCAAAACCCTTTCTTATTGGAGGAACATTGTCAATCACATTAAAATCCTCGATTGTGTAATACCCCAATTTTGACCCTTATGAAATATTGGTTCTTAATGTAAATATTGTATACATGCGATGTATGTTTCCCTAGCGTGGAGCACAAGGCCAAGGCCCCACCAGTATATGTTCGTATTTTATTTTAAATGGACAAGAACTTGACATTTTGTTACCCATGTGGTATTAAGACATGGGATATTGTAAATTGATGTAAATATTTAATATTGCAATAAAATACCAAAAAACTGGCTATGGGAGCAACGGATGAGAAGGGGCCATGTGTATTCCACTAGGGAGTGGTGAGGGGGCTATGGCGATGAACCTTATACTGCCAAATATCATTGTGAGAACCCATTTGACTTTTCTTGATGACATTTATTTATATTGTAAGGAAGTAGTTGAAGATTTCTGTCCATGGCTTCAATGGAGCATGGGTAGCCCAAAAATTCATATTTGCAAGTATGGGCTCTGTTTTTTTTGTACCACGAGTCACTCTACCTCATGGGAGGTGCTTCTTCCTCATTCCCATTCTAGGGTGGAAGAACTCAACATCATTTTCCATCCAAAAATGAATTTCCAGCAGTCAACAAAACTAGAAATCGCAACTTTGAAAGAACCCACGTTTTGAAGAGCCAAAAATGCCGAGGTTTGGTATTTGATAGTAAAATCCAATGGGGGATCCCTAGATATAAACCTTGGGGAAAATTTGAGAGGATTAGATACCCCGAAATCCATTAGAAAACCCAGTTTTTATAGCCCAGAAAACCAGTGATGGGATTGAGTTATTTGATTAACAGAATTGTGAAAAATCCAATTGCGAATGACTGAGCAGAGGTTGGGTTTGCTTGATAAACCCAGTGAAGACTAGAATCTCAAGGATTAGCAGTTGGACCTTTCTATGCCCAACCTGAAGAGCACTGGAGGGAAGGGACGCTTGAGGGACTGTGCAGCAGAGAAGGGGACCTTCTTTGTGTTGGGTGTGGTAGGTAATGTGGGTGCCTTGACTGTTAAATTCATTTGAGATGCCTGTAGCTCTGTGGATGAGCTCACTGGCTTAGCATTGCCCTCCTTTGTCTATTCTATGCTTGATAAACCCAACTGTGAGTTGGCTTAACATAGTTGTTGAGTGAAACCATGGCTGTGAGTGAGCCCTGCTAGTTCCTCCTTAGTGGATACACAACCCAGCTCAGGGGTGATCTCTCAGCTGAAAGAATACAAGCTGGACATAGATCTATGGTTGGGTGGAACATTGCTCTCACATAGCCAGTTGTTTAGACAGCTTCATCTTCAAGATAAGTGTTCTCTGTGTTATAAATTATATGTATTTTGTGTTTTATAATGTGTTAATTCGGAATGGTAATTATTCATGTTAATGGAATTGGTGTGAAGTTTGTGCATAGCCTGGGAATATAATTGAAATCCCTGGGTGTTGAATCATCATATGCCTGTGTTAGAAATGAGGATGCATTACTGTTTGTGTGCTTGCTAGTATGTTTATTTCTGCTGTGTTTATTTGAAGTATGAGTCTGCACATAAGAAGATTTTAATAATTATGAATTTCTGAGTAATGTATGGGGCTGAGCTTATCCAATAAGCCTAGTAGTTTGGTTAACATTTCCTTCCTTCCATCGGATTGCTGGAAGGGGACGTGACAGCTTGTAGGAAAATCATCATCAGTGCCATTAAAATCCTCGCTTGAAGGAAAATCATCTAGATCGTCCCTAGTGCCTTCATCCTCCCAAAAATTATTATCTATCCTATCAAAATCCTCGCTTGGAGGAAAATCTAGTTTGTTGTCTTGTAAATCCTAGCTTGGAGGAAAATATTGGCTTGGAGGGAAATCATCGTTTGTGCCTTGGAAATCCCCGCTTGGAGAAAAATCATTGTTGATGCCTTGAGAATCCTTTCCTTCAGCAAAAACATCATTGGCGCGTTGAAAATCATCACTTGGAGGAAAATTTTCATCATCTTCCTCAGTGTCTTTAAAATATCCACATGGAGGAAGGCCTTCATCATCATCATTAATTCCTTTAAAATCCTCACTTGGAGGTAAATCATCTTTGATGCCTTTGAAATCCCCACTTAAATGAAAATTTCCACCATCTTCATGTACATCTTAAGACATTCAAATCGATTCAGACAAGTCCATGAGTTTTCACTAAAAAGTATAAGAGAATTAAATTTTCTCACTCCTCACCAAAAAGTACAATGGTGCAACTTTCAACCCCCAACAACCTTATAGCTAAAAGAATGAAAGTTTCCCTCCAAAATTTTTCCTCCCAAGCATTCCCTTCAAAATTTCCCTGCAAAATAAATCACACATTTCAAACACAATCATAACACTATTAAAATTAATTTAATTTATCGTATAAAAATTGTAATAATACTAATAAAATGACATGTAAACAATGATATCCGAACTTTTTAATACAATATTAGTTATTTACATTATTTTTTTACACCAAAAGTCATAACGCTAGTCAAATTTGATTTTATGCCTTCTTCTCTAAGTTTAGAAATAATGCATTAGCTAATTACACAGTTTTTAATCCCGCATTCGTAAAACGAATAATGTTAAATTTAATATTAGCCTTATAAACTATTTTAATTTTCTATTCTTCATGTTCGAAATTTTGGGCAATTTAATAGTTCTTTGAAGGTTAGTTCTATTTTTTTTTAAATAAATATTTCTATTTTATATTTCCTTTGGCAATGTTTGTTCTATGCTTCTCTCATTTCATTTTAATCCCACATTCATAAAACGGTAAAAAATAACTTATTTTATGCTATATTAACATAGTTTGGTTTTCTACAGTCACCTTTTGAAAAAATGATCCACAAGGCTTTGAAGACCATCGAAGAGCTTCAAACATTGTCAAGGTTAGTTAAATTATTTTTCAAATGTAAATGTTGTTTTTATTACTTTAAATTTTTTATGTTTTAATGCAATTTTTTTTCCTTTGGGCTTTGGCATGCTCTCTGTAAAAACCTGGGTAATTTTTTTTTTCTTTTTTTGGCCCAAGGGATAATGCACCGAAAGGATGGCCCTGGGGCACACCCCTTTTGGCGCACGAGTGAGGAGCTAAGCTTCTACGCCCAAGCTCATTTGAATGGCCATTTGTTGGCCCATTTCATAGCCCACTGGCTATGCATCGCCCTCGAGATATGCATTGGGCACCGAAAGGGACGACCCTATGCGTAGCCAATGGGTGGCCCATTTCATATCTCATGGGCTATGCAATATCCCATGCCTATATCCATGGGCTATTGCATAGCCTTCTATGCAGTGGGCTTCCCAAACGAGTGCCTGAGGGGAGAAGAGGAGCTCCTCCCCATTTCCAAGGGGCGGGTTAAAACCCACCACTTTGGCAGCGGAGAGGAGCTCCTCTCCTCCCCCCGGGCTCCCAAAACACCCGATGGGTGGGCATTGTGAGTTCCCAAAGGGGACTAGGGGGGAGCGACGCTACGCTCCCAGGCCCCCTTTGGGTGCCCATAGTTCCTGCACTAGCGGGCGGAGTGATTCCCTAGCGGGAATTGTGGGTGCCCACAGGGGGATGGGGGGGAGAGGAGCTCCATACCCAAGCCCCCCTTGGGCATTGTGGGAACCCAAAGGGTTCCCGGGGGGAGGAGTGGCATGGGCACCGTTTGGGCTCCCAATGCATACCCCATGGGCTATGTAATGGGAGCCCATTTTCCATTGCATAGCCCATGGGACATGCAATGACCCATGGTTCCCATTGCATAGCCCGTGTGCTATGCAATGGCCCATGGCCATGTCCAATGCATAACCCTGCATGGGCTATGCAATGGGCGCCCGTTTAGGAAGTCCATTGCATAGCTCGTGGCGAGCTATGGTGCACCCAATGCATAGCCCTTGGGCTATGCTATGGGCACCCTGTAAAATAGACCAAGGGCTATGCATTGGCCGTGGGAAAGGAATATCCCTTGGGATATGCTACAAGGATCACGTAGCATATCCCAAGGGCTATGCATTGGTCGTGGGGCACCAATGCATAGCCCTTGGGCTATTCTATGGGGGCATCCGTAGCATATCCCAAGGGATATGCATTGGGCACGGGGCACCAATACATAGCCCTTGGGCTATGCTAACCCAGTAAATGCTGAGCCCTTGGGATATGCTACGGATGCTATGGGTGCTCGTAGCATAGCCCAAGAGCTATTTATTTAAAAAAAAAAATTCTCGAGCTCCCTCTACGTTTAAAAAATTGTTATGCTTTGTATAACTATATGTTAACAATTTTTTCTAGGTGCAACTATTTCTTTTGAAAACATATACTAAAATTTTTTTGTTTTGTTTCTGACTATAGGAAAAAGGGCATCAAGAAAGCTATCTGTAAACATATCTGAAGTGAGATCGTCGATGAAGTAATCGAAAAAAATAGTTGAGGAATTTGACAATGTTGCATGTGATGAAGTTGTACCCAGTGATGATTTAAAAGCCAAGAATTCTAGAGAATGAAAACACGCAACAACTAAAGAGCAAATGGACTATTCTTGGTTTTTGAAAGCCAAATATCAAGGCAACTCAAACAGAATTCACTTATATTCTGTTGGATTTGCATATCTTAAAAATGATTATCGCTCATTGGGATTGTTGCAAGATATTTGTTTGGTGTTGGGTAAAGACATTGTTTATGCACTAGTGAAACAAGCTAAAACCTTTGTCAAAATCCGATATTATTTGAAGGTTTCAAACTATAAGATCAAGGAAATTTTCATAGAATTTTGTCCAGGAGTCATGCACAATATTGAGCGCAAGAGTGTAAGTTTCTATATTTTTATATATTTCTGAATTTCCTATACTTTTAATTATATGACCATGCAATAGATTTAATACAATAATATTTTTTTATTTCACGAGATTTTTCTATGCCACTTTCCCATATTGTGAATGGAATTTATTCTATAGAATAAAATCCAATGGATGTCATTAATAACCCTCTTCATAAGGGATAAGCACCAAAGAAGGGAGAAACACCAAAGAAAAAATGAGTGCAAAATGTTCCTGAAGAAGTACAAGCACAAAAAGGAAAAGACATCCAACAATCAAATGAAGTACTTAGGAAGGTTACATTCAAAAAGATATCTCACCCAACTGAACACGATCAACGAATTGTTGGTGATGATGATGTTAGTTCTGCTGGTAAGTGTAAGAGACACTCTTCTAAAAGACCTATGGATGAGGATGTTTCCATTTCTGATCAACAAGTTGTTCTTTTATATACATCTGCTTCAAGACATAAAAGGTGGAGATAATATGTTCAATCCAATGTTGAAAATCATAGTGAGAACTCAGGGGACAGTTTGGAAATCATTACTCCAGGTGGTGATCTAGATGATGGTGTTGTTAAGAAAACACAAAATGATATTCGAAAACGATTGCGGAGGGATAACTTGGTTCACAATGGGAATACATTTGATTTAAATGTAAATTAAATTTATAGACACACATAAGGCCAAGAGAAGTATCAAATTACGAAACCACATCACTTGCATGTTCATAACTTGAAAGCATTGATGAGGCACAATCCCTATGCACATGTGGTTGACTACCTAGTTCTTGTTGACCCAAAAGATGTTCCTCTTAGAGATGCATTTGAAGAATCAAAATGTTTTGATTACAACTACTATGTTTTGGGGGGGAATAATTCCGCATAGGCTATAAGAGAATTGATGCAAGAGTTTCCCAAAAACGCTATTTTTCAAAAAGTGAAATGCATCATTAACACTAGTTTAACAGATGTGGAAGCAAAAATATTGGAATGGGATCACAACATAGATAGTGAATATAGGATGTCCATGACATTTGTTCAAAGGGTTATATTTATCCACAATGAATTTGAACAAATATGTGGTGGGGATAGATCGAAATTTGATGCATATTTCTGGAAACAATGTTGTATGGAAATAGGTATCCCTATTAAAGAGGACAATGTGAAATGGAAAGGTTTGAAAGGAAGTGATGCCTTCAGAGCCATAGATAACTATTTTTAGTTGGCATTTAGAACGGGCCCCATATGGGATTTGATTGATGACATATTTATCATGTGGGAGAATATTGGCGTATAGAATTAGAAGGTAAAAAAAAAATAGTTGCATGGAGCAGTAGTCAAGAAGGCCCTGATGTCAAGAATTTGTCAGAAGATATGACTGTAACACCTTCCATATCATTACAAGGTGTGAATGATGAAACACTTATGTCTACAATATTGTCACGTGTAAATTCAGGTGAATTATCCATGGAAGAAATGTGCAATGATTTTGAAAAGTAAGTTTATAGGTTGTTCTTATTTTTTTAAGTTTGTTTTTTGACTTTAAGATTTTTTATTAAATAAGCATTGTGGTATTATTATATGTCAATCATGTACTCATAAGGTTTACATGAAAATGCAAGAAGATATGGTTATAATGTTGGGTGAGAAGAGTTGGGATGATGTCAGATGCAAGCTCCATGGAAAGCTTAAAAGATTTTTTGTTGCATACAAAATGGTATGATGATTTATGATATTTTCTATTTTATTTATTTCTAAGTGAATTCATTTCTATTTTATTACTTATAGATATAATTTTGTTTTCAAATATTTCAAAGAAGAATACAGTACCAGATTCTTTCAAAATTCATATCAAAAGAACCAAAATAGAACGACAAAGAAGACAATGTTTTGCAAATGTTGAACTTGGTGACACCCTTGATCATCACATTTGGAATGGGATCAAAATTGTGCAATATAAAGTGATTTTGGGTGATTTTGCAAACATTGCAAATCTTGTTCCCAAAAAGGAGTACTCCCTGCATATATCCCTCATGGATACAATATCAAAACAATTACTTATGATTGTGAGCCTTATACACACCAGTCATTCAATAAAGTGGTTTTAGGATTTTTGGACATCACAACATCACCCCTATGGAGATTTATTGTTTTCCATTCAAATGTACAAGGAGGATCAGAGCTAACAACCTTCAAGGATAAAAAAAACTCAAGGAAAAAACTGTATTGGTAAGATATTTGTAGTATATTATTAAACATTTGAATTTAGAAAGAAAAAATATTTTTCTATAAGTTAATTAGATTCTTATCTATTTATGTTACGAGCATAAGCCTAACATTCATAGCTCCAGCATTGATCCATTTATGAGTGATACTGAAAACATACATCTTGCATGTTGGGCAAAAGATAATACCTATGAAACTCTTTTAATCAATGAAAAGAGTGAAGGAAAACATAGTCAAATATTGTCTTATAATGTCGTGGTTAACAAGTTGACATATGAAGAAAGATATTTGAAAGGAGAGACTGTAAACATCTACCATAATCCACAAGCATTGATTAATTATCTCATAGATACTTTTTCAAGAGAAGGATATTGGGTTTTAGAGTTGTTCTCGGGATCGGGTAATATTTATGATATTACATGTGAAACTAGTGCCATAATCTAAATTCAATAATACATATATTTTAAATTTATGTTTCATTATGTTATTTAACTTTTTTTTTGTTTTGTATGTGGTGATTAGGTACAACAATAACATGTTCATTACAAAAAGGAAGAAATTGCATATCCATTGAGAATCATCTACTACAGTGAAATTATATCAAGCAAAGAATTAATGCTATGAAATTTCTTCCAGATGAAAATTATGCAGGAAGTTAGTTTGAAGAAAGGATAATTTAGTGAGTCACTTGTGGCAAAGATGTCAAAAGAGACTCGGCTTCCTTTAAAAGGGATGTTCGGAAAAGATCACTTTGGGCATTTTGCAGAAGTAGACGACCCAATGGAAGAACACATTGAGGTCAAGGAAGAGATCCAACCAACATAAAACGTCAATTTCGATGAAGATTTCAAGATGCATGATATTGTTCATTAGTTTCATATCATTGAGAAAAATGTCAAAGTTGAAATTTTTTTGATAAGATAATTTTGTAATGTTTTGAATTGAAGATTTTATTTTGAGAATAACTGTTATGTTTTTAATATGCTATTTAGAAATATATGGTATATGTTTTGTTGATTTTATGTGAATCGTCACTTTATGGAAAATAATGTTAAAGAGTATCATTTTAATGCATCAAATAAAATAAAATACGTTGAAAAATGGTTTGAAATGTCTTTTTTTTTCTCATTTTGTTTAGAAATTTGGCCAAAAAATGACTTCTTTAAGATAAAAGTTTAATGAAAAACTTTGAAAATGCATATATTTTTCGTTCTAACTAGCTTCTAAATCTTACAAAAATTCAAAAATGTGTGTATTTTTTTTACTATAACTAGCTATTAAATGTAGTTTTTTTGTAAAGTTTGGAAAATGGCCCTTGTAAATTGTTGGGCGTAGCCCAAGTGTAGGAAGTTTTGAAGACAAATGTACATTTAGGCGAGGCCTAACATTGACCAGTTTTAGGAGAAGCAACTCCGCAATTCCAGGTAGCAGGGTATGGAGGAAAGCGAAGTCCGTAGGAAATGACCTGTCCCCTTAGTAAAGACAAAGTACTAAGGACGACCAGAGGTAGTTGGAGCAGTTATGGATGAAACGGCAAACTGTCAGCTGCAAAAGCGAAGAGTAAAGAAGCGAAATGGTGCAGAGGATGCGCCACTATAGATTTAGATCCATGCGGTCAGAACTATGACTATCAGACAAAGCATCAGAGTCAGAAGAAGTGGCACAAAAGGACAATAGAGCTCCAACGAAGTTAAGGCAGAGCGTGGTCAATAGGAGAACCATGTCATTTTGGGTTTAATGGGACTATGGGGGTTGGCCCATATTTATATAATATGTAACCTTCTAGCACATCTATATAAAGGGCAATTTTTTATAAGGAAGGGTTAGATTTTGGATAGAACATAAGAGATATTGCTATATCTAGTCTGAGAGAGATCTAAGGGAGAAAAGAATATGCAGATGAGTGCACAAAGATCTATTGTAGAGAAGAGTTTGCAGTTGAGTGCGCAGACTAAAGCTGTTACCCCTTCCAAGTAATATAATAACAGTTCCCATGGATGTAGCTCCCATCTGGGGGGTGAACCACATAAATCCATGTGTATATGTGTGAATGTATGGTATATTTTGTGTTCATGTTATGATTATACTTATGTATTTTCTTTCATATGTATGTGAAAGAGAATGTTATGTTAAGTAAGCGAAACACACATGTATGAATGTTGCAAATTCATGTTAAGTATGATGAATGTGTAGTTTGAAGGGTAAACGAACAATGATTCAGCGAAGTCTGTAGGTTGTTTATAACTACGAAGTGTGTAGTTACATGTTGGTATTAATATGTTAGGTAGATGTTAATCAAGGAGTACTTTACAAGCTCTCATAACAAAACCACACATCACCAATGTTACAAAAACTTGATTCTGTAACCACCCATATTCGCTTCAGGTGAGACTTCATCATATTCGCAGGTCCATGCCGAAGGGGCCAGTGAAGGGGATTTTGTTGGGTCTATAATACAACTTCGCCGAACCCATGTCAGCCCATAGTACCGCAACAAATGGTTCTGTTACCGCGCTAGAACGGGTGATGTGTTATGTGGATGTGAAGAAAGGAACCAACAAATGGTTCTACTTCCTTGATATTTGTTATGCTGGTGATGTATGAGATTGATGTGCAATCCAGAGAAGACAGAAATACAGAACTGAGAAATCTAGACAGAACTTGAGTTTGTGAAAAAAGAACACTGACATCTGCGTCTTACCACAGAACAATGGTTGCAGAGGTATATATTCACTGACTTGCACAAAATTTTCTTCACATATTTTGCTACTAAGCTACATGAGTGGATATCGAGGATAACAGAATGAAAAAACTGTTTTCAAGGAGGAGAACCTACAGTTTGGAATCCAGAGTTGATTCAGACAATTAAAGGGATTGACATCCAAATTTCAAGAGCAGTAGAATTTTGGTTAGATAACTTACTGGAAGGATATGTTACAAAGTTCATTGTGGACACTTTGAAGTCTTACAACACAGGAGAAGGATATTTATTCCAAGGATTTAGAGGTAAGTAACTAAAAAACCTGAGTTTATGCATTAAAATGCTACTAGCTGAAAAATATGTCTTAAGAATGCAATCAGATTCCTAGGGTTTGAGTCTATAATGTTCAGTACCACAGATAGTGACACAAATGAAGATATTGGTATTTTGCGTAGTGGAAAAATATATAAAGTTAGCACGAAAATAGGTCTCGTGAAGCTAAAGCTCACACATTCCTAGAAACTGAGTTACAAAGTCATAGAAATCCTAACAAGCTTAGTCTGATAGTGAAACAAAACCTAGATGCATTCCCTATCAGCCTATTACTCCGCAGAAACCTATAGTTGAAGAAAGAAATATTACTAGTTCACAAAACACTAACTTAGTAGTAATGCTACAGGAGCAAGTACTCAGAATCAACCTAGTAGTGGTATACCTTCATTGTTTCAGAACACTACACCTCCTAGAAGAAGAATGGAAGACGGCATTAAGCTACCTATTTTTAAAGGAACTAGTCTAGAGGATCCAAAGCAACATTGGTTTCTTTGTGAAGTTGTTTGGAGCGTTAAGAAAGTACAATACGATGCTATAAAACAAGTCCAGCTAGTTATAACATTCAGAGACATAGATTTAACATGGTTCATGATATTCTGTTGGATAGAACAAAACACGATTAGATATCAAAATTGCATTGATTAGAGAGTTTAAGAAACCTAATTCATAATATCAGTGCATTGCAGGGCTAAAAGAAATCAAACAGAAACCTAATGAGACTGTGTGGGAGTTTGATCAGAAATTCAAATCCTGTTAGATCAAGTCAGCTTTGAAATAACACCGCAACAACATCAATAATGGTTCATAGCTGTGCTTTTTCCCCACATTAGATTACCACTGATGCAACAGAAGGTAAATTCAGAAACATAAGCATTCGAAATTGCAATGAAGGTAGAAGCTTCACCCATAGGAGAAACTAGCATAGGAATAGTACAGATACAGAGACAGCTAGAAAATTTGACATTACAGTAACAAGATATGAAGAAAAGAAAGGAAATAAGAGAAGAGGTTTGGTGCATTAAATGTAAAGGAGAAGGAAATTCCAAGGAACACTGCCCTATATTCATAGATTACATCACTAGTGCAGCACTGAATCCTTTAAATCAACCTCAAGGACCATGGTGCGATATTTTCTGACGCAGAGGACATCACCCCGAGGACTGTTACCTACTTCAGAAGTATGTACAAACACCAAAGAACCTATACTACACATTTTGTAAGTCATTTGTCCATGATGATACTAACTACAAAGGATATGACCTCATGATAGAAAGAAAACATGATGTATATAGAGTCAAAGGAGAAACAAAAAGAAAAAAACAAAATGCACAGTACGATCAAGGCACATATATGGGACATGGTGGATTCAGAGAACAAGGATGTAGCACTGGCCAAGGATGAGGAAGAGGTCAAATTGTCTGTTGTAAATGTGCACAACCTGGACATTTATCAAGAGACTATCAGAACCCTTGCACTACTTGTAATTATTGTAATTCATTTGACCATGTAATTGAAGCATGTCCCATTTTGCCTTTTCAAGGCAAAATGCAAGAGAAACTACTAGAATATACAGATGATTGCAGTTGAGAAAAGAAACAAAGATTGTAATATCCATGTTGTGATGCAAAGTGGAGCTATGACAAGAAATGATAGGACAAATGAAGATTTGACTTCTGAAGATCACATAAATAGACCAAAGCCTACTTATGGGCCTTGGGTAAGAAAAGCAATTGGAAAATGCATGTATTCGACCCTAATCAAGAAAAAAAGGTATTCATGGAACCAAGAAAAGGATTTCAAGACTCAAAACCTTCGACCACAAGGATCCAATTGTGAAGTGTTCAGACTTTGGTATTCGATATGCCAACCTCGTATGATGGATTGCAAACTTCGCCAGAATAGGCAAGTCCTATTACACAATTTATACAGAGCAACATAAAGATGCTAAGGCATGGAAAGGCCTTAGGAAAATTGCGAAACCTAATGAGACATTACGAACAACGTAATACAGTAAATGATGCACACAGAGCAGTTCATCATATGAAGAAACATAGAAGGATAGGAATAGAAATGAGGCTAAATGTGCATATCAAAGATTTTGAAATGGACCAGGTCATTCTTGACCTAGGCTCAGAGGTGAACATGCTAACAAAACAAACATGGGAATAGATGGGGAAGCCAAAGTTATCTTGGTCTCCTATACAATTGATATTATCTAACCCACATAAGGTTATACCTTTTGGGAGATTATGAAGTGTTCTTGTTGACATTGATGGAGTGCGAAGTAAAGCAAACTTCAAGGTTATTGAGATCATAGATGACAGTAATCCTTATCCTACATTATTGGGGATTGACTAGGAAATTGATAACCTCGCAATTATCAATCTGAAGAAAAAATAAATGATATTTGAAGGACCGAATATTAGGGTTATCGCACCCTTGGATCCTTCACAAGGACCTATATATGTTGAACTAGTACAAGAAGAATTAAGAGCTCAAGAACTTGATAATATCTACAAGATAACAGTGAATCAAGAAGATTAGATTGACCCTATAGATGATGGAATGTTGAGCTGAATATGTGACAGTTCTTCCGTATCATAATTAGATGCAGGAATGGAGAACTAGTAGAGCCAAATGCATGAAGTATCAACAAGACAATGTGCAGAGATAACGAAGTCATTTCATTGGATTGGAACAGAGGTAAGTCCAATTCCTACTTATGATGGTGTGCGTAATATCCACGCATTTCTTCATGAATATTTAGCATGTTTTAGATGAACATAAGATAACAACTTTGGATATAGCATTCCAAGCTACACCTTCTAGGTGGTGGGCTGTGCATAAAGAGAACCTTAACAAATGGGAATAATGTAAGCACTTGATGGATATTAGATTTGCAGAACAAATTGAGAGCATACAAGAAAAATACAATGGACAGAATGATCCTAGAGATCATATAGAGTTTTACTTGAAAACATGGATGCATATACCAAATACAGAATGGGTTCATAGGTTTGTGCACACATTAGACCAAATACCAAAGAACTGGTACACAAAAGAAGAACTTCACAAAGGCACAAGAGATTGGTGCATGATGCTAAATGAATTTTAATCCAGTTTCAGCTTTGAGGATGATTGCCTGGGTGTCAATGAGGCTTTACAGATCATTAAAAGTAAGATATTTATTAATGTCCCATTGATTTTTTATAAGCAAACGGATTGGGAAATACAGTTGGAACATGCCCTTAAATGTTATAAGTTTGCACTAGACAAAGATAAAGATGAAGACCCTCGCGATGTGGATATACCTAAGTCTAAAGGAAAATGAAATGTATAAGGACCTGATCTAGAAATTCCAGATATGAGTAACCATGTGAAGACCAGAAAGATCAATATTGGTACCAATGATGAACCAAAGTTTGCTTCTATTGGGGATTATTGGGATGAAGAAACAGTGGGACAGATAGAAAACCTACTGCACGAATATCAAGATTTGTTCCCTAGCATGTTTTCTGAAATGAAAGGCATTTTAGGTGATTTGGGAGTTATGAAAATACCTTTCAAACCTGATGCGAATCATAATAAGTAAAGACCTTACATATTGAATCCCAGATATAAAGAAAGAGTGAAAGCATAAATTGATAGAATGATTGAGGCATGAATCATTGAACCAGTATACGAATCAGAATGGATAAGTCCCATCATAATTCAAGACAAGAAAGATAAAGGTGAAATCAGAAATTGTTTGGACCTCAGGAAATTGAATGATGCATCCCTATACGACCGATTTCCAACTCCATTCACAGATGAAGTACTAGATAACATAGGTGGACAGGAGGCATACTCTTTCACTGATCTATTTTCTGGATATCATCATATCGGAATTGCTATAGAAGACAGACACAAGACTACATTTGCTACTGAATGGGGATCATTTCAGTACACTGTTATGCCTTTTGGATTAAAGAATGCACCTGGTATATTTTCAAGAGTTGTTGTAGCTTCATCTAAGGATTATATTCATAAATTATTAGAAGTTTATTTTGATGACTGGACAGTATTCGTCATTTTGAAGAACCATCATGCCAACTTGAGAATGATGTTAGTGAAGTGTAGACAGTATCATATTTCCTTCAACCTGAAGAAGTGTGTCTTCTGTGTTCCTTATGGTATTTTATTGGGACACATAGTATGTAAGCAAGGGTTGATGTTTGATCTAGCAAAGGTAGAAATCATAGTAAATATTCCAGCGCCTGAATCAGTTAAGCATCTACGCACTACATTGGGGCACACATGATACTATATAAACTGCATTAGAGGATATGCGCAGATCACTGCGCCTATGGAGAAACCGTTGAAGAAAGAAGATGACCCGCCTCATGTCCAGGAAGCATGAGGGGGACAATAGTTTGACTGAATGAGTTAGCTCTGTTATGGCAGAAGCTTAATAAAAAAAATGATCAAAAGCAAGATTACGCAACACAGATGAACACAATATGCGCAGACAATATGCAAGAATGCGAATTGTTCTTCTATTACTTGCAAACAGATACAAAATTGATGTATGTTACAATATTATACATGCTTATATAGAATTTTGAGATGCTTGGGTGCCTGTCCATTACGTTCAGTTACACATAAGAAGTTAGTATGGTTTCAACAGTTCAACCACTACATTCAAATAAAACACAGAGAGACAGTCTGTGAAAGTTCGGCAGTCGCTAGTCGCATGTCGACACTGCTTGTCGATGTCGCAAACTGTGAGGTTGTTGAACATGTCAAAGGTGCGGAGTGTGTCGCAGTGTTTCGAATTCAAGAATCGTCGGACTTGTGTCGAAATCGGAACCTATTGAATTTGTCGAAGTCATGTCGAGTCGAAACCTATCGAATTTTTCGACATCGATGACTTTCCAACTATGATGCAGATCAGACCTCCTTCCTTAAGAAACAATGGACCCCATTGTTTGCTCGCAAAGGTGAGGAAACTTGTTTCTTATTTCAGTAAAAGAGTACCACTTTCCTTGAGATGGGAGCTAGCCAGCTTTGGCAACCTGAAACAAGGGAATTGTGTTCATCTTTGTAAGGCATACTTGTCATCCCACAAAGGTGTCACAAGGAAGAGGCTCCTGAACATCTGGATGGATGTCTTCGGGTTCTGTTGTTGATAAGTCATTTTGTTACAACAAGGGTGCATGGTATGGTCAATGTAGATCCACATTGAAGACTCGATGCAGACCCAAGCATGCAGGAATGTCAAGCTGGAAAGCGTTTTCACCAATATGTCAAAGAATACTGTATGGACCATATCACAAAGGATTGATTTTTTTTAATGGACTAGTGGAACGCTCTTTATTAAGATGTAGCCATACCTTATCCCCAATTTGGAATGAATGAGGAATACGATGCTTGTCATGTTGGGCCTTACCTATCTCATTTTCTTTGTGCAACATTTCCTGTGCTTATCGCTGGATGTCGCAAATCTGTTCTCGAAACTTGACTGCTTTATCAACTTCTTGCTGGTTGTAGTCAGTGTCGGACTCAATAGGCGCTAAGGGTTGAAATCCGTAACAGATCTCAAATGGACTCTTGCTTGTAGAGCTTTGCTGAGCACGATTGTAGCTGTACTAGATGTATGGAAGACTTTCATCCCATGTGTGTCGATGCTAGTGATTGTACATGCAAAGCAGTTGTACTACCAAGCGATTCACAACTTATGTATGTCTGTTGGTCTAAAGATGGAAAGCTGTCGACAATGAGATTCATGTGTCTAGCAATTGCCAGAGGGCCTGCCAAAAGATGATGACAAATCTGGCATCTCGGTCGAAAATAATGGTTGTGGGTAAACCATAGTGTTTCCAAACATGTGTAAAGAAGAGTTTAGCAGTCTACTGCGCTGTCGTGGTCTTCTTACATGGTATGAGAATGGCCATCTTGGAAAATCGATCGACTACTACTAATATCACGTCATGCTGATGTTTGGTAGTAGGATAACCCATTATGTAGTCCATAGAAATAGATTCCCATGGTCGACTAGGAACTGGTAGAGGTATATACAATCCTTGTCGTCAATTAGCAGGTTTAGCAATGGAACAAACCAAGCATGATCGAATGTACTTGTTAACGTCGGATTTAAGTGTAGTCCAGAAGAAATACTTCTGCAAAATAGAAAGTGTCCTCGCTACTCCAAAGTGTCCTGCAATCTTCCTGTATTGCGCATCCCAAATGAGCTGTTGTCTGTGGTCACTGATCGGTACACAAAGTTGTCCAAGCTTGTATAGCAAGGTGTCTTTCAGGAAATAGTTGGAGTCTAAGGTCGGCGACTTGTTAGTCTGTAACTGTAGGTAGACTGTTGAGAAGTTATTGTCGTCCTCATACAACTGTGTCCAAGTGGCTATGTCGTATCCCTACATACTCATCATTGTCAAAAGGAGAGTAATGGGTGGTCAACTGAGGAAATCGGTGTCAGCATTAGCCTTACCTTTCCGATACTTAACCACCAACTAGAATTTTTGTAGGTAATTAATCCATTTGAGTTGTTTATTTTTCCGCAAGTTTGATTGTGTCAGAGCGAACTGTAGAGGCTTATGATCAGTGAGAATGATCGTTTCCTTGCCAAGGATGTAATGACTCCATTGCTTGAGAGCTTGCACAATGGTGTGCAGTTCTTTTTCGTACATTGAGTATCTTCTAACTTTGTCGTTAAAAGTCTCGAAATGAAAAGTGTTGATGTATATGTAACTTTGGAATATATTTCATCTATGTATTTTATATATATTTATTGTACCCTTATTAGAGATGTGTTATTCCTCTATAAGGAAGTGTCGTCATGTGGATTGACAAGTGTCGCAAGTGTGTGTACTTGCCGATGGGTTATTATACCACCATGTGTGGGGTTGGCCCTGAAATATATATTATATTATGGATGTATATATATAGACAAGTCGGTCCCATACTGTAACTAGGCAAACAGGTTAAGTATAAATAGAGATCGGGAGATCTCTATTTGGATCATCCGGAAAGACACACTTCTCTCACTCAGAAAGTGGCGCACTAGTGAGGAGGAGGATCATCTACTCTAGGAGACTATCTCAAGTGTATTTTGGTTGTACTTTGGTTGAGCCATTGCTCTCTCTATCTCTGAGGAAGTTGTGGGGTTTTTCACCTTAGGGTTTTCCCCATAGAAACTCTGTGTCTCTTGTCTCTCATGCTTTTGATTCTTGTGATGCTTGTCATGATTATTGTGATTGTTATGCATTGATATACTGTATATGTTATTCTCTCAGTAAAGATCCAAGAGTATTGTGAATTAATGCTCAAATTTTAACATGGTATCAGAGCTAACCTGAGAAGAAGACATTTTCCAGTGACGGAAACTTAAGTTTCTTGTTTATTGGGTTTCTCTCCACAGTTTTTGGAAAAGCAGTATAGTAGATTGACTCTACTCATCAAGGAGAATCTATCTGTCCAATCAGAATTCAATTATGATCATTTTCAGATTGGGCCCTAAAAATTAGGGTTTCCACAAAAATAGGAATTTATGAAATATGAAGACATAGATGGAAGCTCCTTGCAAAAATCGAAGTTTAGAGCTTTAGATCAAGATTTTTGGTTGGGTAGATCTCCGGGAAACTCAAACCCTAATTCAGGGCTCTCCTAGTGAACCCGGGAATACAAAAAGGCAAATCTGAAGGGTAAAGCTTTGCTGATCTCAAATTCTGAATACACTAGAATGATCAGCTCATGAAGGAACATCTTTCTATCCTTTCAGAAAGTTGAAATTCACATTTTTAAGTTTTAGGGTTTTTCCGACCAACCCTAATCCGGGACCAGATCCAGTTTTCAGCATTTCAAGTGGTAAGACCTAAATCTTTTCTATTTCCATTTGAATTACTCTTTAAGATGTCTCACCACACCAAGCTTGAGGATAAGCTTGAAGGGGCTGATAACTTTCGAGCATGGAAGTATAGGATTGGGTTAATCCTGGAAGAGAATGAGTTGGACTCATATATAAAAAAAGACATCCCTATCCCAGAGGATGAAGAGGCTAAGGTATTGCATAAGAAGAACTTGGTCAAGGCAGAGAGAATCATTGCTGATTCTATCAAAGACCATCTCATACCCCATGTGTCTTCTCTAAAGACACCCAAGGCTATGTTTGACTCTTTGACCAAGCTATTTGGAGGAAAGAACATAAATCGGAAGATGACCCTGCGGAATCAATTGAAAGGGGTCAAGATGTCGAATGGAGAAACCATTCAATCCTATTTCTCCAAGGTCTCTCAGATCAAGGAACAACTTGAAGCTATAGATGAAATGGTGGAGAATGGTGAAATTGTTATGACTACTTTGAATGGCCTTCCTAGGTCATGGGACTCTTTTATCCAGGGGATCTGCGCGAGAAAGAAGTTAATCTCCTTTAGCAGATTATGGGAGGAATGTTCTCAAGAAGAAGCAAGGCTTGTGGCAAGAAAAGAGAAGATGGGAAATGAAGATCAAGCTCTCATAGCTCACACTAAGAAGGGCAAGTTCAAGAGGGAGCCATCCCATCACATGAATAAATCTTCTCATCATTTGCACAAAGACAAGAAAGATCTAAGGTGTTTCACTTGTAATGAGAAGGGTCACTTTGCTTCAGAATGTCCCAAGAACAAAAGGGACAACCACAACAACAACAACTCCAGCAAGAAGAAGAAGGGTAACAAAAGAAGGTACCATGCTCATGGTGCCGAAGATGATGAACCTCCAAAGAAGAAGGCTAGGGCAGAAAGTGATGATAGTAATGATGACTCATCAAGGAAGAAGAGTATGTTCTAATCTCTGCTCTCACAGGTACTATCTCCCATGGTTGTAATGATTGGTTAATTGACAGTGGGGCTTCCAAACACATGATTGGGTTTAAAGAATCCTTTGTAAATCTGTCTGAACAAGAATCACCCCATAAAGTGAAACTTGGGGATGATTATCAATATCCCATCAACGGAAGTGGCGAAGCCTCCTACAACCTAGATTCTAGAAAAATTTTGAAGATGAAAGAAGTCCTTTATGTACCTGGGCTCAAGAAGAACTTACTCTCCATCTCTGCATTGGATGCAAAAGGAATGAGGGTTGCATTTGTGGATGGCCAAGTCCTAATGTGGCCAAAGGGAAAGATCATAGATGATGCAGTTATGATTGGAGAGCAAGAGGGAGGTTTGTATAAATTAAAAGGACAACCTGAACATGCCATGGTGCATGAATCCATGGAGCCAAGTGAACTTTGGCATAGAAGACTTGTTCATATGCACTATAGGGCACTTCCAATTGCAATCAAGGCTGTAGAGGGTCTTCCTGAAATCAAGACCAAACATGAAGGTGTTTGTAAAGGATGCGCAAAAGGTAAGAATATTAAGAAGGCTTTCCCAAGCAGTGAAAGCAAGGCAAAAGATATCCTGGAAATCATCAACTCAGATGTATGTGGTCCTATGTCATCCAGTTCTCTAAGTGGGTATGTTTACTATGTCTCATTTATTGATGACTTCTCCAAGAAGACTTGGATATACTTCTTGAGAAACAAAGATGAGGTGTTTGATAAGTTCAAGGAATTCAAAACCTTGATGGAGAATCAAACTAACAAAAAGATCAAAACATTGAGATCTGACAATGGTGGAGAATTCACCTCAGGTGACTTCAAGAAGCTTTGCAGTGATTCAGGGATTAAGAGGGAGTTGACTGCTCCTTATAATCCTCAACAGAATGGAGTTGCAGAAAGGAAGAACAGAACAATCATGGAAGCAGCAAGGGCAATGCTGCATGACCAGGATCTACCTATGCATCTATGGGTAGAAGCAGCTAGAATAGCTGTATATGTGTAGAACAGAACACCCCAAAAGAGATCTTTTCTGGTAAGAAACCTAAAGTCAGCCATCTCATAATATTTGGTTGTCCAATATACACTCATGTCCCAAAGGAAAAGAGGACCAAACTAGATCCTTCAGGAGAGAAGGGTATCTTTGTGGGTTACAGTGAAAGCTCGAAGGCTTACAGAATATACTTTCCAGGGTTCAAGAAGATTGATGTCAGCAGGGATGTAACATTTGATGAAAACTCGGCATTCATCAAATCAAGGAAGGCACCTATCGAAGTTTATGAAGAACCTAAGGAAACTAGATTTCAAGACACTACCATGACTAAAGCAATTCCAGAAGTTGTTCATGAATTTGAAGATCCGCAAGAACCTGTAGATCGACCCCGTGAGGATAACTCTCACAAGAGGAAACCTGCATGGGCTAGAGAGCTCATTCAAGATATAGAAAGATTTGGCATTCCCGAAGAAGAACACAGAGCAAAGAAGAGAACTAGATCACATACCAACTATGTTGCTTTACTTTGTGAGATTATGAACAAAGAACCTTCCAGTTATGAAGAAGCAGCGGTAAAGAAAGAATGGAAGGATGCTATGGTTGAGGAATACCAATCAATAATGAAAAATGATGTTTGGGATGTTGTCCCAAGACCTAAAGAGAAGTCTTTTGTGACTTCCAAATGGATCTACAAAATCAAGCATGCTGCAGATGGTAGTGTAGAGAAATACAAAGCAAGATTCGTAGCTCGTGGCTTCTCTCAGAAAGAGGGAATAGATTACGAAGAAAATTTTGCACCTGTAGCCAGGTATACTTCCATCAGAACAGTACTTGCCCTGGCTACAACAATGAAATGGAAAATACACTAGATGGATGTCAAGACTGCTTTCTTGAATGGTGTAGTTGAAGAGGAAGTATATGTGGAGCAGCCACTCGGTTTTGAAATACATGACAGGGAGTCATATGTGTGTAGATTGAAGAAAGCTTTGTATGGCTTGAAACAAGCTCCTAGAACCTGGTATGGTAGGATGGATAGTTTCCTATCTAGTTTGGGATTTACCAAGAGTAAAGAAGATTCCAACCTCTACTACAAGGTTGAGGAAGGGAATCCTGTGATTCTACTCCTATATGTGGATGACTTATTTGTAACAGGAGATGACAGATTAATTGCAGATACTAAGAGGAAGCTCGCTGCTGAGTTCGATATGAAAGATTTGGGAATGATGCATTATTTCCTAGGTATGGACGTGTGGCAGAGTGCAGGTGGGATCTTCCTTGGTCAAGGGAAGTACACAGTAGATATCCTGAAGAGATTCGGGATGATGGATTGCAAGGCCATGGCCACACCCATGGCATCGAATATGAAGCTTCTATGTGATGCTTCATCTGAGAAGCTTCTATGTGATGCTCCATCTGAGCCGGTTGATGTCTCTATGTATCGTTAGATGATTGGGTCCTTAATGTACCTGATGAACATGAGACCAGACATTTGCTTCATAGTGAACACATTGAGCCAGTTCTTGACGGATCCGAGGAGTGTTCACTTGGTTGCTGTAAAGCATGTTTTGAGGTACCTGAAGGGTACAGTGGATTATGGGCTCAAGTATGAAGTGAATCAAAAGTTTAACCTGCAAGGTTATGTCGATTTAGATTGGGAAGGCAATGCTACAGATAGGAAGAGCACATCTGGGTGCTACTTCAGTATGGGATCAGTTGTGATCTCTTGGTTTAGCAGGAAGCAGTCCTGCATGGCACTAAGTACAGCTGAGGCAGAGTGTGTTGCATCCTGCTCAGCTAGTTGTGAGGCAGTATGGCTACGGAAGCTACTGTCTGAGTTATTTGATCTCCCGTTGGATGCTACTGGTATCTTTTGTGATAACTAGAGTTGTGTGAAGTTGTCCGAGAATCCAGTGTTTCATGACAGGTCGAAACACATAGAGATCAAATATCACTATATCAGGGATATGGTGCAGAGAGGATCTGTGAAGCTCCTGTACATTGCGACGGACGAGCAGATTTCAGATGTGCTTACGAAGCCACTAGCCAGGGTGAAGTTCGAGTACTTCAGGGAGAGGCTTGGTGTTCTTCAGGTCGATGACACTTCGAGGAAGAAGTGATGGACACATTTACTGAAGCCATTCCAAGAATGTTGGAAGGAAGATCCTTCACATGGCTGTGGATGTAAGCGCTGGATGATGAGTATCAGGACAATGCTCCAGTTACTGCTCTGTATATGCATCATCTTGGATGCTGGATATGATCAGTTGGATCATTTATATTTGTATGTATGTATGCATCATGTTGATGCTGGATATGATCAGTTGGATCATTTATATTTATATGTATGTACGCATCATGTTGGATGCTAGATATGATCGGTTGGATCCTTTGTATGTACTTGTATCTGCATCATGTTGGATGCTTGGACCATGTATCTGTATATGTATTAGGTGGATACATTGTATGATTAGGTAGATCATGTATGTTGATATGTATCATGTATTTGTATTTGTATCAGGTGGATACACTCTATGATCAGGTGGATCATGTATGATGATATGTATAAGGTAGATACTTGGTGTGCATCGGGTGGATGCATTGTATGATTAGGTTGATCATGATGATGAGCTTCAGGATGTTGCTTCAGATGATATGTACTAGGATGGTACAAGTGATGATGATCAATATGATCATGGGCATCAGGATGATGCCTCGTGTGATGATGATCCGTTGGATCATGAGTATCAGGTTGATACTTGGAGGTCAGAGATGATATGTGGCAGGTTGTGCAAATAACATGTAATCAGGCCTGGGAGATCTTGTCGGTCATGCTGCGGCACATAAATGTTCCTGGGGTACTCTTTCCGATATTTCTATGTAGTATGTAATCAGTCCTCAGATATCCGATAGGTTGAGCTGTGTGCTCGTAATCAGTCCTGGGATGAGGTATTACTACGAAGACATGTAATTAGTCCTGGAGATCCGAGAGGTTGAGCTGTGTGCTCATAATTAGTCCTGGGATGCTCTTTAGAGATCTTGCTGATCATGCTGCGGCACATAAATGTGCCTGGGATGCTCTTTAAAGGTTTTGTCTATCCACATGTAATCAGTCCTGGAGATCCAAGAGGTTGAGTTCTATGCTCGTAATAAGTCCTAGGATGCTCTTTAGAGATCTTGCCGGTCGTGCTGCGGCACATAAATGTTCCTGGGATGCTCTTTAAAGCTATTGTGGAGGAGATGCATGTAATCAGTCCTGGGAGATCTTGTTGGTCGTGCTTAGGCACATAAATGTTCCTAGGATACTCTTTCCGGTATTGCATCCACACATAAAATTAGTCCTGAGAGGCCACCTCTATCAGACTGTTCGCACAGATGTCGAAGACCTGTAGGTGGTGGGCCTACATCCAGTATGAAAAAGGACTCGCTCTGTAGAACTTCCTATGACGAGTAGAGTCAGAGATTGGTTGAGATAGCAACAGCAGTGACTATGATGATGACGATGATCCCGAGAAGAAGACTTGTCTAGCAGATATGTGTCGAGAAATACCTTCCTAATTAAGAGGGAATGTTGATGTATATGTAACTTCGGAATGTATTTCATCTATGTATTTTATATATATTTATTGTACCCTTATTAGAGATGTGTTATTTCTCTATAAGGAAGTGTCGTCATGTGGATTGACAAGTGTCACAAGTGTGTGTACTTGTCGATGGGTTATTAGACCACCATGTGTGGGGTCGGCCCTAAAATATATATTGTATTATGGATGTATCTAGATAGACAAGTCGGCCCCATAGTGTAACTAGGAAAACAGGTTAAGTATAAATAGAGATCGGGAGATCTCTATTTGGATCATTCGGAAAGACACACTTCTCTCACTCAGAAAGTGGCGCACTAGTGAGGAGGAGGATCATCTACTCTAGGAGACTATCTCAAGTGTATTTTGGTTGTACTTTGGTTGAGCCATTGCTTTCTCTATCTCTGAGGAAGTTGTGGGGTTTTTCACCTTAGGGTTTTCCACACTAAAACTCTGTGTCTCTTGTCTCTCATGCTTTTGATTCTTGTGATGCTTGCCATGCTTATTGTGATTTTTATGCATTGATATACTATATATTTTATTCTCTCAGTAAAGATCCAAGAGTATTGTGAATTAATGCTCAAATTTTAACAAAAAGCGATTGAGTGACCAAACTGAGTAATCACTGCACCCAAGGCATAGTTTGATGCGTCCGTCTCAATCTCAAAGGGCTGATGCAAATCAGGTAACACAAGTAATGGTGCAGTGCAGAGCTTGTGTTTGAGATTTTCAAAAGCTACTTGTTGTGTTCTTGTCCACTGGAAGATAGTTTTCCCGTTTTCCTTTGTCAACTATTTCAAGGGCCAGGCTATGTGACTGAAGCTGAGTATGAATCGTCGATAGAAATTCGCTAAACCATGAAAACTTCTTAGTTCTTGAATGCTTTTAGGAATGGGCCAATCTTTGAGGATCTGTACTTTTTATGGGTCGACATGAATGCCTGTAGAGTCAATTATGTACCCCAAATATTTGATGTTGGTCATCGCAAAAGAGCACTTGTCCATGTTTAGATAGAGCCGATGTTGTTGGAGAGTGTTGAGGACTTGTCGAAGATGTTCGACATGTTCTTCCCATGATCGACTGAAAATCAATATGTCGTCGAGATAGACAATAATCCATTTGCTGATGAAAGGTCGAAGAAGGTTATCCATATGTCGCATGAAGGTTGCAGGTGCATTGGTTAAGCCGAAAAACATGACTAACCATTCAAACAATCCTTCCTTGGTTTTGAAAGCTTTTTTCCACACATCCGAGGGCTCGATTGGAATTTGATGGTATCTCGACTTGAGGTCGAGCTTAGTAAAGAATTTAGCACCATTCAGACAGTCGATGAGCTCGTCTATCCATGGCAAAGGGTACCAATTCTTCACCGATATTTTGTTAAGAGCTCTATAGTCGATGCACATACGCCAAGTCCCGTATTTCTTCAGAACCAGGACGACTGGACTTCCACAAGGAGAGGATATGGGTTGGATATGACCTATGTCTATTAATTCTTGGATATGTCTGTGAATCTCTTCATTTTTGACAATGGATCTTCTGTAAACAAATGCCTTAGGAAAAGAAGAACCAGGAACAAGTTCAATGGAGTGTTTTACCTAACATTTTTGAGGTACTCCGTCTGGAGCTTGAAAGAGGTTTTGGTACTCATCGAGAACATGATTGACTTGCTGCTTTTGTCGATAACTGCATTGCTCGGTGACTGGACTCGTTGCTCCAGTCTTCTTAGAATGTTGCGGCTTGATCATGACTAATGCGAACTTCTGAGCATGATTGATGAGCTTCTTTGTCTTTTTGGTAGATATCAGTGCAACCGTAGGTGTAGGTTGACACGCTGGTATGTTGAACCATCGATTTTGGATTCTGACAATCACCTTCTAAGGCCGTGACTGATAAATTCCATGTGTATCCCAGAGGTAAGGTTTCCCAAATAGGGCATCAGCAATGGAGAGTGGTGCCACGTCGCAGAGTACTTCATATTCAAAAGGATTTATGAAGCAGGCAAGTTTGCATTGTTAAGTGATCAAAAGTTCTTGTCCATCCTTCATCCAACCGATGTTGTAAGGCTGAGGATGTGGAGTGGTAACAAGACCTAGTTTCATCACAAGTTCTTAAGAAACGAATTTTTCTGGCTCCCATTTTTCACAATCATATGTAATGGGTTACTCTGGACCCATATCCATGTATGGAATAGGTGCTCTCGTTCCTCCTCGTCGACAATAGTCAACGCTGCTAGAGTAGTTCAGCTCAAAAGGGTCGTTGCGTCTGGATCAGATTCTTCCACCATCTTGTCGAACGTGTCGGAGGTCGACACTTTTTCCAAAAAGGTATTCTGAGCTTTGCATTCAGATGTATCATACCAAGATGAGTGGTCGTAATCGCACCATTTACCGATTGGCAGTTGTTTCTTGTGAAAGGCTTATTTCCATGGTTTGGCTTTGGCAGTGTCGGGTGAGAATAATTCGACTTGTCGAAGTCGGCTAGTGCCTTCTTGTTAGGTGTTTGTCCTGATGTCATCTTTGTCGCGAAGCGTGCTTTCCCTTTCTGTTTGGTTTCCAATTTGCTAGTGTAGTGGAAAGCATCTTCAAGCCTATTGAAAGTCAAAAATTCCATCTCCTGCTGGATGTATTGGGACAATCCATTGATGTACTTCAGAACAAGTAATTTCTCTTCTTCTTGGATGCCAAGTCTAGCCATCAGTCAGTAAAACTCTTCGGTGTAACTTTGTATTTATTGGTATTTCCATTTCCTTAGCTGCTACCACTTCTTATACTGCTGCTCAAAGTATTTCAGCGGGTAAAATTCTTTTCGGATATGTTGGACGAATTTATCCCATGTGTTGATGGGTTCTCTGCTTTTCTCCATCTTTGTCGAGAGGTTCTCCCACCAGCAGTGCACGGAGGTTGACATCTTTAAGGACACAATGGTGACTTTTTCAGCTTCGGAGAGTTGATTTATAGCGTAATAGGATTCCAATTGTTGCACCCAATTGTCGACGGATTCCAAGTCAATCTTACCTTCAAGATTCGATATGTCCAAATTCATTTGCAGTTTCAAGGGGCTGATTTTATCAGAGTGAGTTCTCGTCGAGGATCCTCCGGATGTCGAAGTGAATCGCAAGAGAATCTCGTTGAACTGGGTGAACATTTCAGTCTGTTGTCAAGCCAAAGCTTGCTCAAGAAGTTGTCTTGTCTCATCGACTGCATGTCTATCGTCTATTTCTTCTGTCATTTCTAGAGATCGCATCTACTTGGATTGTTGAGATTGCGAGGGAGTTTGAATCAGCATAAGTCAGGTAACTTCGAGAGAAGAGTATACGCAGAACTTAAGCATGAACAAAATTGAGTGTTCTGATACCAATGATCTGTGTCGTGTCTAGGAAGCACAAGGGGGACAATAGTTCGACTGAATGAGTTGGCTCTGTTATGGAGGAAGCTTACTAAACAGAATGAGCAAAAGCGGGATTATGCAACACAAATGAACACAATATGTGCAGATAATATGCAGGAATGTGAGCTGTTCTTCTATTACTTGCAAATAGATCAAAAACTAATGTATGTTACAATATATACATGCTTATATAGAATTCCGAGACACTTGGGTGCCTGCCCGTTACGTTCAGTTACAAGGAAGAAGTTAGTATGGTTTCAATAGTTCAACTATTATAGTCGAATCGAAGATAGAGAGACAGTCTTTCGAAGTTCGACAGTCGCTGGTCGCATGTTGATGCTTCTTGTCGATGTCGCGAATTGTGAGGTTGCGGAACATGTCGAAGGTGTGGAGTGTGTCGGAGTATGTTGAAGTCGAGACTCGTCGGAGTTGTGTTGAAATCAAAACCTGTCAAAGTTGTCGAAGTCATGTCGAGTCAAAACTTGTTGAAGTGGTCGACATTGATGACTTTCCAACTATGATGCAGATCAGAAGCGAAGTACTATTAGAATGAAGATTGTCAAAAAGGATTGGACACATTGAAACAGAAAATGGTTAAAATGCTTATTATCATCTTTCCTGACTAGAATATAAAATTTCATGTACATGTAAATGCTTCATCTATAGCACTTGGCATTGTATTAGCGCAACCAGGTGAGGGAGGCATCGATCATCCCATTGCATTTTCAAGTAGAAAGATATATTCAACAGAAAATAATGATACCACAACAGAAAGGTAAGGATTAGCTATGGTATATGCATTGCAAAATTTTAGACACTATCTGCTAGGTTCGCATTTCTGTATGTTCACTGACCATTCAGCTTTGAAATATTTTGTCAATAAACCAGTGTTACGGAGAAGAATATGCAGATGGATGTTACTGTTTCAAGAATATGATTTTGAAATCATTGTCAAACTAGGAAGATTGAATGTAGGACCTGACCACATTTCAATAATCGAGTGAGGATAAGAACCTAGTAATTTAGAGGATAATCTACCATATGTGCAATTGTTTTCTATACATATAGGAGATAACTATTTTAGATATATTGTAGAATTTGTAACTACAGGATTAGCACCTATAGAACTTACTACGCAGCAGAAGAAGCAATTAGTGGTAAGAGAAGTTGAATTTACTCTAATTGTAGGACAATTATACAAATTGGGACTAGATGAAGTATTGCGAAGATGCGTACTAGAACATGAAAGACCTATTATACTGTCTGAAGCACATTTAGGTGTATCTAGAGGACACTATGCAGGAAGAGATACTGCACATAAAATTTTGAGAGCAGGACTATGGTGGCCTATGGTACACAAGGATTCAAAGGAACATTGTCGAAGATGCGATGTATGCTAAAGAACAGGAAATCCATCTCGTAGATATGATATTCCATTAATGCCACAATTGACACTACAAGCCTTTGATAAATGGGCTATTGATTTTGTGGGACCTATTAACCCACCAGGAAAGAAAACTGGATCAAGATATATCATCATAGATACATATTATCTAACGAGATGGGAAGAGGAAAAACTAGTAGAGGACTGTAGCGAAGTTACCGTCGCGCAGTTAATCTTTGAGAACATTTTGACAAGATTTGTATGTCCAAATATTCTAATGATCGATCAGGGAACCCATTTACTAAATAGAACTATTGAATCCCTAGCATAAGAATTCCATATCTACCATAAGAAGAGCACACCATATCATCCACAAGCTAATGTCACTGTAGAAGCCTTTAATAAAGTATTGGAGATTGCATTGACCAAGATATGCAATACAAACATGGATGATTGGCATCTTAGAATACCAACAATACTATGGGAATATAGAAGAACTTGTAAGAAGTTGACAATTCATACACCCTTCAGATTAGCACATGGATAGGAAGTTGTCATGCCCATGGAATACATAGAACCAATCTTGAGAATTAAAGCATTCACAGATATGGATGATGATCATACAATGGATGAAGGACTATTACAGTTGGTTGGATTGGAGGAAGATCGCTTCATGATGCAACAAATGTTAGCTACAAAAGCAGAGAGTAAAGAATCAGAATGGTGCAAAGGACGTGCTACTATAGAGTCAGACCCGCGCAGTTAGAAATGCGACTGTCAGATGAAGCGTCAGAGTCAAAAGAAGCGGTGCAAAGGGATAGCAGAGCTCCAACGAAGTTAAGGAAAAGGGTGGTCAACATGAGAACAATGCCATTTTGGGTTTAAGTGTACTATGGGGTTTGGCCTATATTTATTCTAATATGTGACCTTCAGACGCATCTATGTAACGCACAATTTTGTATAAGGAAGGTTATATTTTGGATAGAACGTAGGAGATATTGCTAGATCTAGACTGAGGGAGATGTAAGAGAGAAAAGACTCTAGAGCTGAGTGTGCAAAGATCTATTGTAGAGATGAGTTTGCAGCTGAGTGTGCAGACTGGAACTTTTTCCCCTTCCAAGTAATATAATAACAGTTCCCGTGGATGTAGCTCCCATCTAGAGGGTGAACCACGCAAATCCCTGTGTATGTGTGTGAATCTATGGTATATTTTTTGTTCATGTTATGATTATACTTATGTATTTATTTTCATATGTATGTGAATGAGAATTTTATGTTAAGTAAGCGAAACACACATGTATGAATGTTGTGAAGTCATGTTAAGTATGATAAATGCATAGTTAGAAGGGTAAACGAACAGGGATCCAACAAAGTCAGTAGGTTGTTGATAACTACGAAGTTCACAGTTACATGTTGGTATTAATATGTTAGGTGGATGTTAAGCAAGGAGTACATTACAAGCTCGCATAACACAACCATGCATCACCAAGGTTATAGAAACCTGATTTTGTAACCAGCCATCTTTGCTTTGGGTAATACTTCATCATGTTCGTAGGTTGATGCCGAAAGGGACCGTGAAGGGGATTTTGTTGGTTCTACAATAGAACTTGGCCAAACCCGAGTCAGCCCATAGTACCGCAACATAAATAAAAGTTATAGTTTTCTTATGACCAAGAAGTTTCAAAATCACAAAAAAATGGCTCAAAAATAAAAATGGTGCCATCAGTATACACACTTTTTGAAACAGAGGTAAAAATAGCTACTAAAATCGACCCCCCAAAAGATAAGAAGAATTTTGGGTTCTCGTCAAGTTGTATAACTTGTTGGTAGTAGTCTTGTCCCTAGGAAGCCAGTCTCATGTTGCATTCTATATGGATTCAACAGAAATAGAAGGGGAGGCTTGTCTAGCAGACTGCTATTAGGAAATGTGAAGGTTCAAGTTCTTAGGCCGAGCCTAAGGATCATAATGACCCATTAATTGATGAAGGCCACAATGTCCATGGATTTTCATAAATATGCCTTGTTTAAATGTTTTAAAAAATATTACGAACACAATTTAGCAGGAGATATAGTTTTAGGAAGTTTCAAGATATTTTGTATGCAATATGGTCCTACAAGGTAGAAGAATTTTTGGAAGATTATTTCAAACTTTGGGCAGAAATTTTGATATTGAAAACATTAAAATCTTGGGTTGTCAAGGATTTCCCCATCCCTTTAATAGAAATTGCGATTACATGTTTAAAAAAAGCTCATTTTCAGCTATATTCAAACATAATATTATAATTATCATCATCCCAATTTCCATTCATCCAAAAGGAACAGACACTTTTAATTAAAATCAATTCTATGCATGCTCCAAACTTTTGATTAAGCATTGAGAAATATCATTGTTAATTAAATGTTCATTTGAGAAATCACTCACTGAACACCATTTAGCTCAGAGATAATAAATCAACTTTGTATGTTATTGAAATCATTGTAACTCTTGGGATGTTATTTCCTCATCCTTTTACTGCAAACCACTATTTAACATGCTTATAAATATAATATTACTTTTGGTTATTAATATCCCAACATATAATTGTCATCTTCTGAATTTCCATTTAGAACAAGAACCATAGTCTTTCAATCAAAACAATCTCTCTGCATGATACAAAATTTTTCCTAAGGATTGATAAATATCATCGATTTGTTTGTTTAATGAATTGGTCATTGAACACCATTCATATAAGAGATTATAAAACAAAAATGATTTCATAAACTACACATATGCTTACATAATTACAAAAAATATTGTATTACATAACAATAATGTTAACCATGAAATCATTTTCCAAGTCTTGAAAATGAATAATGAGGAACATATTCTGTAAGCATTTTCAAGTATCTCTTCATTCATGTTTTTGGTGGATGGCTTAGAAAATTAAAAATATTGGACCGTAAAATACCATCTCTTTCCAAAGAACCATCATATTCCCAACTGGGAGGGATTTTAAAATAATTTTCCTCTCTATTATGCCCACTATGATACCTAGCTTCATCTATAAACAAGATGTTCGATTTATCATATAGTTCTTCATAAATATCAAACACTTTAGATATGTTCTTCTAGTAGGTAGGAAATAGATTTCTAGCCTGACTTCTTTTGCAATTGTTCATTTCACATTGAGATTGACCCCAAACAAATACAAAGTTGACAACCTTCATCCATTAGTACAAAATGAGAGATAAGTGACCAAAAAAACAACCAAAATCCACATATAAATGGCCACTTTTGAGTTGGTGACCACTGGTAGCAGATTAGCGGTCATATATCATGTGAAAAAAAATATGGTCATATTTAGCTTGGTCATTTATAACTTATCTTGTGGTCATATATTTGGTCGTATATTTGGTAATTAATTTGGTAATATATTTGATCATTAATTATCACAATTAATGACCAAATTTATGACCACATTTTTTGTCACGTGATAAATGACCGCTAATTTGCTACCAGTGATCGTCAACTCAAAAGTGGTCATTTATATGCATAGTTTGATCATTTTTTTGGTCACTTATCTCTTATGTTGTACTGGTGGTCATTTATATGCAAATTTTGGTCATTTTTTTAGTCATTTATCTCTTTTTAGTAGTTTCATAATATAAATAGGGCACGAAGGAATCGAACCACCTACCTCCTGCCTATAAGGAAGGTGCTCTACCATTGAGCTAGCACCCTTAAATAGAATTCATCTCTGTGTGACATGTTTCTTGGAAGGAAGAAGATTACCAATATCAGCCAAAACATGTCATTTTGAACATGTACTTGTGTCCTGTACAGGCATGGTTGATGATTTTGGTCTACCTGAATGGAGGATCATGCATTAATTTCATTGAACCAATGCTATTGCCAAGAAAAAAATGTAGTCCAAGCTTCAATGTTGAAAATTCTAACCAATAATATGAGGGGAGCTACTTTCGTAAGAATCAAACATTGATGGGGGGTTCAACGTGATTCTGTTCCATCCACCTATAGATTTCAGTCCAGTATTGTCTTGTGCTATCTTCCTTCAGTCCCTCAGGTCCACCTTATTTAGTATCATTTCAAACATTTATACAAACTTTGTGAGCTCTTAAGTAATCCCATAAGAAATTGAGCACAACAACAACGCTTGCAAATTCAAGATTTATGCATAGAAAAGTTTGCACAAATCCTTTTAATTATCACTTTTACTTCTTCGATGAGTGAGAAATAACTGTTTAGGTTGACCCTAAGTACCACCAATGGCACTACTGAATTTAACACCAAATACAACCTATCCCTCTGTTTTTAGTTTTACAACTATTAAACAGTGAAGTAAATTTAAAATTGATCCCTCTCAAGTCTCAACTGCATCAATCAAGAACTACAAATTGCAAAATAACTACCTTTGTTATTACTCTAAGCATACATTGTATGTATATACCATTCATAAAAATCAAAATTTAGGCACAATTCAAATAAATCAACTTATGAAGACTGCAAAAAGCATGTCTAGAACCTATAAAGGTAAAATTTTGATAACAAAAACCTTTTCCCTACCAATCAAGATAAGCATATGCATACTTCACCACATAATATTGAGTGAACAAAGTTCAAACCTTTGGTGTACCAACAACAATGTTGATGTCAACATAATCTCTGTATATAATATCATCACCATCTATGACAGCATTAACTGTAGGTTGGTTCTGAAGTGCACTCACTGTAGCCTGGATACAAATGAAAGAAAAAATAGTATAGGTTGGTTTTGAAGTGTGCTGATTGCACCCACACTATCAAATGAATGAGAAATCAGAACATCTAGAAGTTGTTATGCTTGGACATGAATGGATTCAATTGACATAAGCTAACTGATTACCTTTACAAATCCTGACATGAAACCCAGCTTGACACCATGCTTTTCAAGGAAAGCATCTTTATACTCTGAACGAAGTTGCATCAAATTTGTCCTGAAAAATAACATTTGATGCATTCAGAAAGATGCTTAAGTTTTTGTAAAGACTAAATTGAAGATATAGCAGTAAAAAATTCTTAGAAAAATGAATGATAGCAAAAGTTAATTCTACAGCTATAAGAGGTATAGAGCATTAAAACGCATTAAAACTTTTGCTAGGAAAAATTATGAATGTGCTTTACTTTTCTCTTATTCCAGGATTCAAATAATATTGACATTTTTGGCAAATGCCTAAAAGAACACTTAGTTTCCATACACCCTTTTGGAGCAAACAAATTCTGATGATTAATTGGATGGTGTAACAATGTAAACAAAAAATATTCTGAGAGAAGGATCAATTATGATCCTTATGAATGTGCTTTACTTTTCTCTTATTCCAGGATTCAAATAATATTGACATTTTTGGCAAATGCATAAAAGAATACTTAGCTTCTATACACCCTTTTGGAGCAAACAAATTCTGATGATTAATTAATTGGTGTAACAATGTAAACAAAAAATATTCTGAGAGAAGGATCAATTATGATCCTTCCACCCTTGCTTCATAAATACAAGTAACTACAAATTACCCACCTCGTATGTTATTTAATATTAACAAAAGTAATAAAGCTTTCCAACAACACACAGGCACTGCGCTTATCATTCACATTTCTTCTACCATATCCTTTCTTGAACAAAAAAGGCATTTTTATTTCATGAATTTGCAACAGTAACGAATCCATTTTACCATTCCTGTTGCATTGAAGAGGGACATTCTTCATAGGATGAGGACACACGTCTTGTTAGACTCCTCTGCAAGAAAAATGCACATTTCTTCATGAGGCGTCCATCAACCAAGGAAGTTAGGGTGCATTTATTAACTTTGGAAGCTACTTGCTGCCCCATACTCGAAACCTAACGTGGCACATAACTCATAAAAATTATTATTAAATGGATAATATCATTGTTAAAAAAAAACCTCTTTATGGAACGACTTATGTAGAGGAGGTTAGAGTGCAATTTAAAAGGGTTTTTCATGATGCATAAGCCCAAAATCAAGATGGTGTCCCATGGAGAAACATCAAGTGGTACATAATTCAAGAAAAAAGGATGTTCTAATGGAAAACTCAAGCTAGTAGGATGACGCTTGTTTGACCCCTTCAAATCACCTTTAATGCTTCTTTATTTGTAGAGCCATACTTCAAGGGAATTTATAGACCTTTCTTTTATATTTTAATATTATTCATTGGAGGAAAGATAGATCTAAGACCTTCTGGAGTCTTCTCGATAGTGTTTTATTGTAAATAAGTTGAGGGAGAAGCTATAAAAGGAGAATTATCCCTCACTTACAAATCAGAAGTCAAGTGGAGAGAACCCCCCGTTTAAAAGGCCAAGGACATTGTTTTTTGCAGGTTAAAAGGAGGAAAAACTCTGGTGAAGCATGTTTCCTTTTGCCGGGGTATAGATCAAATTAATGTTAGAGTTGCCATATAAGATACTGTTGGTATATGTATCTATCTTCAGATCTGTTAAACATTCTTCAGATCTGTTAAACATTCCCTGTGGACTGTTTGGATGCTAGAAAAGGACATTTTGGAGAGGCATTAATGCCCTCCTTCTCCCTTGATATAATCAATGTTTGTTAATGAAGATCATAAATGTTTGTTAATGAAGATTAAGGCTATTGTTCACTCTCATTTGATGGTTGTTGGTAATCTCTTAGCTTCTTTGATTGCATCATATGCTGGTTGATTTTGAACTGGAAATGACAGAGCATATCAAGTAGTTCTTTGCATCAATGTGGTTGAATTAATTAGTGAGGTTCATGTATAACATAACTTGCTGATTTCCTTTTGCATTCTAAACTTCTTCATCAAGTATTGCTTTGACACCATTTGCCCAAAGGACAAGGCACTCGATCTTTCTTGTCTTCTCATCCTTTTACTCTAAGAAGATCATTAAACACACCAATAACTAATCGGATTCTCAGATCTGTGCAAATAGACAGATTAGTGATTTGATCTTAGCGAAACCCCTCTTGTGCTAGAGGAGAGCCAACCTAAAGTGAGGAAAGTTCTACTAAGGTGACAACAGGAAGAACTTCCATGATTTTCCCTAGGGTATCTGCATGGAAAAATGGACTTATCTTGTGTGCAGATCCAGGAGGTAACATGCCAGTTTTCCTCATCAATTATTTTGTAGGTCTGTGTTTCTTATCTTACTTGATCCTTTCATCTGATATGCCAACCACATGATCTAGCGTAGATAAGATAAGATAATTTTATTAATGTCCAACAAATGACCACAAAAGTAGGTCAATGATGTCAACACAAAGTCGGAGCGCTAGGGCAGCTCCTATAAAAAAAGCAAGAGATAACTCTCTAACGTAAAACACAAAAACCAAGAAGACCTAACTCCAAAGATGGAGAGCAGATACAGAACAGAGATGTACAGAGAGGTCCAATACAGAAAAAAACTGTACAAAGGGAGTGGATCTGGAATCTGTGGTAAAAAAATGGTGAGTATATCATGGTGCACTATGCTTATTCTTTTCCTTGGAGTATTATTTCTTGGCTCATATGTTATTTGTTGCTAACAAATGTCTAAAGAGAGAAACGAAAGCGTTGTCAGTAAAAACACTTTTGCTTTGCATTCCATGTTCACCTTGGTCAGCATCCTCTGAAACAAGCTAGGCATATCATTTTTGCGAACAAATTCTATAGATCATGGGACCTGTCATAATTGGCCAACTGCTCTCGCTAGAAGTTTGTGCAGCTACTGGGGCAGTGAGTCCATCAAGTGATTTGGTAATATACAATATATTTAATAGTAAAATTAGCCAACAAACTTAAAACAAATTGAAACAAGAAAGTTTCGCTGATAATTTGTAAAAATGCCCTGTTTATCATCAAGCGATTAAAGTAATCTTTATTACATATAATAGCAATACAAACCATCTCTACATCATCACGTTCTTCCTTCAAAATAGAAATCAACACTGGGAATCCTGTAACAAAATATATGGTTATAGTTAGCATTGATAATCAGTATGATCAAGCAAGCAAAACTATTAACACTGACTGTAATATATTGAAGAATGACTCACCCATTGCCCCAAAGGATAGTTGTGCGGAACTACTTTCTGATACAACAGCCAGGAGCTCTGCTATTGCAGTACAATGATCTTCTGCTAAAACACCATTGCTAATACGATCAAGCAGACGTTCAACAACACTGTGTTCAAAATCACCTGAGCAAAATCAGCGACTTGTTTATAAAAAGCATGAGAAGGTGAGGCCCAATAGAAAAAGGAAGCATAAGTTAAAAAGGAAGAAACTTTAAATAGAACCAGAGTCTTCCAACTATTGAAGAGCAACCAACTAGAATCCTCTACAACTTGTTAAAGATGTTGAAGTCTATCCTGTTTTAATAAATTTGTTCACAAATCAAGTGAAGGTGAAATTAAGAACAAGTGAAGAAAAGCTTTAAAAGGTAACAGGTGCAGATTGTAACTAATATAAAATCTTGATTTGTAACTAAAATGTAGCGTAGCTGAAAATGAGTAATAATTTGGATTTCCACATGGGGAAAACATATATCCATAGATTCATAAACTAGTCTAGTGATCAAAAGTGAATGCATGCAAGCATTTGTGTAATAATGTATTTGCTTGCAGCCAACTCATTTGAGTTTAATGAAAGTTCATTTTTCTGCCAATTTCATGTTTGTATCAAATTTTTAACACTGAATCAGAGACATGGGGACCTGAAAATACAGTGAAGAGAGGAGGAATGCAAAGACTGAATAGTGAAAGAGAGAGGAAGTATGCAAAGAAAACGAGGGTTTAAGAACCACTACCCATAAAGCTGGAAATGATCTTTGTCATAGAGGAACAAAGGTTTGAACAGGAGTTTGAGCTTCCATCAAGCCTGTTCCCAAGAGAGCTGTCAAAGAGCTGCTGCCATTGAAGTGAAAGGAGAAGTAGAGAAACAAGACCATCATTGAGGTTTGATATACAAGCTCATCATTTAGGTTTGAGCAACAAGAACAGCAGTGCAACTTGGAATGCCATTGAACAAACAACAAGGAAAAAGAAGACTGAAGAAAACAAATGTCAAAGCAGAACACGAATGCCATAAAAGGCTGTCACATATCTCTGAGAGGACACTAAAAATCACTACCTAAGAAAAGCACATTAAACCTTCTTTGCTAGAAAGATTCCTCACAAAAAAAAACTGTAAGAAAGTGCACAGGAAAACACCAAAACAGAGGTCGCTACTGTGCAAAGGTGCATTGCCAGAGGAAAGCAGCTGCCAGAAAGGAAGTGCTGCCAAACGAGTGTGCAGTCCCCACATGGAGCCAGTTGTTTGTTACCACCTATACACAGATGGGTTTTGAGCACTGGGGTTAGAGGAGGATGATCTCATTCTTTGATGGATGATTTTATTTTTGAAGGACTTTTCTACATATCTTGAATGATTCTTGATGCATTATCTTCCATTTTGAGTCATTGTTGAGGCATATATCACACTCCTAGGATGAAGTTGCATGGCAAAATTGTATGTTTAGAAAGCGGAAGACATCATGGGCACAATGTTCGAGCTCAAGAAGCCTATTTAAGGAGAGCACTCCACTTCTAAAGAAGATTTGTCCTTGTATATTCTCAAGGGTGCACTCTTCAAAAGGCGTGTTAATAATATCTTAAGGCCTATTTAAGGAGAGCACTCCACTTCTAAAGAAGATTTGTCCTTGTACATTCTCAAGGGTGCACTCTTCAAAGGGACAAAAGGAGGAATGCACAAGACAATGTTTCACATTCAAAGAAGGAGGCCATTAATGAAGAAGGCATTGAAGATATTATTGCATCCCCTCAAGAAGAGCAAAATGATGAAAACCTTTCTCAGATCTCCATTGAAGATCAAGCACAAGAAGGAAGTGATGATAAAGAAAGTCCTCAAGTACATGAAGCACCTCATAATTCCATTGAAGATCAAATAGTTGAAGAACACTTTGAAGAGAGCCCTATTGATGGGAGCACTCATGCACTTACTGTGTTTGATGATAAGATGGGAAGTGCATGTCTCTCTTCATTTCATGAAGATATAGATGCCATATTTTAGATTGTTGACAATAGTAGGCACGTGGACTCCATGGAAAATTTTTGGGGATCCCATCTATGACACTTGTACTATTGTATCTAATGAGAAAATTCTAGTGTTTTAGGCTTTAGGACAGTCTAGAATAGTAGAGGATTTGCAGGATAAATTACAGCTATATGCACTCATTTATAATGATGATTTTGGGCATCATATTGAGCATATTTTTGCAGATTTTTTTCTGCCATCTTCTCTAAGTTTCAAGGATAATTTGTGGCAGAATTTTGAGGGTAATTTCCAACATGCTTGAAGGATTTTGCTTTCCAGGCATAAGGAGTAGATTTATGGGCCTAAAAATACAAAAAAAATCCAACCACCTTTCATTTCATGTATTCATGATATCATGCCTAATGTTTCAGCTGTAAAAGATGTTTTAGGGGCTGGAAATTGTATGATACAGCAGGGTTTTCACAACAGAAATTTCCAGCCACGTATTTCTCCCATTTCTTTTCATCTTTGGCATATGTTTCTAGATGGAAATTGTTATTGTGATGCATAAATTTATTTAGGACAACAAGCTTTTCATTTCAAACTTCATTGCAGAAATTTCCAGCCAACAAAAGGATGTTTTAGAGCACTAGATTTGGGGCTGAATTTTTTTTCTAATTCTAATATCTTTTCATATCCAATGTTCATCTAATGTGGAGAATTATCTTGAAGAATGTTGCATATTTGGAAAGCCCCACTAAACCCTTCAGGGGAGGAGTGATGATGATGATGGGTCCTGAGTCAGAAAGAAGCAATAAACCCACATCAATTTCACCCTAGGCATGCTAGCTCAAATTCAGGCCTGTTCCTGTGCCTAATAGTGGTAAAAAGCAATCTCAACTCTAAATATGGGCACCAAATAAAAACCAAATCTGTTCAAGGTAGTGAGAAGTTTGTAACTGTAAACTTGAGAAATAATAAAAGCAAACATATGACATTATGACCACCGAACCTCTACTTATCATCACAGCATATGTTGTTTCGGTTAAAAACAATCTATTCCAGTTTTAACAAATATAATCTTCATGTTGAATGTGCTTCTCTCCTAAGCTAAGCTAATGACTGTTCCCACTGAGTTGTTGTGAACAAAAGATGAAATAAGGTACCTTCCTTACATTCTCAAACAATAAAATCAGATTGTCCCGTGCTATCAGAAAAAGGCATCTCAATGGCCAAACTTCAAAAGTAGCGGTATACAGCTAGCAGCTCATCCCCCACATAAGTTGCCAAAACAGCCAGCTGCAAATTACAACTAGAAAACAATTAGAGAGCTTTTAAAATATATATCATGAAAGAATATCATGAGACAAACTTGCAAGCAACTATGAAGTCACAATTAGAAGATAAAAGTGGTAGCAAGAAAGCTAATGGCTTTAGAAATTAAAAATGTAGTCACAGTTGAGAACTAAACCACAATCATTATAAGAACTAAAACAGCTATCCATCTAAAATGACACTTTCAAATTTTCAGTGAGAGATAGAATTAATTTTTAATTCTACAAATGCAACAAGATTTGGACCCGCCTAGTTATGAGGGTTCTCGCTTGCTGGCCAGAAAGAGACTGCTTTCAGGTAATAATTAGCAGCAACTGACCAATCATGGTTTTGCCCATCTGTATCTCCATGTAATTCTTTGTAACGAGCAAGATCACCTAAATAAATCAAGCAACGATAGCATGATAACTGGCATCTTTTCAAATCTGAAGCACTCTTTTGATTGCTAGTACATTTAATCTCTTCAGTGGAGAAGAAGTCCTAGGGAATCCCATGCTTTTCCCTCATCTTCAAAATCAACTCATGGTAAAATCCCTTTGCTTCAGACAAGAAACTTTTAAAACTTACCAAAACCTTGTGAACAGGCTCACTTCTTATAATATTTTTAGCTCCAGGCATGGGAATAGTTGGCCCTGAAGAGGTAGCTGTGGTTGCAGCCATAACTCTTGCAAATTCTGGTTCAAAACTCTTCAATTTGATTTTAATGGAGCATCCAAAGAGCTTGTTCAACATCATGACTTTTTGCAAAATCATGGTCCTCTAAAATGATAGCTTCATAACTATCACGTATCTTGTAGCAAAGGTCCCGAACATTGACACCCAAGGGACCTTTGGATTCAATCAGAGCACGCAGTTGTTTTTCTAGCTCTATAGCATACAAGACCAAAAAATTGAAGTCATTCACTATCCTTGGATTGGTAAAATCATGATTCACACAACTTGTTATAGTCAATACACTATCAGTTATTGTTTGCCACCTGTGAAACTGCAACTGATGTCTATTTTCCCATGATCAGCTGAGGGAATCAACCGTGACTGAAACAACAATGATTTCTGGCACTTTGCTGAGTGAATAAACAACACTGTAACCAGAAAATAAAACCATGAAAATAGGAAAGAAAAGACATGCCAACAAAACATAAGAACAGGAACACTAATGTTAAACTTGACCTGGTTAAAACGTTGTTGTATAATGACTTGAGAGGAAGGCACTACCTCAGTTTCATTCGACATGGTCGCCATCCATCCACCTTAATAAAAAATTTAAAATATATAGCTGCGAAACACACCAACACATAGCTTGTCAGTAGTTTATTCTATCCTTTTCATTTGTGTCCTAGATGAAATAATCTCCAATTGATCAAACTAATCCTGGTGCAATCAACAAAACATTTATTTCAAAATAATCCAAATTATTTTGTTCAACACTACAGGGGTACAAAGATTGGTCGACTTTTCCCAATTATTTCTGAGAAATCCCGATTATTTCCAATTTAAACTTTTCGTGGCCCTTGCACATTAATTGCCAATTATGATTATTTCATCTGTGATTTGGATCATTGTTTATATTGTAATATTTGTATAACTCCTCTACTAACAATCTCCCTCGTATTTATAGTCACAAAATTAGCATTGCATTTTGGCTAAATTCACACCCAAAATAATGAATGATATCATTGGCACACGTACAAGTACAATTATGTGCAATACCAATCTTCACACCACCAGATCTAATTCGATAAAGTACCAAATATGTATATGAACGACATTAATATGTAATATTAGAAGAGTCTAAAGAGATACAATACTCAACCTACCGTAATGTAGGCATCTGGATCCAAAGAACAACATTTAATAAAAGCATCAACTGTTACTACATTTTGACATGGCATCACCTCAAGTACATCACCAGCTTCATAGTGAATGCCCTAATAAGACAACAGAAATATCACATTCTTCTACCCCTCAAATATCTTCTATTAAGCTATTTATAGAACTAGAGAAAGGAGTATCTCTTACCGAACAACCTAAGTCGAACTCTGGTAGGCATCATGGCAGAGAATTTCCTGGATAGGACTAGTGTAAACATTGTAGGGATCGTAAGGCCTTTCCCTCAAGTAGTGGCTGGAAAGGGAGAAGGTCAGAGGGAAGGTGAAAGAAGCAAGACTCTAAGGGAAAGCAGTACTGGAACACAAGCAAGACTAGAAGGTTCTTCCAATGCTGGGTAATACATCTCCCCTAGCCATTGACAAACCCCTCACACAGACATCTCCTTCATTTGGTCGCTCCTTACAGCTAGGTCTATATCCGTTAATCCAAACATATCCCCATGGGAAGATCTCTCTATCTATCTATTTTGCACCATGTCCTCGTAAGGGAATAACAGATGTTAGATGTCGTCTTCCAAATAAGCTGCTCCACCGAATCTGTCTCTCTGATTATACCACATACTGATATATCATTGAAATTTGCATACACAGGAAAAGATGAAGTACCAGACCAGTCAGACCCTCTTCTTGGATAGCACAGGAATGGGCTTGGAGATATAGTTTCTGCGTGGGCTAATTTAGGTTTAGGCAGGACGCAACGAGCCGAATCTAGATCTTGAGCCAAGGTCTTAGACACGATTTCAAGAGGAAGGTCGAGGAAGGTGGCAGCTCCCCTCATCTTCAAAATAGCTTTATCATACGCCATGGATGCCTCTTCTGCAGTATTGAATGTCCCCAACCATAACCTAGCTCATTGTCGGGCTGAATCCCTTATTTCAGATACAATTTGCCCCAAAGTCGCCTCCGAACTCCTCTGTAACGCTTTCTAGGATCTTTTTCAATATGACCACGGTGTTTTTGTTCTGACCTAATTAATCATGAAGACGTCTCCATGGGTTGCAAGTTTGAATGGATGCTTGTATTCCCATTAAGATTAGATCTTAAGCCAATTTCCTTATCGTCCCGGTGGCTACTGCCGTTGCTAATGGGACTGAACTTTAATAAACTATATCAATCGAGTAAACGATCACTGTCTCTGTAGCTTTGCCTTTGCTGGTGGTTCCATATATAGGAAAAATGGTGATGAATAAATAGGTTCAACCATAATGGGTGCTACCCATGCCTTTGGTGCTTGTTTATATGTCGGTGGTGCTGCTTACCCTTTTACCCGTAAAGCGCTCGCTCGGCAAGTCAAATATTTCCCGGATTGATCGAACCTGAGGTGTTTAATGAAACCAATTTTTTTATAGGGAGGGTACGTCTCCACGGGTTGCAAGTTTTAATGGATGCTTGTATTCCCATTCAAATTAGATCTTAAAACAATCTCCTCATCATCGCGGCGGCTTGAAGCAGCAAGTGAAGCCATACAGGAGAAGTTGGTGGTGAAAGAGGCATCTCCACCCGAAGCGAAAACACAATTTCGTTTAGAATTTCCTGCTATAAACGTGGCCCATACGCTCTCCAAAATCCTATCTCCAAATTCCCAACCCTGTTGCCCCGTCAATCAATAGAAAAAAAAATACTTTCCAGTCCAGAACTATGGCTTGTCCAGATTATTAATTAGGGGACTTACATTACTTTATTTTATGCCAGCATGCTTCCTTAGTAGCTCAAGGTTTCAATCAGAAAATGGCATTTGAACACGTTTCCACACTAGATAGGGGATCACGGCATATTGTTTAAACTAATGCAAAGGTACACGACTTTGACCAAGATCCAACATAAAATCTTCTTCAACAAAAAATGAAAACCCTAAGAAAACTATGCAAATGTTGAAAGAACAATTCTTTTGTGGTATAATCTAATAATTAAAAAAATCAAACCCATCTTTCCATAACCCTGTAAAATACAAAACTCTTTTCAACTAAAAAATGAAAATCGTAAAAAAACTTTGCAAATGTTGAAAGAACAAATGGTGAAATTGGGTTAAGGATTAAAACCTTGATGAGCAGATCACGATCCATTCTCCAACGCTTCTCTAGCTGGTATGCTTAGCTTCTAATTAATTTCAACCTGTGCATCTTCAACTAATTTAGGAGAACCCCAACCAAAATTTTCAATGATATACCATAATGTCCATCCATTCTTGTTTCATTGTGTGTTTTGATTTTTATTTTTTTGTCCATCCATTCCCATTTCATCGTGTTTGTTTTTCTTTTTCTTTTTTTTTATTTGTTAATATTACATATATTATAATATTTAGTTATAATATATTATTATTATATGTACATTGTTTTATTATTATATTATATATTGTTATATTATATTATATATTGTTATACTATATTACATATATTATAATATTTAGTTATAATATGTTATTATTATTTATACATTGTTTTATTTATATTATATGATATATTGTTATATTTTTTTTCCAGCGAAAAAAAACTACTATTGATCATCATTACGAATCAAATAGTACAATGAAAATACATGATTCAAAAATGATGAATCATTAAACTGTTCTACCTGAAAGTACAAAACTAAAAGAAGTATCAGGATTTACTTAATATTGTCAAGATGCTCATCAGAGCCATCATCACTGCATATATGCTGAATACCACCCCAAATACCAAAAAACCAAAAGATGAAACTCTTAGAGATAATAAGCCAGAATCTGTCCCAACTATATCTCAGTCAAGAAAATATAGTGAACCACCGTCCAGGATGTAATTATCACACCATTCCTCCCAGATCAGATGTCCTTCCAAACCACATAAAGCTTGCTTGGAGAGCTTGTCAGCTAGCGAGTTGTGTTCTCGATAAATATGCTCAAATTTGATATCCGATTGTTTTGACATTTCAAAAAGTGTTCTGATAGCCCAATGTCTTAGATGCAATATATTGAGCTTGAAGTCACCTGCCGCCCATTTTATGGTGACCCGAGAATCACCATATACCTTAATATTAACCAAACCAAAAATATTAGCCACTTTTAGTACACACCAGAGAGCCATTAGCTCTGCTTTCATGCTTGTTCCAGGGCCACAATTGAGTCTGATAGTAAAGTAATGAGAATCATTAAGATAAATGACCCCCCCTACTGCACATAGACCAAATTGTGAAGCACCATCAAAGAAAAGAACTGGTTGTTCTACTTTGAGCTTGAAAATACTAATTCTGTCAGACTTCAACTTTAGATTATCCACCATGCATGTAGAAAACATTTTTAATTCAATCAAGCTGCATTGTACAAAATCAGGAGTAGAATTCCTGAAAATGGCACTATTTCTGGAAAACCAAATAGCCCACGGGATACAAATAGCTATATAAAAATGTTGTTTGCACTGTCTATGCCAATTTAAAAGACAAGTATTAAAGTCACCAGCATTCCAACAATGAGTGATTTTAAGGTTTATGGACAGCACCTCCCAGACTTTTTGTGTAAAAATACATTGAACAAACAGATGTTGTTTTGTTTCTGCTGCATTTTTACAGAGAATGCAAAAACTGGGACCAATCCATCCCTTTTTGCACATGTTATCCCAAGTCTTCAATTTATTCTGCAGCAATAACAAAGTGAAGCATTTCAATTTTAAAGGAACATTCCAGAGCCATATTCTTTTATACCACCAATCCTGTGGAAAAATATATTTTTCCTGAATGATTCTAGAGTATGCTGTTTGTGCTGTCACTGAACCAGAAGACGGATTTCCACCCCAGACCAGTCTATCGGCTTCATTGTTCAAAATAACACCTGCTGAATTAAGATTCTTAATGTATTCATCCCATATGCGAGCTTAAAAACTAGAAAGACCAATCTCTTGAGCCGAGAACCATTTCACATTGATCTCATTCCCAAACTGTGGTGATGAATACTATTCAGCGTGTTCAGTCCTAATAATCTGCAGATACTGTATAATACTAGTTGGAAGAGAGTAATCCTGATCAAATCCTATAATAGGATCAACCCCAACACGGATCCTGTGTCCCGAGCCCACCTGCCAAATAAGATCATTCTTGATCCAATGGAAAATTTTCATAAAGCCCCTCCATGTAGGCGAAAAATTCCAACTATCCAATTTTGGATTTCTAATCCAACAGAGAATATCATATTTTATATATTTGCTGTGAATGAGCCTGGACCACAATGTTTTCCCAAAAATTCCCCTCCAAGCACTTTTTAATCTGAGAGCTATGTTGAAGATTTCCAAATCTTTTATGCCCCATCCTCCAAACCGATATGGTCTCGCGAGAGTGTCAGTAGCAACCATTGGAATCTTTTCATTACAAACAGTCCCAGACCAAAGAAAATTAAAGAAGTACTTTTTGATGTTCTTGATGATATATGAAGGTACTTCAAGTAAAGAAAACCAATACACCGGAATGCTGGAGAGAACAGACTTTATAAGAATAAGTTTGCCCCCAATCGATAAGAGCCTGTAAGACCATTGTGCTATGCGATTCTCAACTTTTCTCAAGAGCCAAAGCCAATCCTTGATTTGATACTTATTCGGCTTAAGATAAAAACCAAGATATTTGAATCCATCTTCAATGGAACAACAATTATATGGCAGGATCGATTGAATGACTCTAAGCTGATCCTCATCTATAGAATAATGATAAAAGTTAGATTTGCCAGAACTAACTTTCATACCTTATGCTTTGCAAAAAGTCTGAAAAATTTCTTTGTACATGGCCCATTCCTCCATATTGTCAGCACCAGCCACTAGGACATCATCTGCAAACAATATATGAGAAACCACACAGTCCTTTGTAATCTTAATTCCCTTTATCTATCCACTTAACACAGCATTATTTACCATCCTGCTCAATCCATCCATAATCAAGACAAATAGAAGGGGAGATAGGGGACAACCCTACCTAATCCCTCTGGAACAGCTGAAAAACTCAGAAGGACTGCCATTTATAAGAACAAAGATATTCAAGGATGTAATGCAGGCCATTATCCACCTAATAACTAAGGAGGGAACCCCAATTCTAATGAGGATCATCCTGAGAAAAGACCAATTAACCCTGTCATATGCTTTTTCCAGGTCTATTTTAAGTAGAAGGGCTTTTTTCTTGTATGTCTTAATGCTGTGCATCAGCTCCTGGGATATGCCAATTGCATCATGTATCTGCTTGCCCGCTAAAAAACCAAATTGTTCAGCAGATATGTGATCAGATAGAACAGACTTCAATCTATCAGCAATGATTTTAGAGATGAGTTTGTACAGTAAGTTACACAGAGCTATCGGACGAAATTCACCAAAAGATAGAGGCTTATCTTTTTTAGGAATAAGGGTGACAAAAGTGGAATTGAGACCACCCGGGATATATCCCTTGGTTCTAGAATAGTTCACCAATTCATGTAGTTCACACCCCATCATGTCATAAAAATGCAGATAGAGCTCCACCGGCCACCCATCAGGCCCGGGGCTTTTATCTTTAGCAAAAACTTTCAAAGTTTGTTCGATTTCATCCATCGTGATCTCTGCTTGTAACTTATCAGCTTCCTGTTCACCAAAGAAGCGAGGGAACAGAGAAGCCACCTTAATCTGATCAGTCACACTACAATCACCAGGATCACTATATATATTGCCAAAAAATGCCACTGCTTCAGCTTTAATACTATCGATGCCAGTCAATTGATTTCCATTGCCATCCATAATATCCCAAATGTATTTCAAATTCCTCCTAGCTGATGCGTAAGAGTGGAAAAATTTAGTTTTTTTATCCCCATTCGAGATCCAAATGGCTCGACTTTTTAGTCCCCATTCTTTTTCTTCTTGAATAAGAATCTCTTCTTTTTTCTGTTCCAGATGTTTCATAACTTCAAAGGAGTCAAAGGATAGAGAATTATTAACATTTGTAGATATAGACTCCTGTAGCTTCTTTTCTAACAGAAAAAAGTTCATGTTTATCTGCCTTCTTTTTATCCCTGATCCATTTTGTAACAATCTCTTTTAAACCCTTCAACTTGTGACAGAAATTCTGCATAGGATTTGTATCATAAACCCCACAACTCATCCAAAATGATCTAACCATATTACAAAAGGAGCCATCACTCAGCCAAGACGCATTGAACTTGAAAGGAGACAACTGTGAGTAGACAGAATCATCTAATTGAAGGAGAATGGGCCAATGATCCGAAAATTTGCTGTCAAAAACCCAAGACCGATATTTCTGGAAAGTGTCCAACAGAGCCGCTTTAACAAGGAATCGGTCCAAATGCTTGTGAACACCATCTTGACCAAACCGCCCATTTGTCCAAGTGGGGGACAATTTATGTGGTTGAACATCAATAAAATCAGTATCCTTTAGTAGCTGATCAAAGAAGGCTCCCATATCATCCAATCTGGCAGATACTCCCCATACTTCTGAAGCATGACAAGTGAAATTTAAATCCCCTACAATAATCAAATCATTTAAATCCATAAGACCAGAACTTTTTAATGATAGCCAAAATCTCTGTCTCTCCCTGTAGGGAGCATAGCAATTGAGGATGGACAGAGGTTGCTGATTCTTACAAAACTGCCCCTTTAATGGAATACCCCAAGGGGTAGATACACCATAAAGTCAAAGAATTTTGGATCCCATGCCACAGCAAGCCCCCTCAATAATCCACATGAACTAACTGCAGATACCTCCCAGGCAGGAAGAATATTACAAAGTTTCTGGATGGCAAATGTATCATCACACATGGTCTCCTGTAACATCATGATGGAAGGGCCAATAGATTTGATCAGGTTGGATAAGGCCTGTGCCCTCGTCACCTTACCCAAACCTCGGACATTCAGGGATATCAAAGACATCAGGGAACTATATCAATGGGGGAAGATGCTCTAAGCCCTAGAGAAACCTCCATCTCATTCTTATCAACCTCCTCTAATCTTTTCGATAATGGTGTGTAAGACTCAGCGCAGGGTAGAACATAATTTTTCTTTTTACCCCGTCTAATGGTAACGTTTTGAAAGTTCAATGTTTGAATTGGCTTGGCCATAGACCCAGAACCCAGGTTCTTGGTGTAAGAGGGTAAAGGTGGGAAATCCTTTCCAATCTCCGATATATGATAACCACTTTCAGCAAGAAGACCATTTTCCACTGCGAAGGGAATGTCACCCGAACTAAGAATATTTTGATGACCAACCAAACCCTTCTCATCCTTATTATCCAACTTCTGAAGAGAATCGGATAAAACATCCCCAGAAGGAGATGAAACCGACCCTGAATTATCAGCAAGCTTGCCTCTATCCACCGAAAGGGGTTTGTTAACCAAACTAAGCTTATTTTTGTGACTAACCAAACCCTGCCCATCAACATTATCCAACATCTGAAGAGAATCAGACAAACCAACCCCAAAGGGAGAGGAACCCGACCCTAAAGTGTCTGAATATTATGAATGAGCAATCAAATTGGTAGGAAAAGAAGACCTTTCAGGATTAGAAAAAGATAAATCTTTCCCTTCAGAATATGATGTCAGATGCCCCAAATTAATGGAATCAGAATTTAAATCCCCAAATAACTTACGACCAACATTCAAAGTAGAAGAATTAGGATCCGGGCAAGTTACAGGAAGACCCGTCTCAGGGTCATGTCTTAAATGAACTTCTCCCTTAGAAATTCTACTCGAAAGCAATTTTTCAGCAGATTCAATAAATTCAAGCTCTGCATTAGATAATACAAGAGAATTTAAGGAGTTATCATTTTTGTACTTACCCGAATGTTCAAAGGCTGATATATAAACTCCATCCCTGGGAGTGGAAGGTTCCACAACAGTTGTATCCAGGGAAATCCTTCGGATTGAAGGACAAGAAGCCCTGACGTGTCCAACTTTTCTGCATGTGAAGCATCTGAACGACATTTTGAAGAAATCTAGGGTTTGATGCCAAACCCTAGTTCCCCAAGCATTGACAATTTCTGCAGGTAGACCCTTCCTTGAGTCTATTTCCACCATGACTTTCGCATACCGGCGATCCATACCATAAAGATTTTGCTGATCTAATCGCACAAATCTCCCAATAGAATTCGCCAGTCCCATAATGACCTCCTCAGTCCAGAGCTGAATATGTAAGCCCGGGATGATCATCCATAAATGCCGAATGGACTGGTATTCTTTAAGAGGATCAAAGTTTAGATGCCACCGTTTGATAAATAAGGACCCCCGCTTGAACTCCCAGAAATTGGACAGGATTTTCTTTGCATGAGCCGCCTCCGAAAAAGTGAATAAAATCCATCTATTTGATAACAAATTGATGCGGGGAGCCATTCTTGTAAGAGGGACCCAAAACTTATTAACCCAATATACAATTTCTAATTTGGACCCCGAAGTGTATTCGAGTCTACCCACCAGAGCCCACTCCGCAAAAATCCGAATTTTATCCAGATTATAGTCTTCATCAATGTCATATCTGGCAATTTCACTCCTTGCCTTAAAGGTCTTCAACTGTCTTCTATTTTTTGCTTTCAAGCCGCGCAGGTTTCCACCTTTAGAGTCTCCCCCAGCCACATAGTCGAAACTATTCCCCAACTCTGAAACGGATATCGGATTAGGGTTAAGTGTAAGTCGAGAGTCACCCCCAGCCACACAGTCGAAACTATTCCCCAACTCTGAAACGGATACCGGATTAGGGTTAAGTGCAAGTCGAGAGTCCATCATAGTGGACACCAACCCCAAGACTCTGATGTGACCACAGTTGTCACCAATCGACAGCAAAAATCTGACAGCTGCAGGTTCAACCGATGAAAGACAGAGCCCCAGAAATATCGCAACAAGGATCCCCAAACAAGCCAAATAATGCACAATCGCTAAAAATAGAGGAGTCCCCAGCAATGAAAACGACCAACTCCAAAGGTAGAAGGTAGAATCAAACAGGAAATCCGAAAAATCCAGCAGATCTGAAGAAGAGTGACCTCCGACAAGAATGTAAATTCCCAATTTTTTTAACCTTGGCCGGGTACTAGGCTGATTCGACGAATCAGCTTGACTCCAAGTCGTCGAAGACCCCACATTCTGTCATATCAGCTATCAAAATCAGAAAACCTGCAGACCCGCCAAAAAACCCTAGCTAGCTCCATCTCTATGATATATTGTTATATTATATTACATATTGTTTAATTTAGTTATAATATGTTATTATTATTTATACATTGTTTTATTATTATATTATATATTGTTATATTATATTACATATTGTTTAATTTGAATGTTTTATATGTTAAATGTTTTAATAATATAGTTTTTATGTTTTTATATATAGGAATTGTATGTAGTAATATATTGTATGTTGAGTTATATATTGTAATATAAAAACTATATAGATATTTTCAAGTATTTATTTTTATTTTTTTGGATAAGTTTATAAAGATAGTAGATATAAATATGAAAAGCAATCACATTCCATAGTTTTTACTGAAAAATTATTGCTATGCATGCTTATCATCAACACAAGTTAGGAAAACAAAATGCAGATCCACACTAACACTAAGATCAAGAGTCGATAAAGTAGTAACAAATTTTAAGTCTTTGATCTTGCAAAAAATATGAACCATAAAGGTAAGGAAGCTATGTGCTTCCTTGGGAGTATTAAACTTCCGCTAAAGCCTTCGTGATTTGCTAGCACCGAATCAGAGAGAACTTGTTCTAGAAATGGTCTTGTTCCTAGTAGACTAGAGTTGTCATTTTCCTCTATCTATCGTCATTTATCACACTTATTCCTGCATTGTTAGGTCCACTCATATTTTGCAACTCCAAGGAAGGCGGAAGATTTGAGTGCTTTCTTTCATCTATGTGAATCACTAGATCCGCTAGAATCACTAGGTCGATAGAAGAACCCACTAGTCAAGCACTCAAGCACAGTCCTTATAACGAGCTTTTAATATACTAGGCCCTAGGGCAGATTATACATTCACGTCAACTCTTGAAAGAGTGCAAAAGCAAAATAAAAACCTGCTAACGCCGAGGAGGGGGAAATGTCTATTGAGTGAAGTAAAAGGCCTTCTCTATAATTTGAGTGATCCATCTTGCTAAGGCCGACCCTTCACCACACCCCCTGCTATGTGGTCGATGTGCAACACAACTTATATGGACCATCTAACACAATAGGTATCAAGATGGCCTCAAAGAAATGATCCCTTAGAAGACATATATTGAAAAATAATCCAAGTTGTATACTATTAATGTTACAATTTACTAAATTTTAACACTGCAGATGGATTTGGAGACCCCTTCGGGGGTCTCCAAATCCATCTGCAGTGTTAAAATTTAGTAAATTGTACAGATTCATTATATCAAAATTATAATTTTTCATTGCTGGAATGACACAACTAAAAATGACCACATAAATGACCAGTTGTTATGTGGTCATTTTTAGTTTAGTTCTTATCTCATGACCAAATTGGTCATTTTTAGTTTAGTTCTTATCACGTGACCAAATTGATCATTTAGCTTGGTCATTTTTAATCAGTTCACTTTAAATGTCTCAATTTTGGTCATTTATCCCTTGAAAAAGCTGTGGTGGCCAAATTTTTTGGTCGCCTGGTCACTTATCTCTCATTTTGTACTAATAATCCAATCGAACTTCTGAAGAAAAAAAAATAATTTGTTTTTTTCCAAATAAGTAAACCATAGAGAAATGTCAAAACCTTCATTTTCCACTTTTAATAACTGAGGACTAAAATTGCATTGATAGTAATTGTAAGGTGCATATCTGAAATCAGGCTTTGAGTATTGTGGTTTTGTGCCGACAAGCCCCGGTACTGTGAAAAGTAGTCCTTCTACTCCCAATATCAAGAGTTTCTTTTGAAGTAAATTCAATTATATGAAAATTGATTTAGAATTTGTAAATTGAGGGCCTAAAAACAAAATTCGTAACAAGATATATTTAACTTTAAACTATTAAAAGATATCTATGACAATAGACAATGTTTTGCATTCATTAATGAGATTTCAGGTTTTAATTACATGGGAAACAACATATTATCACCTTATGTTAAGGGTTTACGATAGGCTAATTGTTGGGTGTGTGGGCTATCTCAAAGAAAACACCTAATATTTAATTATCGACCGGAGTTGGTAATCTTAGAGTTGAGGCAAAGTATATGCTAAGATAGAATGGCACCTAGGATTTTCGGCTTGTCATACCTTAAAAATATTTAATAAAGAAAAGATGGAAAGATATTTCAAAATGAAAAACCAAGTCAAACTTTAGCAAAACAGTAAAAGAACTAAATCAAACTTAATTAAACAGATGAACTAGACTAGTATCAAATCATACTACTCTACTTTATAATTTAATAAAGAAAAGTGATTGAAAAGCAAACTATTGATTATTAAAAATGGAAACTACCTAATATCAGATTCTAATCTCAAAATTAGAAAAACAACTGTAAATAAAGTAAAAACCTATCTATGAAATGGATTAATTCGATGATAAATTACATACGCAAAAAGCTATGATAATCAAAGCAAATTACAAACTATTGAATAATTTCAACAACTAATTCAAGAAAAACATCTATTCCCATGTAACAGGAACTGGATTGAATGTATCATAATGGCTTTCAAATGTAATAGAAAAACAGAACGGAAGTAAATCTAATGTAACTTCAATAAAGAGATGTAAACTACAAAGAGGCAAATTACAGTTAACTTTAAACATTATGATCTATCTACTATCCATGAGCAGAATAGTATGAAACTAATGGGAACTAGAAGCAAGTAGAAAACTTAATAAAGATATTTACTTTTGAACTTGATTTGGAAACAAGTAGAAAACTTGATAAAGATATTTATATAGAAGCAAGTAGAAAACTTGAGAAAAATATTAATTTAGAAGCAAGTAGAAAACTTTATAAAGATATTAATTTAGAAGCAAGTAGAAAACTTGATAAAGATATTAATTTCTAAATCCAAATCTTATTCCATGAACATCTTCATTATTTATCTAAATAAGAAACTGATCCTAATCTTAATGAAGGAAATTATCAAAACTAGAATACTTAAAGAATAAAACGATTAATTATAATCTAAACTAAATCTTAAGAGCATGAAGTAAACTAGACTAGGAATAAGACTGATAAGTTCTGAAACAAAAACATATTAGTAAATTAAGTATGAAAGACAGTTAAAGCAAACCAAGAACGATAAGAAGACTTGAATTAAAACTTTATGGAATGTAAAACAAGGGCCTAATTATGGTTAAGAATACTAATTAAGAGAAGGAAAGATTACAGTAAAGAAAACTAAGAAACTGAATTCAAACTACCATAAAAACAGTGCAGAAAGGGTAAAAGTCCGAACGCCGATCCGAATGCCAGTCTGAATGATTGTCTGAATGGAGGAAAAACGAATTAAACTAAGGAAAAGGGGAGTTTTGATGATCTTGATGTCAGCTGGCGAATGCAAATGAACCTACAATGCAAAGAACCTGTGAGAAGACTTGTTGAGAAGCTAATATAATAGAAAGCAACCTATTTTAATCATTGCTGGAGAGATAAACTATTCCTATTCTATACTAAAGGAAGATTGAGATGAGAGAATAGAATTAACCTATAGCTTATAGAGAAGAAACTAATTAAACTAATTCTAATCAAAACTAAGCTAGAAACAATAACTAACTAAGTCTATCTAATTGCAGAATATTAGAAAACCAACTATCTAATTATAAAATACTGAAATTAAACTATCAAAATGATACTGTTGGTCGACCATTTGCTAATTCTGTAAACACAAATTATGTTAGCAGCACAATACTAATTATAGAAAAGAAAGAAATACCGTGTGAAGGAAAATGAAATTACATATACAGGAAAATAAACTATTTAGTTGCAGAAAAGAAAATACAGAAAACAAAGACAAAACCTTCGGTTGATGAGGAGCCCTTCCCAACAATCAGAGATGGAAAACTGAACTGATTAGCTACTCAGAACATCAACAAACTGGAACTTCCATTAGCTTGATAAAATTACAAAATGTCTGCTATCTGCTGCAACTTCTACGAACTATCTGCTAATATGATTATCTTCTCCAACTAAAAACTAACTAGACTCACTGTTTCTGTCTACATGCATCTATTTATAATTTACAATGGATGAGAGGGTCGATAGAGTCGAACTCTCTAATAAAAGAGGCATTTATGGCTGTAGCTAGCTGCTTTAAGTGATGCACGACAACACAGGGAGCATACACCAGGCTTCACGGGGTCGATTCCTTCACAAGGCAGCTACAACGTCGATCTTCCTTTGACGTGGGAAGAGAGGTAGTGTGCTAGTGAACTGAACGAATGAAGGAGAGGGATGCTGGAGCATTGACGTGGTTGAAGCGTTGTGTTGGCGACCTGAGCGTGGATGAATGAACTCTTCCAGAACACTAGTGTGAATGGACTTGCGTGATTCTAGGTTGAACGGACGAGAGAACTAGCGTGTAGAGTGTTGACGTGGAAGCATGGTGTGCTGTCGAGCTTAGCAGGCCAGGGGACAAATATTCCAGAATGAAAGCTCATTAACCATGACTCTTCCATGGAAAATAGAACCAACGTGCCCAAACTTGTCTTTAATGGCCTGAAACATACCAACCGTGTATTTCGCAGGCTGAATACGAGGCTGAACGAAGAGCTGAACACGGTTGAACATTGGCAATATAAAGACATAGTCTGAATGAAGGGTTGTTTGAAAAATCACAGCCTGTAAATAAAAACTGGATGCCATGCATGACTGGAAATGTCACTTTAATCATTGATAAATCATAATATAGCGAGCTTTGACCAAAATTCATATGATAAATGAATACATGCATACCTGGTGTGTTTGATGGGCTGAATGGCTAAAATAATAACTTGTTATATCAAAAATATTGAAATTAACGCCATCCAGAGCAGATTTGATGATAAAAAATAGTGACAAAATGGACACCAACATTCTCCCAAACTAGAGATATGCCAGGTCCCACTAAGCAAAATAGAGAGAAATTAGGAAGAAGGCTGAGCTGCGGTAGCAGATGCCTTTAAATTGGATGATGAAGATATAGATTTGGCCTCGATCTTCCTGAATTGGTCCTTTAATTAATTATATCTCATTCTCAGGGCAGTATGGGATGTTGTTTCGGCATTAACCAAACATTCAATGTCTTTTAGTTGTGCACGCAGTGCCTTGTTTTCTTCATGGAGCTCAAAAATTGTTTCCACATATCTTTGATTTTGGTCTGTCAACCATGTGATTACTTGGATCAAATTATCCATCTCTTGCTGAGCTAGAATGAGCTGTTCTTTATAATGTTCACAGTTCTTTGGGAAACTCAACTCTTTTGAAAATGTTTCACACTCAACAGTATGACCTTCAATATTTTTATCTTCGTTGTGTGCAGGAGGACTTTCAGCAGCAGAGGCTTCACTCACTCGAGCACTCTGGAGCATCATGACTATTAACCTATTAAAGAGGTTTGATGTTGAGTCGAGAGGGACTCTGAAGCATCATGGTTACTTATCCTTAATAGTATGGTGTTGAGTCAGGAGCACTCTGGAGCATCATGACTATTAACCTATTAAAGAGGTTTGATGTTGAGTCGGGAGGGACTCTGAAGCATCATGGTTACTTATCATTTATAGTACGGTGTTGAGTCGGGAGCACTCTGGAGAATCATGACTGTTAACCTATTAAAGAGGTTTGATGTTGAGTCGAGAGGGACTCTGAAGCATCATGGTTACTTATCTTTTATAGTAGGGTGTTGAGTCGGGAAGACTCTGGAAGCATCATGACTATTAACCTATTAAAGAGGTTTGATGTTGAGTCAGAGGGACTCTGGAGCATCGTGGAATTTTGAAACAACTGTGGGGATGCCCAAGTTGTATGAACATCTTGAAGAGCACCAATAGGAGGTATACCTAAACTATATAATAAAGTGTAAGGGTACCATCCTTGTGTTTGATGGGCATGTTGCAGTAATGAGTCGTCTGGAGCCCCGGGAAACCTCAAAAGCACATGTAAAGGGGTCTTGGACTGCACCGTAGTATAAGACCACAGTCCCTGGAAAGGAATTATTAATGACTGTTGAAATAGGCCCGAGATTAATACCATGGGCATGTCTTATACTCATGGATTTTACTACCTATATATATCTAGTACTATTACAAATATGATTTTTTGTTATGTTATGCTTACATTATGTTTCAAGTTATTTTACAAAACCTACAAAAAGGGCTAGTGGACAGACATTATGGCTATTATGCGTGAATAAAAAATACAGAAAAATTATTTGGTGTTGAGTGAATACACTCTGGATCACCTCAACTATTCCAAATTAGTGTTGAGCATAAGCTCTGGAGCACATAGATTAATTTTATACATGTTGGGCATAATCCCCGGAGCACATGGACTACTTTATGATATGTTTTGATTAAATTAACACTCTACACCCTGGGAGCATTGAATTTGTGTATGCTTGTGATAATAAAGCACAATCAAAAGTTAAAGGTTTCCAGGAATTACAATTGTTGTGTTGCACAAAAGAATAGTTTAAGAGCGATAACAACTGCAGAAATCATGGGAACTTGAAAATGATCAAAACAGAGATGACAAAGCAAGCAAAGATGGAAGCGAGAATGGGAGAAAATCGCTGAACACTGAGGACAGTGTTATTCTAAACTAGAGGAGTATGTAACACCCCTCCTTTAGCAACCTAATGTAAATAAATTGTCGTGAATGTAACTATGTAAATGGCCCTAGTGAGGAGCTCAAGCCCAATGCCCCACCAGTGGAACCCGACAATGTTATATGTTAGTTCTTAAAATGAAAATTTTAGCAGAGAGTTAAGAGAATAAAGTCGAACGCAACGAAAGAAATGACGGAGGCAACTAAGCGACGAACAAATGAGTCCACTAAAGAAGAGAAGAGGTAATTGGTAAGGCAACATGAGAGATTTAAAGATGACAAAGGTTGAGGAGTTTGGTTACTCATTGCAACCTTCTAAAGATTTAAGGGATAGCTCGCAATATGAAGGTAGTTATGACTAAGTAAATCCTAGGATAGAAACAAACCTAAGGAATATATACGTAAATCCATTTGTCGGAAAATGGAGTTCTGCGCCTAGGAAAGAGGGTTACAGCCTTTTTGTCTTTAAAGATCCATATAATACATACATATATATATATATATATATATATGGAAATATTTATATGGATATATATATAACATTAATGTATATATCTTTATTTAAATTTCCAAATTCTCCTATTGATAATTAGGAAGAAGGATTTTATTAAGCATTGGCACACTCCCAAAAGTAAAAGAGCTAGTAAATGCATAGTAATTATAGGGGACAGCTTTACTTGGTAAAGGAGATTATATATATATAAATATATAGTTGTACACACTAAAGGGCCTTCATAGAAGGGAAGATTTACCAATACTTTAAGTGTTAGTTGCTTAATCATGGAGAATGAAAGGTATGTTAGATATGTTATACCTTTATTAAAACAATAATTATATCTTTATATAATCGGTGGTCTTGGCAATTAAATGATTCTTGCATAAACTTTACTTGTTGGTGCGTAGTGTTAACTGCTACTATGAAGGAGTAGGGCATTTCTCCTTAATTTAAGGAATTAAGCTCATTTAAACGAGTCACTTGTTTGGTGCGCATTATTGATTGCCACTACGAAGGATAGTGATAGAGTATCCTAGTCATTTGTTTTTTATGGAGTAGGGAAGTAGGAAAAGCGGAGACGCCACTTGGCGAGCGTCTTCTTAGATGGGATCCTCCTTGATGCTTGGCAAGGAGTGTAGGCCGATACAAAGGCTGGGCGCATGCTATATAGTAGCAGCACCCTCTAGAGCAAAAGGGGGAAAAAGGGGATGGGGCAACTCGTAAGAGCTTAAACCCTGTCACACTCTTTATTTTTATTTTCTTTAAGCTTTATAAGTTCCAAATTCGCAGTTGGGGAGGAGAGCAGGATCTGGAACGTGTAGAAGTAAATAGAAAGGGATAGAGATTAGCGGGATCCCTGTATGGACTTTCCTGCTGAAGTTTTGTTTAATATGCTGTTGAAGTTTTTGTTTGATATGCTGTTGAAGTTTTTGTTTAATATGCTGCCGAAGTTTTAGCCCTGTCTAAATGTCTCTTTGATATGCTGCCGAGGTTAGAGCCCTGTCGAAATTTCATTTTTATATGCTGCCGGATTAATAGTTCCTGTCGATTTCTATTTTGTTATGTTTCCTGGAAGCGTATCATTGTTGAAATCCCCATTGATTCGTTGTCCTGGAAATCGTATGGTTTCCATGGAAATATTCAATCTCTATGATTGCGTGGAAAAGTGTGCATTACCGGTGCAAGAAGGAAGGTCACTGGTATGTTTTCCAGTATGTTATCTTTATATTTATCTCTGCATTTACCTGTCGGAGGAACGCATGCAGAAGGAAGATCGTTGGTTTGACTTCCCGTAAATTGATTTTATATTTTTGACATCTCTTTTTTCAATATTGGAGAGTATTTGCTTAAACCCATGCTTAGGTGCTTTACAAAGATAAAGGGTCATCCCCTTTGGATTTCAATTCCACCTTATTATCGAAACTGAACTTAAGCCTTTATTTTCGTTGTAGATCAAAGATGGGATCTCTGTATGAATGTTCGAAGCTCAGTGTTACTTTTGTTTTAGATCGGAGTAGAGTCTCTGCGAGAGCTGTTGTAGATTAGTAATGGGGAAAAACTCTGTGAAGCTGTAGATACCAAGCCAACGGATGGTGTTGAGAGGATGGGACCAAGGAGCAACAAAGCTCGGTGGTAAACGAACTATGCAACAAATAATCTCTGTCCTAGTTATATTTATATCTCTGCGGTTGAGGTAGGTGATATTTTGATCGCCAGTTAATAATATTGTTGAAAGAATATATATCCGAATTAAAACGTTGGAAGCGTTCTGGGTCATACATCGTAGTCCCGGTTATTTTTATGTCTCTTCGATCGAGGTACATTGTATTCCGATCTCCAGTGAAGAATGCTGTCAAATATATGTATGTAGCTCGATTTAGTAATGGGGTAAAGTGTCATACGTAACCAAACTTGAATCCTGGTTAAACTTAGCGATTTATCTTATGTAGACCGAAATCAGGTCTCTACTTGAACAGAGTTAGGCGAGCCGATTGGGTTAAGAAATCCCTGTGTAGAAAGATCTATATTTACAATGGTCTTATTCGAAGTTAGGTGTAAACTATGCATTCTCGAGTCGTAAATATTGTTTTTAGATTTGCATTACTTGAAAGCGTGTTACTTTCCCTCGATAGTATGTTGAAAATGTAAAGGATAGCGTAGACCTTTGCTATGTTACAGATCTCAATAGATTACTGTGAAGTTTGGTTAAGTTTTAGTATTTTCCTATGCTGGATAAAAAGGATAGTTTTATATGCTAAGATCTCTGTCGTTTCTCTTATGCTGGAAAATCATGTTCAACCTTGCTGGAATTAGGTAGTGATAGGTCTCTGCTATTTTTACTAGATCAAAAGGTATGTTAGGTCTCTGCACTAGTAACTAAATTCTGTGCCAGCCTAAATACCGGGAAACACTACTTCTTATGAGAAATCCCTATAATTTTGTTGATGATAGTATTGGTTGCAAGGGCTCTCTATAAGAGAGGTTTCGAGGAGGAAAGAAGGAAGACAACTTCAGAAAGTAAGTAATGCTACTACTGATTGTAAATGGTAATCCTCTACTTGAGAATTAATTCAAGCTTTGACTCATCCTTGTGGACGCAGCCTAGAGAGGGGTGAACCACATGAAATTCTTGTCTCGATCCTATGTGTGTTTAAAATGGCATTGTTTTTATGTATATGTTTCGTCGATCTTATGTGTGTTTAAAATGGCATTGTTTTTATGTATATGTTTCGTCAATTACTTCCGTGGTAAATTATTTCTATTCATGTAGTTCATGGGGTTACCATTTAGTTATATCACTATTCGGATTCTGGCGCAATTATGTTTGGCACAAATGGGACAACATCTTCAGCATTCAGGATAGAGATATTAATAGTTAATTGTGAACTAAGGTGTTAGATGAGCTCATAGCAGTAAACTACAATCATAGTGTACTACTGCTATATATATTATATAATAGCTCCAGCTTGGATAAAAGTAAGTTGTGTAATTCATTGCTTAACACTTATGTTATGGAACCTATCGTAATTGTGTCGGGGTAAGAATGACGGACTTTCAATCCTTATTATAAAGGAGTTTAATGATAAGTCTTAGGGATATTTTAATGTTGTGGAGTTCCAATAAGAAGACGTGAGTTGTGTTAATCCATTGGATTGTACAAAATGTTTGTATGGATTGTGAAATCTTCGTCATCATATTTATGTTGGAATATAACAAAAGAAGTGAGTATGGAACCTATAGGTAGAAGATGAAAGGAATTATTGTATAAAGTGTTCCTTATAGCTTATGACGATGTATTCTAGTGTAGAATGTTTCATTGGTAGATGTGATGATGCATAATGAATATTCCCATTTATTACTCGCCATTTCACTCATAGAAGTAGCTAAGAAATTTTAAAATTCTCTACCTTAGTAATTAACAACATAAATGGGTATGTTCCAAGTGGTATCAGAGCCAGGTTTTGTTCCTGGAAACTTTTTTTTTAAAACTAAATTTTATTAGATGAGTCTCAAGCTTAGTAAGTAGTCACACAATGGTTAAATGGTTATTATGAAAGAATATAACAGGTTGTTGGATGAAGACTAGGAATTATGGATATGATAGAAGAATCCTAATATTTTGTGATTGATTAAATACGAAATCTTTTTAAAACATAAAAAAAAGTTATAGAGAAAATAATCTTTATATGATGTTAATGAATCTATATGCAAACTAACCGCTTAAATTATGATACTGACATATTGTTTATTAACAGATTGGACCTCAGATTCACAATAAGAATATTGAAGAGTATACATTCATATATCACGGTGAATTGGAACAGATGTATGAATTATCGAAGGAGCATGTGTGTAATGACTATGGGATGAATGTGTTCAACTATTGAACAATTGAAACAAATAATTCTTTCTCTTTTATATTAACATTTCAGGAAGTGATTTTTACTACGACCGATTACATGACCAAGGAGGAACGTTGGTTACAAAAGCACCTATACAGATAAGTTGAAACGCTCAGAAATGGTCACATTCTGTGGAACTTGCGGAAAGACAAGGATGGGATATAGTAAGATCAATGACTCATAAAGAGGTTTGATGTTGAGTCGGAAGGGACTATGAAGCATCATGGTTACTTATCCTTTATAGTACGGTGTTGAGGGAGAAATCTGGAGCAACATGACTATTAACATATTAAAGAGGTTTGATGTTGAGTTGGGAGGGACTCTGAAGCATCATGGTTACTTATCATTTATAGTACGGTGTTGAGTCGGGAGCACTCTGGAGCATCATGACTATTAACCTATTAAAGAGGTTTGATGTTGAGTCGGGAGGGACTCTAAAGCATCATGGTTACTTATCCTTTATAGTACGGTGTTGAGTCGGGAGCACTCCGCAGCATCATGACTATTAACCTATTAAAGAGGTTTGATGTTGAGTTGGGAGGGACTCTAAAGCATCATGGTTACTTATCTTTTATAGTAGGGTGTTGATTCAGGAGGACTCTAGAAGAATCATGACTATTAACCTATTAAAGAGGTTTGATGTTGAGTTGGAGGGACTATGGAGCATCATGGAATTTTAAAGCAACTGTGGGGACGCCCAAGTTGTATGAACATCCTGAAGAGCACCGATAGGAGGTATACCTAAAATTATATAATAAAGTGAAAGGGTACCATCCTCGTGTTGGATGGGCATGTTATAGTAACAAGTCGTGTGGAGGCTCGGGAAACCTCAAAAGCACACGTAAAGGGATCTTGGATTGCACCGTAGTATAAGACCACGGTCCCTGGAAAGGTATTATTAATGATCGCTGAAATATGATTGAGATCAATACCATGGGTGTGTCTTATACTCACAGATTTTACTACCTATATATATCTAGTACTATTACAAATATGATTTTTTGTTATGTTATCCTTACATTATGTGTAAAGTTATTTTACAAAACCTACAAAAAGGGCTAGTGGATAAACAGTATGGCTATTATGCGTGAATAATAAATACAGACAAATTATTTGGTGTTGAGTGAATACACTCTGGATCACCTCGACTATTCTAAATCAGTGTTGAGCATAAGCTCTGGAGCACACAGATTAATTTTATACGTGTTAGGCATAAGCCCTGGAGCACATGGACTACTTTATGATATGTTTTGATTAAATTAACAGTCTACACCCTGGGAGCATTAAATTTGTGTATGCTTGTGATAATAAAGCATAAACAAAAGTTAAAGGTTTCCATGAATTACAGTTGTTGTGTTGCACAAAAGAACAGGTTACGAGTGATAACAACTGCAGAAATCATGGGAACTTGAAAATGATCAAAACATAGATGACAAAGAAAGCAAAGATGGAAGCGAGAACGGGAGACAATTGCTGAACACTGAGGACGGTGTTATTCTAAAGGGGAGGAGTATGTAACACCCCTCCTTTAGCAACCTAATGTAAATAAATTGTGGTGAATGTATCTATGTAAATGGCCTTGGTGAGGAGCTCGAGCCCAAGGCCCAACCAGTGGAACCCGAAAGTGTTATATGTTAGTTCTTAAAATGAAAATGTTAGCGGAGAGTTAAGAGACTAAAGTAGAATGCAACGAAAGAAGTGATGGAGGCAATTAAGCGACGGAAAAATGAGTCCACTAAAGAAGAGAGGAGGTAATTAGTAAGGTGACATGAGAGATTTAAAGATGACAAAGGTTGAGGATTTTGGATACTCATCGCAGCCTTCTAAAGAGTTAAGGGATAGCTCGCAATATGAAGGTAGTTATGACTAAGTAAATCCTATGATAGAAACAAACCTAAGGAACATATATGTAAATCCATTTGTGGGAAGATGGAGTTCTGCGCCTAGGAAAGAGGGTTACATCCTTTCTGTCTTTATAGATCCATATATATATATATATATATATATATATATATATATATCGAAATATTTATATAGATATATATAACATTAATGTATATATCTTGATTTAAATTTCCAAATTCTCCCATTGATAATTAGGAAGAAGATTTTTACTAAGCATTGGCACACTCCCAAAAGGAAAAGAGCTAGTACATACATATTAATTATAGGGGACACCTTTACTTGGTAAAGGAGAGATTATATATATATATATATATAGTTGTACACACTAAGGCCTTCATAGAAGCGAAGATTTACCAATACTTTAAGTGTTAGTTGCTTAATCATGGAGAATGAAAGGTATGCTAGATATGTATACCTTTATTAAAACAATAATTATATGTTTATATAATCGGTGGTCTTGGCAATTAAATGATTCTTGCATAAACTTTACTTGTTGGTGCGCATTGTTAACTGCTACTACGAAGGAGTAGGGCATTTTTCCTTAATTTACAGAAGTAAGCTCATTTAAATGAGTCAGTTGTTTGGTGCGCATTATTGATTGCCACTACGAAGGATAGTGATGGAGTATCCTAGTCGTTTGTTTTTTATGGAGTAGGGAAGTAGGAAAACTGGAGACACCACTCGGCGAGCGTCTTCTTAGATGGGATCCTCCTTGACGCTTGGCAAGCAGTGTAGACCGATACAAAGGCTGGGTGCATGCTATATAGTAGCAGCACCCTCTAGAGAAAAAGGGGGAAAAAGGGGATGGGGCAACTCGTAAGAACTTAAACCCTATCACACTCTTTATTTTTATTTTCTTTAAGCTTTATAAGTTCTAAATTCGCAGTTGGGGAGGAGAGCAGTATCCGGAACGCGTACAAGTAAATAGAAAGGGATAGAGACTAGCGAGATCCCTATATGGACTTTCCTGTTGAAGTTTTTGTTTGATATGCTGTTGAAGTTTTTGTTTAATATGCTGCCGAAGTTTTAGCACTGTCTAAATGTCTGTTTGATATGCTGCTGAGGTCAAAGCCCTGTCGAAATTTCATTTTTATATGCTGTTGGATTAATAGTTCCTATCGATTTCTATTTTCTTATGTTTCCTGGAATCGTATCGTTGTTGAAATCCCCATTGATTCGTTGTCCCGGAAATCATATGGTTTCCGTGGAAATATTCAATCTCTATGATTGCGTGGAAAACTGTGCATTACCGATGCAAGAAGAAAGGTCGCTGGTGTGTTTTCCTATATGTTATCTTTATATTTTTCTTTGCATTTACCTGTGGGAGGAACGCATGCAGAAGGAAGATCGCTGGTTTGACTTCCCATAAATTGCTCTTATATTTTTTATATCTCTGTTTCCATTATTGCAGAGTATTTGCTTAAACCCATGCTTAGGTGCTTTACAAAGATAAAGGGTCAGCCCCTTTGGATTCCAATTCCGCCTTATTATCGAAACTGAAGTTAAGCCTTTATTTTTGTTGTAGATTAGAGATGGGATCTCTGTATGAATGTTCGAAGCTCAGTTTTACTTTTGTTTTAGATCGGAGTAGAGTCTCTGCAGGAGCTGTTGTAGATTAGTAATGGGGAAAAACTCTGCAAAACTGTACATATCAAGCCTGCGGATGGTGTTGAGAGGATGGGACCAAGGAGCAACAAAGCTCGGTGGTAAACGAACTATGCAACAAATAATTTCTGCCCTGGTTATATTTATATCTTTGCTGTTGGGGTAGGTGATGTTTTGATCGCCAGTTAATAATATTGTTGAAAGAATATATATCCGAATTAAAACGCTTGAAGCGTTGTGGGTCATACATCGAAGTCCCGGTTATTTTTATGTCTCTGCGATCGAGGTACGTTGTTTTCCGATCTCCAGTGAAGAATGCTGTCAAATATATGTATGCAGCTCAATTTAGCAAGGGGGTAAAGTGTCATATGTAACCAAACTTGAATCCTGGTTAAACTTAGCGATTTATATTATGTAGACCGAAATCAGGTCTCTACTTGAACAGAGTTAGGCGACCCGATTGGGTTAAGAACTCCCTGTGTAGACAGATTTATCTTTACAATGGTCTTATTCGAAGTTAGGTGTAAACTATGCATTCTCGAGTCGTAAATATTGTTTTTAGATCAACATTACTTGAAAGCGTGTTACTTTCTCTAGATAGTACGTTGAAAATGTAAAGGATAGCATAGACCTTTGCTATGTTCCAGATCTCAATAGCTTACTGTGAGGTTTGGTTAAATTTTAGTATTTTCCTATGCTGGATAAAAAGGATAGTTTTATATGTTAAGATCTCTGTCGTTTCTCTTATGCCTGAAAATCATGTTCAACCTTGCTGGAATTAGGTAGTGATAGGTTTTTGCTATTTTCACTAGATCGAAAGGTATGTTAGGTCTCTGCACTAGTAACTAAATTCTGTGCCAGCCTAAATACCCGGAAACACTACTTCTTATGACAAATCCCTGTAATTTTGTTGATGATAGTATTGGTTGCAAGGGCTCTCTATAAGAGAGGTTTCGAGGAGGAAAGACGGAAGACAACTTCAGAAAGTAAGTAATGCTACTATTGATTGTAAATGGTAATCCTCTACTTGAGAATTAATACAAGCTTTGACTCTTCCTTGTGGACGTAGCCCAGAGAGGACGTAGCCCAGAGAGGGGTGAACCACGGGTGAACCACGTGAAATTCTTGTCTCGATCCTATGTGTGTTTAAAATGGCATTGTTTTTATGTATATGTTTCGTCAATCTTATGTGTGTTTAAAATGGCATTGTTTTTATGTATATGTTTCGTCAATTACTTTCATGGTAAATTATTTCTATTCATGTAGTTCATGGGGTTACCATTTAGTTATATCACTGTTCGGATTTGGGCGCAATTATGTTTGCCACAAATGGGACAGCATTTTCAGCATTCAGGATAGAGATATTAATAGTTAATTGTGAACTAAGGTGTTAGATGAGCTCATAGCAGTAAAATACTATCATAGTGTACTACTGCTATATATATTATATAATAGCTGCATCTTGGATAAAAGTAAGTTGTGTAATTCATTGCTTAACACTTCTGTTATGGAACCTATTGTAATTGTGCCGGGGTAAGAATGACGGACTTTCAAACCTTATTATAAAGGAGTTTAATTATAAGTCTTAGGGATATTTTAATGTTGTGGAGTTCCAATAAGAAGACGTGAGTTGTGTTAATCCATTGGATTGTACAAAATGTTTACATGGTTGTGAAATCTTCGTCATCATATTTATGTTGGAATATCACAAAAGAAGTGAGTATTGAACCTATAGGTAGAAGATGAAATGAATTATTGTATAAAGTGTTCCTTATAGCTTATGATGATGTATTTTAGTGTAGAATTTTTCATTGGTAGATGTGATGATGCATAATGATTATTCGCATTTATTACTTGCCATTTCACTCATATAAGTAGGTAAGAAATTTTAAAATTCACTACCTTAGTAGTTAACATAAATGGGTATGTTACAAGTGGTATCAGAGCCAGGTTTCATTCCTGGAAACTTTTTTTTTAAACTAAATTTTAGTAGATGAATCTCAAGCTTAGTAAGTATTCACACAATGGTTAAACGGTTATTATGAAAGAATATAACAGGTTGTTGGATGAAGACTAGGAATTATGGATATGATAGAAGAATCCTAATCTTTTGTGATTGATTAATCACGGAATCTTTTTAAAACATAAAAAAAAAGTTATAGAGAAAATAATCTTTCTATGATGGTAATGAATCTATATGCAAACTAACCGCTTAAATTATGATACTGACATGTTGTTTATTAACAGATTGGAACTCAGATTCACAATAAGAATATTGAAGAGTATACATTTATATATCACGGTGAATTGGAACATATGTACGAATTATCGAAGGAGCATGTGTGTAATGACTATGGGATGAATGTGTTCAACTATTGAACAATTAAAACAAATAATTCTTTCTCTTTTATACTAACATTTCAGGAAGTGATTTTTACTACGACCGATTACATGACCAAGGAGGAACGTTGGTTACAAAAGAACCTATACAGATAAGTTAAATTGCTCAGAAATGGTCACAATTAGTGGAACTTGCAGAAAGACAAGGACGCGATATAGTAAGATCAATGACTCATAAAGAGGTTTGATGTTGAGTTGGGAGGGACTCTGAAGCATCATGGTTACTTATCCTTTATAGTACGGTGTTGAGTCGGGAGAAATCTGGAACAACATGACTATTAACATATTAAAGAGGTTTTATTTTGAGTCGGGAGGGACTCTGAAGCATCATGGTTACTTATCCTTTATAGTACGGTGTTGAGTTGGGAGCACTCTGGAGCATCATGACTATTAACCTATTAAATAGGTTTGATGTTGAGTTGGGAGGGACTCTGAAGCATCATGGTTACTTATCGTTTATAGTACGGTGTTGAGTCGGGAGCACTCTGCAGCATCATGACTATTAACCTATTAAAGAGGTTTGATGTTGAGTTGGGAGGGACTTGAAGCATCATGGTTACTTATCTTTTATAGTAGGGTGTTGAGTCAGGAGGACTCTGGAAGCATCATGACTATTAACCTATTAAAAAGGTTTGATGTTGAGTCGGAGGGACTATGGAGCATCGTGGAATTTTGAAACAACTGTGGGGATGCCCAAGTTGTATGAACATCCTGAAGAGCACTGATAGGAGGTATACGTAAAACTATATAATAAAGTGAGAGGGTACCATCCTCATCTTGGATGGGAATGTTGCAGTAATGAGTCGTGTGGAAGTCCCGGGAAACCTCAAAAGCACACGTAAAGGGGTCTTGGACTACACCATAGTATAAGACCATAGTCCCTGGAAAGGTATTATTAATGATCGCTGAAATAGGCCTGAGATCAATACCATGGGCGCGTCTTATACTCACGGATTTTACTACCTATATATATCTAATACTATTACAAATATGATTTTTTGTTATGTTATGCTTACATTATGTGTCAAGTTATTTTACACAACCTACAAAAAGGGCTAGTGGACAGACATTATGGCTATTATGCGTGAACAATAAATACAGAAAAAATTATTTGGTGTTGAGTGAATACACTCTGGATCACCTCGACTATTCTAAATCAGTGTTGAGAATAAGCTCTGGAGCACACAGATTAATTTTATACGTGTTAGGCATAAGCCCTGGAGCACATGGACTACTTTATGATATGTTTTGATTAAATTAATAGTCTACACCCTGGGAGCATTAAATTTGTGTATGCTTGCGATAATAAAGCAGAAACAAAAGTTAAAGGTTTCCATGAATTACAATTGTTGTGTTGCACAAAAGAACAGGTTACGAGCGATAACAACTGCAGAAATCATGGGAACTTGAAAACGATCAAAACAGAGATGACAAATCAAGCAAAGATGGAAGAGAGAACGGGAGACAATTGTTGAACACTGAGGATGGTGTTATTCTAAAGGGGAGGAGTATGTAACACCCCTCCTTTAGCAACCTAATGTAAATAAATTGGCGTGAATGTATCTATGTATATGGCCCTGGTGAGGAGCTCAAAGCCAAGGCCCCACCAGTGGAACCCGACAGTGTTATATGTTAGTTCTTAAAATGAAAATGTTAGCAGAGAGTTAAGAGACTAAAGTAGTACGCAATGAAAGAAGTGATGGAGGCAACTTAGCGACGGACAAATGAGTCCACTAAAGAAGAGAAGAGGTAATTGGTAAGGTGACATGAGAGATTTAAAGATGACGAAGGTTGAGGAATTTGGATACTCATCGAAACCTTCTAAAGAGTTAAGGGATAGCTCACAATATGAAGGTAGTTATGACTAAGTAAATCCTAGAATATAAACAAATCTAAGGAATATATATGTAAATCCATTTCTGGGAAAATGGAGTTCTGCGCCTCGAAAAGAGGGTTACATCCTTTTTGTCTTTATAGATCCATATAATATATATATATATAACATTAATATAATATATATATATATAACATTAATGTATATATCTTTATTTAAATTTCCAAATTCTCCTATTGATAATTAGGAATAAGACTTTTATTAAGCATGGGCACACTCCCAAAAGGAAAAGAGCTAGTACGTACATATTAAGTATAGGGGACACCTTTACTTGGTAAAGGAGAGTATATATATATAAATATATAGTTGTACACACTAAAGGGCCTTCATAGAAGGGAAGATTTACCAATACTTTAAGTGTTAGTTGCTTAATCATGGAGAATGAAAGGTATGTTAGATATGTTATACCTTTATTAAAACAATAATTATATCTTTATATAATCGGTGGTCTTGGCAATTAAATGATTCTTGCATAAACTTTACTTGTTGGTGCACATTGTTAACTACTACTTCGAAGGAGTAGGGCATTTCTCCTTAATTTACGGAATTAAGCTCATTCAAACGAGTCACTTGTTTGGTACACATTATTGATTGCCACTACGAAGGATAGTGATGGAGTATCCTAGTCGTTTATTTCTTATGGAGTAGGGAAGTAGGAAAAGCGGAAACGCCACTTGGCGAGCGTCTTCTTAGCTGGGATCCTCCTTGATGTTTGGCAAGGAGTGTAGGCTGATACAAAGGCTGGGCGCATGGTATATAGTAGCAGCGCCCTCTAGAGCAAAAGGCGGAAAAAAGGGATGGGGCAACTCATAAGAGCTTAAACCCTGTCACACTCTTCATTTTTGTTTTCTTTAAGCTTTATAAGTTCCAAATTCGCAGTTGGGGAGGAGAGTAGGATCCAGAATGCATAGAAGTAAATAGAAAGGGATAGAGACTAGCAGGATCCCTCTCTGGACTTTCCTGCTGAAGTTTTGTTTAATATGTTGTTGAAGTTTTTGTTTGATATGCTGTTGAAGTTTTTGTTTAATATGCTGCCGAAGTTTTAGCCCTGTCTAAATGTCTCTTTGATATGATACTGAGGTCGTAGCCCTGTCGAAATTTCATTTTTATATGTTGCCGGATTAATAGTTCCGATCGATTTCTATTTTGTTATGTTTCCTGGAATCGTATCGCTGTTGAAATCCCCATTGATTCGTTGTCCTGGAAATCATATGGTTTCCGTGGAAATATTCAATCTCTGTGATTGCGTGGAAAACTATGCATTACTGGTGCAAGAAGGAAGGTCGCTAGTATGTTTTCCTGTATGTTATCTTTATATTTTTCTCTGCATTTACCTGTGGGAGGAATGCATGCAAAAGGAAGATCGTTGGTTTGATTTCCTGTAAATTTCTTTTATATTTTATATATCTCTGTTTCCATTGTTGGAGAGTATTTTATTAAACCCATGCTTAGGTGCTTTACAAAGATAAAGGGTCAGCCCCTTTGGATTCCAATTCCGCCTTATTATCGAAACTGAATTTAAGCCATTATTTTCGTTGTAGATCAGAGATGGGATCTCTGTATGAATGTTCAAAGCTCAGTTTTACTTTTGTTTTAGATCGGAGTAAAGTCTCTGCGGGAGCTGTTGTAGATTAGTAATGGGGAAAAACTTTGTGAACCTGTAGATACCAAGCCTGCGGATGGTGTTGAGAGGACGGGACCAAGGAGCAACAAAGCTCGGTGGCAAACGAATTATGCAACAAATAATTTCTGTCCTGGTTATATTTATGTCTCTGCGGTTGAGGTAGGTGATGTTTTGATCGCCAGTTAATAATATTGTTGAAAGAATATATATCCAAATTAAAACGCTGGAAGCGTTGTGGGTCATACATCATAGTCCTGGTTATTTTTATGTCTCTTCGATCGAGGTATGTTGTATTATGATCTCCAATGAAGAATGTTGTCAAATATATGTATGTAGCTCGATTTAGTAATGGGGTAAAGTGCCATATGTAACCAAACTTGAATCCTGGTTAAACTTAGCGATTTATATTCTGTAGACCGAAATCAGATCTCTGCTTGAATAGAGTTAGGCGACCCAATTGGGTTAAGAACTCCCTGTGTAGACAGATCTATCTTTACAATGGTCTTATTCGAAGTTAGGTGTAAACTATGCGTTCTCGAGTAGTAAATATTGTTTTTAGATCTGCATTACTTGAAAGCGTGTTACTTTCCCTAGATGGTATGTTGAGAATGTAAAGGATAGCATAGACCTCTGCCATGTTCCAGATCTCAATAGCTTACTGTGAAGTTTGGTTAAATTTTACTATTTGCGTATGCTGGATAAAAAGGATAGTATTATATGTTAAGATCTTTGTCATTTCTCTTATGCTGGAAAATCATGTTCAACCTTGCTGGAATTAGGCAGTGATAGGTGTCTCCTATTTTTACTAGATCGAAAGGTATGTTAGGTCTCTGCACTAGTAACTAAATTATGTGCTAGCCTAAATACTGGGAAACACTACTTCTTATGACAAATACCTGTAATTTTGTTGATGATAGTATTGGTTGCAAGGGCTCTCTATAAGAGAGGTTTCGAGGAGGAAAGACGGAAGACAACTTCAGAAAGTAATGGTACTACTGATTGTAAATGGTAATCCTCTACTTGAGAATTAATACAAGCTTTGACTCTTCTTTCTGGATGTAGCCCAGAGAGGGGTGAAGCACGTGAAATTCTTGTCTCGATCCTATGTGTGTTTAAAATGGCATTGTTTTTATGTATATGTTTCGTCGATCTTATGTGTGTTTAAAATGGCATTGTTTTTATGTATATGTTTCGTCGATCTTATGTGTGTTTAAAATGGCATTGTTTTTTATGTATATGTTTCATCAATTACTTCCATGGTAAATTATTTCTATTCATGTAGTTCATGGGGTTACCATTTAGTTATATCACTGTTCGGATTCGGGCGCAATTATGTTTGCCACAAATGGGACATCTTCAGGATAGAGATATTAATAGTTAATTGTGAACTAAGGTGTTAGATGAGCTCGTAGCAGTAAACTACTATCATAGTGGGCTACTGCTATTTATATTATATAATGGCTCCAGCTTGGATAAAAGTAAGTTGTGTAATTCATTGCTTAACACTTCTGTTATGGAAACTATTGTAATTGTGTCGGGGTAAGAATGATGGACTTTCAATCCTTATTATAAAGGAGTTTAATTATAAGTCTTAGGGATATTTTAATGTTGTGGAGTTTCAATAAGAAGACGTGAGTTGTGTTAATCCATTGGATTGTACAAAATGTTTATATGGGTTATGAAATCTTCGTCATCATATTTATGTTGGAATATCACAGAAGAAGTGAGTATGGAACCTATAGGTAGAAGATGAAATGAATTATTGTATAAAGTGTTCCTTATAGCTTATGACGATGCATTCTAGTGTAGAATGTTTCATTGGTAGATGTGATGATGAAAAATGAATGTTCCCATTTATTACTCGCCATTTCACTCATAGAAGTAGGTAAGAAATTTTAAAATTCACTACCTTAGTAATTAACATAAATGGGTATGTTACATAAAGGTTGTCTTGTCTTGATCCTCAGGTGCTATCAATATTTGATTGTATCCACTATACCCATCAAGGAATGAGAAATATTGTTTCCCTGATAAGGTGTCTAACACCTGATCGATGAAGGGAAAATGGAAGTAGTCCTTAAGAGTGGCCTTGTTCAGTTCTCAAAACTCAACACAGACACGCCATTTCCCTATGAATTTCTTTGGAACTACCACCATAGGAGAAACTCATTTACTGTTGGAAATTGGGTAAATGAATCCAGTGTTAAGGGGTTGTTGTAATTCATCCTTTACTATATCCTTTAGTGCTGGGTTCATTTTTCTCTAGGGCTGCCTAACAAAAGGTATGTTTGAGTTTGTGTAAATGTGATGGATACAGGTGTCTGGGTGTATACCTTTCATATCGGTATACTCCCATGCAAATGCTCCAGTTTGACTCTTGAGAACTTTTAGTAGTTGTTTTTGCTAACTCTCATCTAAACCTACATTTATATGCATAAATTTGTCAGTACTAACCTCACATGGTATGGTATAGGATCCTAGGTGTTCTTCGATTGCGAAGACACAGGGTGTACTTGTAAATGTTGAGAGGCTCATGTTTCCTTGGAATTCATCTCCAAATATCTGGTCAAGTTGGGAATAAGATTGAGGAAAATCTACACATGTTGTGGAAGAGATAAATTGGTTCAACACGTTCTCGGTATTTTTATCTTGAAGTGCTCGAGAGAAATCACTAACGAGGGAAAGTTCTTCCAAGTTCTCATCTCCAAAAGGACAATTTAACCAAAATAGGTTTTCAGCTATTGGCTGAGCTGGTGGCTATAAAGCTAGTTTTCTTGTAGATAACCCATTAGAGATAATCATCTCTCCATCCCTACATCCTATAAATGCATTGGCAGTAGCCAACCAAGGTCTTCCAAAAATAATGGGGTGACCTTTGGAAGGGTCTTTTGATTCAATGACCATGAAGTCCACGGGATATTCACATGAGGATACTGATAGAGTGATGTCATCTAAAATACCAGTAGGTTGAACCATAGTACGAACTGCTAACTCTACAATCATTGGGGTAGGGTGAAGGAATGGTCCTAAATTGAGATTTTCTAAGACTGTGGTAGTCTTCAAATTGATAATAGCTCCTAGATCAATAACTGTGTTCCCTATGGCGGTGTTATTGATGATAACAGTCACCACAGGGTTCCCTGGGTTTGAATACTTGGGATTCTAGGTTGGTTTGCTATGCAATCTGAAATTTCTCCTATTACATGAATCGTTGGAGGGTCTTTTTGTTTCCTCCCTAGTCTCTTAATACAGAGTTCCTTTATTACCTTACTATAGACTGGGATATCCTTAATGGCTTGTAACAAAGGGATCTTAATGCAAATATTTTTCAATTCGTTAATGATATCGTACTTTGAATAAGTTACAAGTTTTTCTATTACTAGATGCTCCGGATACGGAGGTGATTTTTCCCCTGGAATTACTTCTTTGTGTGGATGGTTGTGTGTTGAAGATTTAGAATAACCACATCTTCATGGATGGCATCATTCAAAACTTCACTAGGTATGTCTTCTTCATTCTCTTCTTGAATATCAACTGATGACTTGGGCTTATCTTGCAGAACTCTTCTAGACCGCAATTGTATCTCATGTATTGGCGCAATTGAAATGACATATGATGGAAGAGGTAACAACCCAATGCTGTTAAGGGCCTCGGTTGGTTTGTTTTTAGGATTCGGTATCGGTTGTGCATGTAATATTGTGGGTCTTGGAGGATTCATGTTCTGGAAATGGTGCGGTTGATTCGGGATAGAGGGTTGTGAAGGAGGTACAAATCCAGGTAGAAGTTGTTGAATATTAGGTGGGTCAGGATAGTTACGCATAGGAGGAGGTGTTTCAGCATAATCTTGCCCTCTCCATCCATCTGGCCATTGCTGTTGTTGAGAATTCTGAGGAGGGTAGTGCAGGGGCCAATTCTGCCAACCTGAAGTATTCCATTGTTGAGGAGGTTGATAAGGATAGTAATAAGGTGGAATTTGTGATGAATATTGATATGATGGTTGATCTTTAGGTTTCCAAGGCCTCCTAGGTATTTCACCAAAATTTCCACTCTTGTATACAGATTGTAATCCAGCCAACGATGGACAATCATTGGTTGGATGTTCTTCTGTACATAGGTGACAGACTGAAACATTATTTAATGGACATTCTCGTTGAGGATGTTTAGTTCTACACTGACAGAAAACACTCATTGTTGCACGCTCTTCATCTTGCCTCTTTCTAGCTTGTAGTGCATATAATTGAGAACCCATGGCTCCTAAGATATCTGTTTTGAAATTTTCCAATAGGTTTCCCAATTCTACCCTTGTAACTCCACTAGGATCGGATGTGTTTCCTTTGGGATTCCTAGCATAAGATTCTCGAAAGTGTCTTCCACCTTTCCCTCTACTCCTAGAGTAATTCCTACATAGTTCACAAATATCTGTAAAAGATTTATGAGAAATGTCTCCTGCTACCATGAGGTTAAGGTTATCTAAGAATTCTTCTGAGATTCCCTTGAGGAAGAGTGTTCTTACTACATCTTCTCGAAGATCACTATACTTGGATTTGTGTAAAACATAGTTAAATCTCTCGTGATAGTCTTCTAGGATCTCATCTTCAAGTTTTTGAATTTTAAAAATATCATTGCGTGAGTCCTTAGGTCTACAATAATCTTGATATTTTTGAAGAAATGCATTCTTCATGTCTTCCCAAGTTCTAATACTAGATTCTCCTAATCCCATGAACCATCGAAGAGAATAATATTTTAATGTGGCAGGAAAGAGTTTTAGATTTTGGCCATCTTGTAGGTAATTATAACTCCTACACAAAATGTCAAACTCGAATAAAAATGTGCTTGGATCCTCACTACTCTTCCCATAAAAGGTTGGTAGCGAGGAGGGAGGGATGTTTTTCATAGTAACATCTTGTCCAATGTCTAAGATATGGAACCTGAAGGTACCTTCAATTCTAACTTCTCAATCTTCTTCATCTTATCGGACATGATCTTCATTTTCATCCCCCATGAAGATTCTATTTCCAAAGAGAGAAAATCTAGGTGGCTCCTTTCTTGGTGAATATGGGATATCCCAACGTTCTGTTTCAGGAAGGGTATTCTTCTTTTTAGGAGGAGAATTACCAGCTATGCGGGAATCCATATTTGGAGGTCCTATTGTTGTTGTATCAATTTGTGAAATAACTATGTTCATAGAACTCTCAAACAGAGTGTCTACTTGTGTAGGATCGACAAAATCTACTAAGTCTGGACCACCTACTATTGAAAAAGTAGTGTCTTTGGGGTTTTGGACTAATGGAGAGTTAAGAGGTCCTGAAGTTTTATCCTTTTGAGTTTTCTCTTGTCTAAGTTCAGTCTCAATATGAGTTTGATGTTCTTCTAGTGGAATTTCTTTATGAATAGATTGTTCTGATGACCCTATGTTTTCCCCTAATTGATTTCCAGAAAGGATTTCCATTGCTTTCCAAGTAGGACTATCCCCTTTAGGTGTCTTTCGATACCTTTGTGTTGAGTTAGTAGTTGGGGTGGCACGCACCCCGTATAGGTTACTAGGAATTTTAGTAAGAGAGCTAGTTTTAATAAATCTACCTTGTGAATTTCTAGACCTATCATGTAAATAAATTCTAACTGCATAACTACTATTGCTGGGTTTTGGGGATGCTTGTTATAACAGATGCGCAGGTTCTTACCACTCGTCTTACCGCTCACCCACCACCAGTCTATTTTCAAAGGAAAGAATAAAACTAAAAAGGAGTTTTACTTATCTATGATTGAATTCTACCTATCTTCTACAACTCCCCGGTAGTGGTGCCAAAATGTTGGGTGTGTGAGCTATCTCAAAGAAAACACCTAATATTTAATTATTATCTGGGGTTGGTAATCTTAGAGTTGAGGCAAAGTATATGCTAAGATAGAATGGCACCTAGGATTTTCGGCTTGTTAGACCTTAAAAATATTTAATAAAGAAAAGATCGAAAGATCTTTCAAAATGAAAAACTGAGTCAAACTTCAGCAAAACAGTAAAAAAACTAAATCAAACTTAATTAAATAGATGAACTAGACTAGTATCAAATCATACTACTCTACTTTATAATTTAATAAAGGACACTGATTGAAAAGCAAACTACTGATTATTAAAAATGGAAACTACCTAATTTCAGATTCTAATCTAAGAATTAGAAAAACAACTGTAAATAAAGTCAAGACCAATCTATGAAATGGATTAATTTGATGATAAATTACATACGCAAAAAGCTATGATAATCAAAGCAAATTACAAACTATTTAATAATTTCAACAACTAATTCAAGAAAAACATCTATTCCCATGTAACAGGAACTGGATTGAATGTATCATAATGGCTTTCAAATGTAATAGCAAAACAAAACGGAAGTAAATCTAATGTAACTTCAATAAAGAGATGTAAACTACAGAGAGACAAATTACAGTTAACTTTAAACATTATGATCTATCTACTATCCATGAGCAAAATAATACGAAACTAATGGGAAATAGAAGCAAGTGGAAAACTTAATAAATATATTTACTTCTGAACTTGATTTGGAAACAAGTAGAAAACTTGATAAAGATATTTATATAGAAGCAAGTAGAAAACTTGATAAAAATATTAATTTAGAAGAAAGTAGAAAACTTGATAAAGATATTAATTTAGAAGCAAGTAGAAAACTTGATAAAGATATTAACTTTTGAATCCAAATATTATTCCATGAACATCTTCGTTATTTATCTAAATGAGAAACTGATCCTAATATTAATGAAGGAAATGATCAAAACTAGAATACTTAAAGAATAAAATGATTAGTTCTGATCCAAACTAAACCTTAAGAGCATGAAGTAAACTAGACTAGGAATAAGACTAATAAGTTCTGAAACAAAAACATATTAGTAAATTAAGTATGGACGACATAATTTAAAAGACAGTTAAAGCAAACCAAGAATGATAACAAGACTTGAATTAAAACTTTAGGGAATGTAAAAAAAGGGCCTAATTATGGTTAAGAATACTAATTAAGAGCAGTAAATATTACAGTAAAGAAAACTAAGAAACTGAATTCAAATTAGCATAAAAACAGTGTAGAAAGGGTAAAAGTCTGAACGACGAACCGAATGCCAGTCTGAACGACAGTCCGAATGACAGTCTGAACGGAGGAAAAAGGAATTAAACTAAGGAAAATGAGAGTTTTGATGATCTTGACGCTAGTTGGCGAATGAAGATGAACCTACAATACAAAGAATCAGTGAGAAGACTTGTTGAGAATCTAAGATAATAGAAAGCAACCTATTTTAATCATTGCTGGAGAGATAAACTATTCCTCTTCTATACTAAAGCAAGATTGAGATGAGAGAACAGAATTAACCTACAGCTTACAGAGAAGAAAGTAATTAAACTAATTATAATCAGAACCAAGCTAGAAACAATAACTAACTAAGTCTGTGTAATTGCAGAAGATTAGAAAACCAACTATCTAATTATAAAAGACTGAAATTAAACTATCCAAATGATACTGTTGGTTGACCATTTGCTAATTCTATAAACACAAATTATGTTAGCAACACAATATAAATTACAGAAAAGAAAGAAATACCATGTACAGGAAAAAAAAATTACATATACAGGAAAATAAACTAACTAGTTGTAGAAAAGAAAATATAGAAAACAAAGACAAAACCTTCGGTTGATGAGGGGCCCTTCCCAAAAACCAGAGATGGAAAATTGAACTGATTAGCTACTCAGAACATCAACAAATTGGAACTTCCATTAACTTGAGAAAATTACAAAATGTCTGCTATCTGCTACAACTTCTACAAACTATCTGCTAATCTAATGATCTTCTCCAACTAAAAACTAATTAGATTCACTGTTTCTATCCACAGGCATCTATTTATAATTTACAATGGATGAGAGGGTCAACGGAGTCGACCTCTTTAATAACAGAGGCATTTATGGATGTAACTGGCTACTTTAAGTGAAGCATGACAACACAGGGAGCATACACCAGGCTTCATGGGGCCAATTCCTTCATGAGGCAGCTGTAGCGTCGATCTTCCTTTGAAGTGGGCAGAGAGGTAGTGTGCTGGCGAACTGAACGAATGGAGGAGAGGGCTATTGGAGCATTGACGCGGGTGAAGCATTGTGATGGCAAGCTAAGCGTGGACGGATGAACTCTTCCAGAACACTGGCGTGAATGGACTTGCGTGATTCCAGGATAAGCGAACGAGAGAACTGGCATGTAGAGTGTTGATGTGGAAGCATGGTGTGCTATCGAGCGTAGCAGGCCTAGGGACAAATCTTCTAGAATGAAACCTCATTAACCATGACCCTTGCATGGCAAACAGAACCCACATGCCCGATCTCGTCTTTAATGGCCCAAAACATACCAACTGTGGATTTCACAGGATGAATGCGAGGCTGAACAACGAACTGAACGCGGTTGAACATTGGAAATATAACGGCAGTTTGAATGAAGGGTCATTTGAAAAATCGCAGCCTGTAAATCAAAACTAGATTCCATGCATGACTAGAAATGTCACTTTAATCATTGATAAATCATAATATAGCGAGATTTGACCAAAATTCATATGATAAAGGAATACATGCATACCTGGTCTGTCTAATGGGATGAATGGCTAAAAGAATAACTTACTATATCACAAATAAGGAAATTAACGCCATTCCGAGCAACTTGATGATAAAAAATAGTGACAAAATGGACACCAACACTAATTGAAAAAATGCAGCCATAATCTAATGATGTACCACCAAAATTAAATTAGCTAAAAGTGAAAAGCATATGGAAATAAGTGAAGTCAAAGCTTTATGAATTTATGCAATAAAACACAATATCAATAGTTTATTTTTAACATATTATAGGAAGCAATTTATTTTTAACATATTATAGGAAGCATGTAAAATTCAAACATGAAAAAAAAATATCATCAATTGGTATAGTTGATTTAAGACACTATTTATTCTTGTAAAAAAAATTTCTGATAGATTTCAATATATCTACAATATTAACATCATTATTGTCTTCTCCACCCACAACTAAAATACTCTGCCAAAATTCCATTAGTGAATTGTCCTTTGAACCAATGGTTGCAGGTGCAATACAATTATCTCTCGGATCCCGAACAAAATTTTTATAAACAAGTATTGTATTTTTATCATTAATTTTTTTATTATACCACGACCATACTACCTCAAGTGGCTTGGTTAACATTCCCATGGAATCGTTCTTGAAATATTCATTACCAAAACAAAACAACCCACTCGATAGAAGTGCAATTTTTTTGAATAATTGCTTAGACATTTTTGTTACTTCTTTCTTCTCCTTGTCATCCCATAATGAAACCTCAAATACACTTGTGACCAATAACAAAAATTTAGGAGTTTGGGCCGAAGTATGTAGTAATTTTTCTTCAATTTCAAATCTGATTTAGACTTTTTTGAGTCATTGTACAAGAAATATTCTAGGTCTAATTTTTTTTTTTCTTCTTTGGACCACTGCAAAAAAGGGAATCCCGTTGTATACAAATATCATATACTACATATTACAAAAGTATTATATACTATATATTGAAAAATGATGAGTGTTCTAATATAAATACTTGGAGAAATTGTGCGTTGCAAATTTCTTCCAATGTCTCGTGTTATTTCTTTAGTTTCCTCCTCTTCTATTTGAGAAAGAAAATTATATTTATTTTCTTAATAAACAAAAAATCCATGTTTGTGTTATTCATTGTATGAATAATGTACCTTACTAATAGCAATGACCCCGCAACAACACATTCTTATATAGATAGACTACCAATGGTACATCCTTTTTTACATGAGAAGCAATAGGGATAGTTGAATTCAATTATTTTGTAGCAAATTATGGCATGGTTAGAGTGTAGAATGAACCTTGGTCAATTCCTGTTGATTCCTTGGTCACTTCCATGTTTGATTCTTCTTCCCAAGAAAGAGAAGTAAAACTTAATTTTTTGTCTACGATCATTTGAGAAGAATCTATTGTTTTTTTGTTATACTTAATATCAAGACGTTCTGTATATGAACCCCTTTAAAAGGGACATATTGCTATTGATTCTATCCCCGTAGGACGTGGTCGGAAATATTTAATTATGATCGAATCTATGGAAGCATTGGTTTATACATTCTTGTTGGTATTGACCTTAGGGTTAATTTTCTGCTACTTTCTTCCAAAACCACCCAAAGTTCCTCATTTAAAATAGCATGAAAACCTGATCCATTATGTGTTTGTGCTGAAATGATTCCTTGGTTGCGATGCTTCTATAAGAATGATAAGAATGTATATTGTGATGGTTATGCAATACCACAGTATTTTATAGATGCATGTACTAGAAGCTTCCATATTTGGGATAATACTTTGATTATTTGAAGTCAACAGTATCAAAGAAAATTGTAATAGAGAATAGAGAATCACTACCTTTGTGAGATCGAACCCACTATACTAGCATCGAATTCTGTTGAGACTATTTTTGAGATGTGTTTGACTCTGGATTCATACCATAAAATAGATTAATTATTGTAACTTGTTTTATAATAAACATTGTCTTCATATGTATTTTCCACGTGAATGTGAACTTACCACTTTATAGTGTATTGTGACATGAGTAGAATATAGAATCTACCTTGTATGTATGATTTTTATACCATATCATCTACTTATGGTGGTTAAGATGTGTTTGATGCTAAATTCATACAACAAAATAAATCATTTAGTGTAATTTGGTTTACCACAAACATAATGTCTTCATATATATTCCCCCCATCAAAATATGAACTGACCAATTGATACTGTATTTTGACATGCATCAACAACATCCATAGGACCTTCATCTATAAGTTGATGAGGCTCTTCAACATTCATAGGTTGAGCATATTCATGATTTAAGAGGACATTATCATAAAGTTAGCATTTTTAATTTGAATTATCAGCAAACAAGAAAAGTGAAAACAATAATGTAATTACTGTATAGTTTTATAAACATGACAAATTTTACCAACCTAGAGTGTTGACAAGTCTCTGATAAAACTTCTTCAGGTATTCTTCCTTATGCATGTTCTCAACAATGTAGGCCAATCTACACTTTTGTTACTACATTATACATTGTAGAATTCTTCCTCTACCATAAACGGAGAGAACCGTTCCACCTCCCACTGCAAAATTTTTGGTAACATTATCCCAAAACGAAATATTTCTTTAATTTTTGAATGGATGTTTAATCCTCCTCCAAACACCAACTTCATCGAGTGAAGGAAAGGGATCCAGTTTCTCATCAACTTTGTTCAGGTCATAAGACATATCCATTGATTTAGATGTTTCTATTTCATCACCTTTTTGTTGTTGATATAGTCCATGCAACACAATGATGGTATTTGATCTGTAATATGTGTTTTTATTTTTGAACCGCCTAACATCCCCAACTCTAAAGAAATGTTCTCTCATTGTATTTTTGAAATGGGTTTTTACTGCAGCAATAACCAAATGGCATTTTAATGGATCACCAGAAAGACATAAACACATCTACCCTCACTTCTGCCTAGCATGTTGAACAACTCTATAACATCATTGCCACTCCAATCAATGACCACATTGCATAAATCTACCACCAATAAATCAATTTCCAATGGCATCATATCTAGTCGGAAGCTTTATAGTGCATGTTTCAATGATCTTGGATAAGATGAAACACATGAAAAATGATAGGATTTTGGAAGGGATCCCGTTTCCATGCCATTCCTTTGCGCTATATACATATCCAGTATGTCCTTAGATGGTTCCATAACACTATTATAATCATCATTGACCTTTCTTTTTGTGCCTTTTACTTGATTTTCAGGTTCATCGTCATCATCTATTTCTTGCATTTCATAGAGGATATAGCCAAGTTTTAGTATGTGGTGTCTTTTCATGCTATACACTTCTACTACATTTCATGTGTGTAGCTTGAAGGATCTGTGGTTATCAACATCATTATTTTCCATGTATGTCGATGTGACTCTACAAACATGTCTATGTGCTTTTATCCTCTTGTAGTGGCCACTTAATCCCTCTATTTTCACCCCTTATTTGACTGAATTACTTAGCCATTCCATGCCCTCTATTATTGCAACTGCTAATTTGTCAAAGTATTTATCCTCCGTTCCCCTCGCACACCTGAAAAAACTTGTTGTGTATTTAGATGTGTTGTTCGGAGTGAAATATGCTTGTGATGTCTTCTTACGTGAACATGCTAGAGCACTATTTCTATAAAGGTAACAAATATTGACCCATTTTTCCATATTTGGTGAGTGGGACACACTAAGGTCAACTTATACTTGAGACTCTTTGCCTTCTCCCTTATGAATATGCTCTTACAGTTTCTCTCGAACACCTGCAAGGTAGATAATAAACATGGGAAACATAAACATTTTTTAGTATATTATAATCAATGCAATTTAAGTATAGAAACTTATCATCCATTGATAAGAAAGTCTATTTCCCCTCCCCGGATTCTTTGGGTCACCAAAATTCTCCCAGTGACACCTAGATTTCAAAATATATGTAATGTACTCTAGCTGAACCCATGTTTTGTTTACCTCATTTTGTTGCTTTCAAAGATTGAATATTGTAGTCACAGATGTGTCAGGGTTTATAATTATAATCACTTCTCTCTGAATTGATCATGGAGACTACTATATAATTTATTTTTCAATATTTCCTTACAAGATTCTATTGTGTGTTTCCCATCAAGAATAAAAAAATGTACATATTCCCTTAAAACATCTTCCTCTCTTACAAGTTCTGCAAAGTTGTATGATGTCTTGGTACCCCCCTTTTCTAAAAGGAATCAACAATCCATCTCTTTGAAATGTGTTTGGATTTCACACCATCAAGTGCATCAATCTAGGCACCCAATTCTCATTGATTGATCTATACTGGGACTCTTCAAGTGCCCATGACACTGATGGATACCAATTTTGAAAACTTTTCCATCAAATAAGAAAGTAGAGGGACATGATTTGTTTTCACCCCCCTGTTTTTTAAAATATTTTTTTCTACCATTTCTATCCTGTCCTCAACTGGAGTCTGTCGTAACGACTTGAAAAGGGACATTTTCATATCCTTGTCCAAATTGTGTGCATACTTGCACCTCCAATATGTAAGGTTCACACCGCAATTTTGATTGATCTCCTTTCTAATATTCATGTTGTGCACAACAAATGATGTTTGTTTTATATGGTATACACATTTCAACATTTTTTTAATCCCATTATGTATTGCATTATAATGTATTAATATGTATGGATTCTTGCCGTAGTTACCCAACTTCCACCCATACATGTACATCAACACATCTTTCCTTTCCACAAAAGCTTGCATAAGGTGTTGTTGATATAATATTCTCTTAAAGGTTCATTGTTCTACAACGCAATATTTAACATCAAACTCATTTTCTTTATCATCTACAACTGATTCAAATTGAATCAGAAGTTCTTGTTCATCCACAACTTTTGAATTCAAAACAATTCCTATGGTTGTCACACTATCCCTTGTCTTAGTATGAACGTATAGGTCCAGGTATCCATTATATGGCTCAGAAACCTCTAGAAACCAGTTTAAATGTGACTCTTCACAAACACTTTTTGAAGAGACTTGAAGCCTAGGTAGAATTATGTAATTTGATCTAAGATGCGCCATTGAAAATCTTGTCAGAAATTTGATTTCAAGACTACTTCGTTCAATTATAACATGATAAATATATAATGGTGCAACAAAAATAACTACAATAAATTTACATGGATGTCTAGAAATATTTACATAAATTACATACAGAAACTCATCGGAAACTAAATCCAAGGAACTTATTTTGGCATCAATGGAAACTATTTTATGTTAAATTATGTCTTAAAATTTGTGGAGCATAGAGGGGCAAATGGCCGAGGAACCTAAGTTGATTTCATTAAACAAAAACAAGTTATACCTGGATTATTCCGGCAGCCAAAGATAACTTTTAGGGGCGAAATTTAGCCCATGGGCTATTTTTCCATGTTTTTTTCCAAAAAAGATTCGCCAATTTGCATTTTTTGAAGCCCCATTTCACCCAATTTTGATAGGGTAAACTTTTTTCACTCTTAAAATTGCCAAATTAGTATATAAACTATATAAAATCCTCAAAAATTGAATTAATTTTATAAAAATATCGCCAAATATTTTATCATTGACATTTTAAGAATTGGTAAGATTCTCCAAGGTTTATACAGTTTTAATTAAGTATGGGTACTTAAAATTATCCCTGCGGCGACAGCTAGGAAAGCACGACATGATAGACCAGACATAAAATCACACCTAAATTTGTAACCGTTTTCACTTTATAAGGTGGAATTTATAATTCAATGATGAGCCCGTGAACCCAATGGTCCACATGACCTCGAATGACTATAAAACAAGAGGAAATGCGCTATGTATTACAACAAGAAAAAAGCACAACCCGTTGCAGTCTCCCAAGAGCATAGTGGTCAAAATGAACTTATCAGAAAGCAACACAGATAATTCACCAAACTTCGTAGTGGTCATATCAGTGCGGCCCATCATAAACCATGTTGCATAAAAACGACGCATAAACTCCCCTCCCCTCAGTGCATAACCTTTTTTAGGGGAATTAAGATTTGCCCCAGGTGACTACTATTTAGGCAGTGTTTTGTAGTATTGTGTTGGAGAAATTTACAACACCGATTTATGGGAGGTATATTTATTTTTTTGTTACTGTTGTCCCTCAGGATGTACCTCGATTAGACATGATGTCTCTTTGTTTTTTCGTACCAACTATAGCTCACCAATGGAGGGAACCCTTAAACAACGAGAGTTACAAATCCTAGTCTGTCACCCGAGATAACTTTCAAATATGGATTAGTTACAAATCCTATGTTGTCACCTGAAGTACCTTTCAAATATGCATGAAAAACTTGACGGGATTTATAGCTAAAATCTGAGGTGCGCTAGGGAAAATCTAGGCCATGAAAGTAACTGAGTGTCAAATTTTTAAAAGGAGTCACAACGATTCCAAAATAAATCAATCTCACAGTAGGGGCAATGGAGGTGCCTTAATCATAACCCGATTCTTGAAAAGAAGAACATCGATGATGAAATACAATTTAACAACAAAGCATGGTTGACTATCCATTTAAAATAATTCAAGAAAACTATTGTAAAATCAGACATGCATAGTAAATTTCTAATCCATGTGACTCAGGAACTCAGATTTATGATAATCACTTTCCTTTTTATCCCCGCACTATAACCTCGACACCGCACCACATTGGAAGTGTCTATAAAAGATTCTATAATAGTGTCTATAAAAGTGTTCCTCTTATACCATAATGTGTAGTGAGAAAGCCTACATTAGTAGTGCATATGCAACTTAAACGATAAAATATGAAGTTTGTACTGCCAAAGACTACATTAATAATATATATGATATATCAGTGATAAAATATGCGTATTGAAGTAGATGATGGAAGAAGAAACAAGGTATACAATGAACATCAATGCTTCATTTAGTCCACACATAATATTTTTTGAAGTAAGAGTAACTATATTAATATATTATGGAAAAATATATAAAACTGGCAGGGCAGGTTTGAATGTCAAAACAATTTAATAGGTCATCCAAAGATTTATGAGCATAAAAAAACATCATCACTTAATTTATTCCACACATAATTTGTTATGAATTAAGATCAACTATATTAATCTATTATGAAAAAAATTATACATATGGAAGAGCATGTATGCATATAAAAAAAAATTAAGTGATCATCCAAAGTTATGAGAATCATAAAACTATTCTGGCTAGTTGGGAAACCATGTCAAAGAGCCACTAGAATGGTTTTAGAAACAATCAAAACTAAACTATACTAGACCTGGGTTTGCGGAAACTGGGAAGGAGTTGGGATTGCACTATTCTACGCCTGAGGAGCCCTATAAGAAGGCTGATTGAAGGATCCACCGATTCGGCCAACCATCCATGTGATGACCTCCATGAGGAAAGCGTTCTCATGTTCCAAGGTCTCTAATAATTGCTTAAGGTGGCGATATTCTTCATCCTTCAGATGCATACCTAGGACCGCCATATATTTTGTGTGCCAATAAAGCTCCAATGTCCTATAAAATTGAGAATTTTAGTATCTTATACAACCCAAGTAAGGAATTGTCGCTTGAACCTACCTTTCAACCTCACCATCTTCATAGTATGCCCTAAATAGTTTCACCTCCTCTTCCAACACATCCATGGTATCCTGCTCCGATGAGAGTTCTATGTGGTAAACATTTGTTACTTCCTTGGAAGCCATGGTCGTGGAATTCGAACGAGCCATAGAAGGGTCGGTATTTCCACCATTGTCTTTAGTAACAACATAAGTGATTCAAATTGGACATGCTAAGACAACAAAATAACAAACATACTTTTTAATCCAGTGAGAGTGAAGCCAGAATCAATGAGTTTCTTCCTTGCTTTATGGTGCTATCTTCCTTGCTATATGGCAATATTTTCCTTTCTTTATGGTGCTTTCTTCCATACCATATGGTCATTTTTGGGTCCATACCTTTCATGGCTTTCTTTCCTAAAATATCACTCTAACCTGATCCCTCTTTGTAGGATCTAGTATTGAAGATGGCCATCATGTCAATGGGTATAATCATCGTCCCTCACGAGCGAGACTTCAAAACCCCCTCCCTTGCGTGTGATATTTCATCTTTTAACAAGATTGATGATCCTCCATTGCTCACCCACCCACTAACTTTTCTATAGAACGATGAGCATCCACTGCTCAACACACATGAGGATCTTGTATTCTCTATCCACATGAGCCTCATTCATAGAATACATCACATCCAAGGAATCGCCGATTCTTATTATTCCACACATAATTGAAAATAAGTGTATTCATACAGTAATAAGAAAGTATTTACATTGCATCATATCATAGATATATTTATACAACTATTTTATTTTAAATAACAATTAAGACTACTACCATAACTGTACAACTCAAAGTACATGAGAACACCTACAAGGTGTAATTTAAAACATCATAATTAAGGTCCAACATATTATCCAAAATACAACTTAAATGGTAATTTTAAAAACCTACTTAAAGTTTCTATGTTCATAAAATTATGAATAATACTGCACAGGGAGTAAAATTAGTATTTCTCCATCTCATCCTTAGGGTAAGCTAAAATAGTATGTTGAGCTAAGAATCCATTGGCCTCTATCCATATGAACATCCATACCACTCTAGACATTATACTCCATCTTCTCTTGTTGCACCTTGTGGGAATGGACCCATGCCCCTTCTCCTCCCAGAGGTCTAAGGGATTTCCCATGCTACTTCTCCTCCCAAAAGTATAAGGGAGTATACATGCTACTCATTCAAATGGAGAAAGTGTGGGAAGGGCTAGTGATCCTTGACTCTTCCTCCCCAATACTTCTAGAGCTAGAGGAAGGGCCAACTTCTCACTCAAATTAGAAGGGCCTTCCCCTCACATGTCCTAAACATTTTTCCTCATCACTTTAACCATAAAACTATGAGTGTCTCCACTCCTCATAAAAATTTTATAAGGGAGTTCCCATCCTACTCATTCTTATGGAACAAGTGTACAAAATGGGTACTACTCCTTGATTCTTCCATCCAAAAAATACCAACATGAGAAAAAGGAAATTTTCTTGTCTGAATTACAAGATTTTGAGAAAGGGTCCATGCTCCTTCTCCTCCCAAATTTCTGAGGGAGTGCCATGCTAATCATCCAAATTGATGAAGCATGGGAAAGGTATAGTCCTCCTTGCGTATTCCTTCCAAATATTACTATAGAGAGAGGAGGGGAAAACTGCTCAATCTAATTAAAAGAGTTTGATAAAGGGCCCATGCTGCTTCTCCTCCTACATCCAAAACATTCATCCTTTTCACTATAACTATGAAAGGGTGAGAAAAATCCAGTGATCCTTCTCCTCCTCACTCAATTTCAGAACTGTGAGGAAGGGCCAATGTAATTATAGTAGGGTATGAAAGAGCCATGTTGAGCTAAGAATCCATTGGAATCTATCCATATGAACATTGATCCCACTCTAGACATTATACTCCATCTTCTCTTGTTGCACCTTGTGGGAAAGGACCCATGCTCCTTCTCCTCCCAAAGGTATAAGGGAGTTCACATGCTACATCTCATCGCAAAAGTCTAAGGGAGTTCCCATGCCACTCATTCAAATGGAACAAGTGTGGGAAGAGATAGTGATCCTTGACTCTTCCTCCCAAATACTACTAGAGATAAAGGAAGGGCCAGCCACTCACTCAAACTAGAAGGGCCTTCCCCTCACTTGTCCTAAACATTCTTCCTCATCACTCTAACCATAAAAGGATGATATTCTCCACTCGTCATCAAACAATTCTAAGGGAGTTCCCATGCTACTCATTATTATGGAACAATGGTGTGAAATGGTTACTGCTCCTCGATTCTTCCACCAAAAAATTACGAAAGTGAGAAAAAGGCAAGTTTCTCACCCGAATTACAAGAGTTTGAGAAAGGGGACATGCTCCTTCTCCTCCCAAAATTTTGAGGGAGTTCCATGCTACACATCCAAATGGAACAAGCATTAGAAAGGGCTAGTGCTCCTTGAGTCTTCCTTCCAAAGATTAATAGAGTGAGAGAGGGGCCAACTGTTCAATATAATTACAAGAGTTTGAGAGAGGGTCCATGCTCCTTATCCTCCTACATCTAAAACAGTCATTCTCGTCACTCTAAATATGAAAGGGTGAGAAAGGACCAATGTTCATTCCCCTCCTACATCCAAAACAATCATTCTCATCACTCTAAATATGAAAGAGTGAGAAAGGACCAATGCTCCTTCTCCTCCTTACTCAAATTTTAGAAGTGTGAGGAAGGGCTAATGTAATTAGAGTAGGGTATGAAAGAGCCATGTTCAGCTAAGAATCCATTTTCCCCTATCCATATGAACATCACTAGTAGAAAAATGGGTGATAAATGACCAGGTGACCAAAAACGTTGGTCAGAATGCGAAATAAATCACTAAACCACAAAAAAACATTGGTCACCATAGTGGTCTTAAATGAAATATGACCAAATTTGAGCAATCTTAAGTGATTGCAACTAAAAATGACTAAAATAAATGACTATTTTAGTCATGAGATAAAAAAAATGACTAATTTAGTCATGGGATGAAAAAATATGACTAATTTAGACATGAGATAAAAAATATGACTAGACAATCTAAGTTAATAATTATATAAGATATCATAATTAATTATCAAATATTTATGTATACATCACACACAAATTAAGAGTGTCTTTATATAATATAATATAGGATTATATATATATATATATATACGTCTCTAGATATGTCAATATTGTAATTAATGTAATAGACCTAATTAGTTTGCAATGACTAATTTATAGTTTGCATTAATGACCAGAAAAGGAAGAATTCTCCATGATATTTAGCATGCTCCATTTACTTGGTAGTATAGTGTTGATGCTCAACATCAACAAGATTCTTATGTGTCAAAACATGACACCATAGGAGAACATATTGAACGTTTTTCAAGATCATTCCATATGTACCATCACATCCAATTTCATTTTCTTATCATGTCCATATATTATTTTGTCATTTTTTCTTTCATATTATCCATTCGATAGATACACCAAGTTGCATCATGTACGTCATCATAATGTGGTTGAGTCGAGTCTTGGATGTTTTTTTCCTTTCCCTTTGGGAATCGCCATGTCATAAAATTGGTTTCATTGTGTTCGGCTTGTTGTACTAGTCATGTTCATATTTTGTTTGAACAAAACCCTCATCATTCGACCCACTTGGTAGTGTGTTAAAGTTTCGACAAGTTCATGCATTTTGCATCATGTTAGCTAAAAATTGTCAATTTCACAACCTCCATTAATTCTCCATATCCATCCATTCATTATGGTTCTCCTTACGCTTTAGTTCACAAAGTTATAGAGTCCCCTTGGGTCCCTCCCCTACAAAAAATCACCAATATCCTCCATTTTGAAAAGAAAAAAACATCCTCCCTTTTTGTAAAATTCCATTCATTCCCATCTCCTTGAATAAAAATATTAATAGTTTTAATGTTGTCATGTTCCCATTTTTTTCTATGGTCCATGGGGGTGATTTTGGCCTAAGTCACTTATGCATTAACTAATTAATCAATGGGTGAATGTGGATATTGACTTATGGAATATGCCTAGGGGTGAATTTGTGGATTTAAATTGATAAGATGGCCCCCCCATAAAGATATTAATCTCAAAACTAAGTACTAAGGCGATTTATGAGTTAATTGGGGAGTTTTGAGCCAGACCTATAGTTTAATTAATATTTAATGGTTTTGAATTTTGAAGTAAGGAATAAATTATTTTATTAATTATCCTCACTTATTAATATTTTGGAAAGTGGATGATGTGTAAAAGGCTAGGAGGGCGTAATAGGGTCAAGGTGGACCTCACCTACCCAAGTCAAGAAGATAGAAACATCTATATGTCATCCAAAAGCGAGAAAGAAGGAAAAATAGGCAAAAGATGGAGAAAAAAATAGGAAAAAGCAAGGAGGGTGCTTTTGCTGAAAAGGATAAAAGGAATGTCAGAGAAAAGCAGGAAACAAAGGGATGGAAGTTTCCAAATGAAGGAAAGACACAAATCTAAAGGAACGGAAGGCTATCCACTCATGGGTGACCCAGTCTCATAGGTCACCAAGCCAAGTAACTTGCTCAATAGGTCAACATGAATTCTATAAAAGAATGTTTCCAACTCCCATTCAGAAGGTTTTATCATTTGTGAAATTTGCTTGAAAGCTCTGAGCTTCTCTAGTGTTGAGAGATGTGCCTCAACAACCTTAGGATATGTGCCCCAAGTTCTTGACAGGTATCCAGCCTCTTCCATACGTTCATGTTGCTGCTGATCAAATGTTCATCAGCCATACTTGAAGATTGTGTAGCCATCAGAAGAGAATCCATTACCCAGAAGTGCTTGAAGAGAAGACATTGGGAGATCACTACAAAAAGAGGATGTCATTACTAAACGGGGAGCTGAGAATCCCTCAAAGAGCCCAGTGCACCATTGCACTCAAGTATTTTGACCTGTAGTAGCTCATATCAGTCCCATACTGATATTCTGACCCTTCTACCTTTCTCCAACCCTTTCCCATACTGATAGTCTTTCCTCCCCTGTGGGGGAAAGACTAGTAGATCCAGTGGGGAGAAAACTCCCAGTCTTCAATAAGGAGTCTAGTTCATCTTAGAGAAGGTGTGCGCATACCATGAGATATGTTTTTCACATGTAGAAGCTCATCACTCAGATATATCAGAGATCAGACCCTTCTACCCTTCCTTTACCTTACTTTACCTATTGTTGCACAAATCCATACAAATTTGAGAACCAAAGTTTGTTCCTACCATCCTTGAGCAGTGAAGCAATACCCCTTACTTACACCCTGCTCACCTTATAGAAAATTGTTAAAATTTACTACTTACAAGTCTGATCAAATTGGAGTTTGGAGTTAGTATTTTGGCCAATGCTTGGTTGGAATATTACAGTGGTATTAGATCTCTTTCCTCTACTCTTGTGGAAAGAATACACTCAATTCAATGAAATTGTAGCCATGTCAATGTTCAGTGAAGAAGACTCTTCCTTCGATGATGATTTTATGAGAAATATGATGAGCAATATGAAGAGTATTGTAGATAGTATGAGGATGAAAATATCCAAGAAATACCTTCTACAAGTATCTCCCATGAGATCATAGTTGGAAGGAGAGACTATGGTTATTCTTATAGCCATATGGATGGAAATTTTGCATGTTCCACAGTCAAAGATCAACCTGCTTATGAAGAGAGAATAAAAACAGTAGATTCAGCTTCGTTGGATGTATGTATTTCACAATTCATGAGATTTTTTGGATTGTCTTCAAGTAGGGCCTCCAAGAATATTGATCCTAATACAACAAAGGAGGAAGCTTCATCATTTTGGGAGAATCAAGACCCAAAAACAAATCATGAGGTTGTTGACAAAATGGAAGAAGTATCTACTACAAGATTCTATGCTGAGGATATCAAGATCACCTCAGAAGAGATTGGTACTATTAGGGATGCTAAGTCATATTTTGGATCAGATCCAAAAGAAGAACATAAATCAGATCCAAAGTCACCACATGAGATTTACAGGGAAGCAAAAGTTGACACACATCAATTGGATGTGAACTAGGAGAATTGGGGGCAGAACAAGGCACCATAACCCCACCAATTTAAGAAACCCAGAAGCATGATTCAAAGGTATGGACCACATTCATATTTTTGTACTCCTTGGTATCATAATGATGTTGCAGCCACACCAGGGGATAATTATTGGATAAGGGATTCCTTAGATGCCGAGTCTCATAACCTTAGTGATAAGGGTGAATGCAGTAACAAGGTTGACTCACTAGAAGGGTGTTTGCAGGATACTCACATGGTTGGAAGAGCACCTACTGAGGAATGTTTTAAGTATGAGGAAGAATCTAATGATGTGTATTATCATATATATGTGGGAGACATGGAGGTCCCCATTGATGAAGGCGATGTGGAAATATCCATGGAGAAAGAAGAAGGCCTTGTAGCAACAAAAACTGAAAATGAGAAATTGGTGGAAGGCCAAACCACCAACATACCATCACAAGGAGGATAAAATATAACACATGGGAAATTTGTAAATTATGATCTTTAGGTGTCTATATGTTGGTCTGATGGGGAAGCCACTTCTGAGGATAAGATGGACTTGGTTGGACCCCTAGGGGTTGAGACTCATGAATTGGGGAAGGCTAAAAATTGGAGAGAAATCCTTACAAGTGCACCAAAAATGAATGAGAACACCAGTTGCAGCCAAATAACTCATATTGATGATCTTAATTATGAATGTATTGCATCCCCAAGGAAGGTATCATCTTTCATAACTTCAAAAGAATCACCTGAAGTTGATCCTAAGAAGCTAGAAGAAGAGGTGGTTCATCTGCTAGAACCTCATTTCCTTGAAGGGACATTGAAGATGAATGAATGCAAGATCCAAGAAGCTCTTAAAACCCTCAATGAAAACCATGTCTTAATGAATAACCTTTGTTGGAATTTGGGAGAACAGTCTTCGATGCGAGACAGGGAAGAATTTAATAAATCCATGACAAGCATTAAAGAAACTTTCTTAAACCTTCGTTCTGATAGAGATAGTTTGTTGGAGCTTGTAGAGTTGTTTCATGGTGCATCCATGAAGGATGATGAAGAGATCATAAAGCTCAATTATGAATTGATGGCCACCCAAGTTTCTTCGAGAAGCACTCAAAGTGCCCTCCAAGAATCCAAGATAGAAATATTGCAGCTTCATGAAAAGTTTCAAAGACTCCCCCTACCCTCCTACAAAGCATGCAATCAACTTCGTTTGGATGAAAGCATTCTTGATCATAGGGAGGAACCTCATGAGATGGTGGATCATGAGGATCATTCATTTCTATATGTGCTTGAAGAGTGTGCAGAACGATTAGATGAGAACCAAGCACTTGACATTTTCCAAGGGAACTTGAGCTATTCCTTGAAGATAGACACTCTCCCATGGAAGAGTGGGATGAGTGCACCCAATTTGGGCCAGCAAATAACGAAGAAGTTGCAGCCATAATTATGATTACTGAAGGTTGCATAAATGCAAATAAGGTTCACAGTTCTTTCCCACATGTCTTAGATTCAACAACACCAATGAGGAATAAACAGTGGGTGAAGAAATTTTTTCGATTTGTGTGACATGAAAAATAGGAGGATCATGATCTGTCCCTATGGAAAATAGGTCCTACTGCAGAATAGATGGCTGATTATAGCTCATATAAATCAGCAAGCAAGATCTCTGATTCATCCACTGGTAGGATGGATGGAGGCATCACTGAAATGGAAAATCTGGAAGGTAAAAGTTTTATGTTTTGTTGCAAGAAAAATGTTTTTAATATTGCTGATTTTTCTATGGTTTGCAAGTAGCAGAAAAGGCATAATTTGCAGCCATTAGACACTTCCAGTACACATTCACAGAAGGCTCAACTGTATAAAAGCATAATAAAAAATTCTATGATCCAGAGAAATGGAGAGATTCCAATTCGGTATTGGGATCCTAGCATCCTTCAGAATTCCACATTGTTCGGAAGAATGCTGCAAAATCCATGAGATCCTAGCATTCCTTGCGTTGAAAGTTTGTTCTTGATGAAATTTGAGCTTTGGAAAAATCACCATATGCAGTGGGATCCAGGAGGGAAATCCAAATTTCTTTTCTTAATATCTACATTTGTTTAATGGTGGACTAGTTCCTTTCATGGGGAACTTGATGATGGACCAGACTCTTGGGGAAGACATGAGAATCTTATGATCATAGTTGAGCAGTAGTAGCATGATGGACCCTGCAAGATTCAGTTGGGGAGTTTTACAGATGTAGGAAAATGTTGGAGCATGCTTGAGGGAGCATATGTTTCAATTCCATTGAATTGATGGTACCCATGATTCTGATGATTTCTGTTGTGGTGCAAAGAATGGGTTACTACTGTGGTCACCAACAGGATTGAGAGATAGAAAAGTCATAAGTATGCTTGGATGGAATTGCAGTATTAATCCCTAGACTAAATTGCTTGAGGTCAAGCAATCCTGGGAGGGGAGGACTGTCATGTTCCCAATTTTTTCTATGGTCAATGGGGGTGATTTTGGCCTAAGTCACTTAGGCATTAATTAATTAATTAATGGGTGAATGTGGATATTAACTTATGGAATATGCCTAAGGGTGAATTTGTGGAATTAAATGGATAAGGTGCGCCCCCATGAATATATTAATCTCCAAACTAAGTGCTAAGGTGATTTATTAGTTAATTGGGGAGTTTTGAGCCAAGCCTATAGTTTAATTAATATTTAATGGTTTCAAAATTTGAAGGAATTAATTATTTTTATAAATTATCCTCATTTATTAATATTTTGGCAAGTGGATTATGTGTACAAGGCTAGGAGGGCGCAATACATTCAAGGTGGATCTCACCTACACAAGTCAAGAATATAGAAACATCCATATGTCATCCAAAAGTAGGAAAGAAGGAAAAATAGGAAAAAGAAAGGAGGGCGCTATTGCTAAAAAGGATAAAAGGAATGTCAGAGAAAAACAAGAAACAAAGGGATGGAAGTTTCCAAATGAAGGAAAGACATAAAGCTAAAGGAAATCAAGGTTATCCACTCATGGGTGACCCACTCTCATAGGTCACCAGGCCAAGTAACTTTCTCAACAAGTCAACATGAATTCTATAAAAGAATGTTTCCAACTCCCATTCAGAAGTTTTGATCATTTGTGAAATTTGCTTGAGAGCTCTGAGCTTCTCTAGTGTTGAGAGATGTGCCTCAACATTCTTGGGAGATGTTCCCCAAGTTCTTGAAAGGTATCCAGTATATTCCAAAGGTTCATTTTGCTACTGATTAGTTGTTCATCAGCCATACTTGAATATTGTGTATCCATCAGAAGAGAATCCATTACCTAGAAGTGCTTGAAGAGAAGACATTCGGAGATCACTGCAGAAAGTGGATCTCATTACTGAAGGGGGAGATCAAAATATCTCAGAGAGACCAGTGCGCCATTGTAATCAATTACTTCGACCTGTAGCATCTCATATCAGTCCCATGCTGATATTCTGACCCTTTTATACTTCTCCAACCCTTTCTCATCCCCTGTGGGAGAAAGACTAGTAGATCCAGTGGGGAGAAAGCTACCAGTCTTGAAGGAGCAATCCAATTCATCTTAGAGAAGGTGTGAACATACCATGAGATCTTTTTTCACCTATAGCAGCTCATCATTCAAATATATCAGAGATCATACCCTTGTACCCTTCCTCCTACCCTTTCTCCTTCCTTGTGGGGGAAAACTAGCTATTGGAGGCCTCTTGAGGCAATGTTGAAGAGATTGAATGTAATACTTCTTTTATAAATCTGATTTCAACTTAAAAAACATATTTATATGATATCATAGGTTAATATACGTTCATGGCTGATATTTGAATAATTTTTGTGGCTTTGGTACTTCTAGAGATCAAGACTAGCTACTCTAGCTTTTTGAGAATTATAGTTAATGGAGGAGACTTAATATTTGAGATATCTGATGTAAACTTCTGATCTCAACCTGTAAGTGTATTAAATGATATATCAGAGCCTTAAATATTATTGTGATTTATATTTTTATGAGTTTGTGGCTTTGGCACCTTCAGAAGTGAAAACTAGCTCAATTGCTAGCCGTGGAGAGGTTTATTGAAGGAAGGAGGTAATCCATTTGAAATATCTACCTAAAATATTCAATTTCGAATTTATGTACATTAATAAGTCATATAAGAGCCATTAATCTCTGAAAAAAATAGTAGTACATTATTTTAATAATTTTTTACCCACCATAATTGAAGACTAGCTCAATGTGCACCTATAACTAGCTAGTTTTGGCATTTATTCATGTATGACAGAACTACGCTTCAAATTAATGATACTATGCTTGTATGTGGTCATAATAACACTAATAAAGACCCCGATGCTCTGTTCCTAAATTTTTGGTTCAATCTCAACTCATTTGGAAAAGCCTGGAAATCTCCAACATGTGTAATCCTAAATAGCACCCTTGGCTCCAATTCTTCCAAATACCTCCATAAATGCCCAAATCATCAAGGGACTTGGCCCATACTCTAATTTAGATCCCCAAGAATGATATTCACCCTTTGGTATCCTTTAGTAGTTCAATTCCTGTCTAGTATGCATATGTTGAAAGCCTAGGAAGCCTCGAAGTAGGCAACAATTTGACTGTTGTTGAAAAGTGAAAGGCTTTGATACATTGTGCAGAGGACTCACTATTCAGACCTTAATTTACCTTCTTATTCACAAATCGATACAAATTCTAGAACGAAAGTTTATTCCTACCATCCTTGATCAGTGAACTAGTACCCCTCACTTACACCCTGCTCACCTTACAGAAAATTGTTAACATTTACTAGTTACAAGTCTGATCAAATTAGAGTTTGAGGTTAGTATTTTGGCCAATCCTTGGATGGAATATTAAAAATTCCCTCATAATCCTTAACCCCTTTGCTTTCTCTTTCCCCTTTAAAATGAATAAATTATCAAAAACCCTACTTTTCCCTATATCTCTATTAACATTCCCTTTTGCACCGATATTTAATATATTAATATTTTATATAGTTATTATATATATTTAGATAGTTAGTATATGTAATATATTTTTAATATTAATTTTAACAAATTAAAAATAAACAACAATATTATCAAAACAAATATAATAAAGAGAGGGAAACTAAATTAAAGAAAACATCAATGGTCATGCTCTCCATTGTATATTAAACCTTGATCTTTTTTTCTCAACCAATTATAAAATATTTTTAAACAAAAATATGTAATAAGGAAAATAAATAAATTTTAAATTAAACATGCTTATATGATGGTGGGGCTTGCATGTGGCCAGGCACCTTTACTCTTTTTACCAGTCCATGCAAGATAATAATAAAATAACAAAATAAATATTACCCTTTTTACCGGTCCATGCAATATAATAATAAAATAACAAAGAAAATATAAGAAAGACTCAACTCTGACCTCCGCTCATTTCTGCTCAACTAAAATTTTGACCAGCTCTCTCCAACTAGGTTTCTAGGCCAGTTTGGGATAGGGTTTGACTGACTGATTTCATGGTTAATCCATTGAATGCAGGTGCTAAAAGATGCGCTAAGGTAAAACTTTTATACTTATTTTTTTCATTTTGATTGAATCTCGCTTAAATGGTTAGGTTTTATGCTTACAATTCTATTCTTTCGATTCTGAGTGAATCGCACTATAATTTTTTTTTGTATTATGAATCTCTGAGGGTCGACCCACTAGTCGCGAACCCTCTCCTCCTCCTACCGCATGCAATTCTGACCGTGGTTCGTATTGAATAGTGTGCAAACTGGTGCAGGCTGCTCGGGTATGGGCTCAATGGGTGGCTGGACCTCCTCTCTAATGCTCGGTGGACAGTGGGTTCACGCGGGGATCGCCCCCTGGTCCTTTGACATGGTGTGAGAGCTGTGAAGTATGGAAACATTGGGAGAGAGGGCTTGTCTAGACTATCTTCTGTCTACTCGGATTGCTCAAATCGAGACTAGACTAGAGGTGTCGCTGCCCCGTTTTTGCATCAAAAAAAGTATATTCCTATGTTGATTTGTATTATTTTATCCCTGAGCTCCAAGAAGGAGGGATGTTATAAATGTTCATTCTCTTGATGAAGCGGATTCACTACTGCTGGTAAACTTTTATACCAGTTTACTGGACCTTATTTTTAGTTTGACTTGGGAGAATGGGTTTCCGTTTCCAACTCTAACCCGGAAGTTAAAACTTACGCGCCAGAGGAAACAATTAAACTATTATCTATATCGTGAGCACACCTTTTCATAGAACAAGCAATAGTTAGAAGTAATAACAAGATGCATTTTTTGTAGTTTCAAGAGTCAAAGTTGGAGTTCAAACCTCCAAAGAATTCGGGTCACCTACAAGCATAATAATTAAAATAGTAAGGGTCTAGAGCATGGCTCTTCCACGAAACTCGGTTCATTTACCATCGCTACAGTTATTGTAACAATTAGAACGGAGCAATAAAAAGTTGCACATGCCTCCATAATGTAGAAACAACGTATTCTCATGAAATATGTTCTCAGAAACATATTGTTGAAATATTTATAAGAATATGGAGTATGATTCTCCAAAATGAGAGAGACAACTGCCCTCTTTCTTTGCAACCTGTAGATTTCAACAGATAGATATTGTACATACACCGATATTGGAAAATGTAAGACCCAACCTTGCATGATCGAATACAAACAATAAGCTATCTAGAACAGTTATGTATTTAGATTCTTCTGATGCTGAAATAAATTAAGATGGCACTAATGATGTGCCCATTGAAATCCATGTGCAGTTGCTTCATAGTTTGGAGACCTCCTTTCCTTAATTGAGAATTCCTCAGTTACCGGATCGAAGTGACTTTGAATTGAATGAAGTCTTGAACTCACCTTACTTATTCAATTGATTTTTTACGTGGCACTATGGCTTCTTTACATTCACTCTGGTAGGCTGCAATGGAATTTGGCAATGTAATATTGGTTTCTTCAATCATCCCATCTGTCATCCCTTTTAATCTTTTAGTGGCAGTCAATTGCTAATTCTACATGTACATGTTCCTCGTAGAGATGCACCAATAGAGGGCCATTCACCCATAATAAAATAAGAAATGCCCGTCCAAAACCATAATCACCACACTCCATAGAGAGGTGGACTCAAAGGAACTCCACGTGGACTCCTGCATAAGAGAATACGTTTGAAAAATGCTACCAGCAGGAGCATTGAATGCATAGGTTATTGCACACATCATACACTGGGTTCAAATAGAAAAAAAATGATGCGTATGGAAGATGGCACGCAAGATCGTGGCAAAATTGGAGAAGTAGGTGACGAGTGGAAAGCGAGCATTCTTGGTAGATTGAACCATTGGATGAGTGGGAATCATTCCTTACCAGAAAAAAATTCTCACAATGGTAGAAAGAGTGAAGGAAGATAGAAAATACCTAGCGTGACCACCAACTAGCCAAATTAATGGGCGTGAGGGATGAGACAAAAAAACACTCGAAAAACCTGAAATTCCTACCAAGTAAAGTTACCACCAATAGAGAAGGTGGAACTGTGCATGAAGGGAAAAGGGAGAGAATGACTACCACTCTGGAAGTCGGAGGATTTTAGGGTTGGAGTGATGAACAACAAATAGGAAGACACCGTTGGTTCAAGTCTATCTAGAGCTTGACGATCAAAGGAACTACTCGAGCTTGACGATCAAACGTACCATTCAGTAATCCAAATAGAAGCACTTCATTTCTATGCGCAAAGGAGGTATGACCAACCAGTTCGTGGGGTCGAGATAAACCTATTCACAACACGTATGGAACTCATAATATAGGTGGTAGTTCAGTTTTATAATAGGCAACATCTATGCTTCAAAAATTGCATCGAGGAAACTAGACTATTTCTCTGCTTATCGTAGGAGTATGATCTTCCACTTGTTTCCAACCAGTGTTTGGAATTTGGTTTTCATTCTATTCGTCCGATTATTTTTTTTTACTTACCCTTCGGAATGAAGTCTTCCAAAAAAATTACCCTTCAATAATTTAATTTTGTTGATTTTTTAGAAATATTTTTTTTCTTAACTTTTTTATATTAAAATTAAAATAATCATTATTAATATGTATCACAATCCGTTAACTTACTTCACATTCATTTTATTTACTGTTTATGTACTAAATTAATATTATATAAAAAGATAACTTGAAAAGAATAAATATGAATGCACTTCATAATAAGCAAAAACAAATAAATAATAAAGCATAAAAACAAAAAATGGTTTTATAATTCTCACAATTATGCATATAAAGACAAACCAAGGGTATCTCCAAGCAGCAGGGTATCATTTTCGAGCATATTTATAGAGATCATAACTCTCTGGCTGATAAGCTTTCAAAACAAGCCTTATCTGGTGTGGAAGGGCAGCTGTTCTGGGAGGAATGGCTCGACAAACGTCTACACGACTGTGGATCCACCTACTTTTTTGACTGATTTTTGGTTTTTTCTGATCTATTGGGTTCAATCCCTATGTTTTTTTGCTTATATGTAACGCTCATATGTAGTGAGGCTTGTACTTTGTGTATGTACTTTCTGTTTTGAGGTTTCTCAAGCTATTTGATTCGGCTACTGAATCATGAACTTTATTGTACTATTTGATTCATTTTTGAATATCAATAGTAGTTTTTTTCCCTGGAAAAAAAACAAAACAAATATCACATATTTTTTTTGTTTGCAAAATTGTTATCGTAAAATGGAGGCAAGAGTTATATTATATTTGAATTCAATCATTATGCCCACTCGAAAGCTATATATCTATAAGTTAGTCATTATTGTCATAAAAGATACTTGAGTCTTTGTAAATATATGGCACATGTAATGATAATCCATATTTTTAAATAGATGCAAGCCTCTCTAAATTGAAATCATTATAAATAATGAATGCAAGACTACAAAATATAACTCTATATGTCTTTTTTTGTATGTATCGTTTATTCTACAAACTGCATACGCAATTTTCATTCCAAATGTTGCACACAAATTTCATGTCTCTCAACTCCTTATTTAGTACTTGCCTTCATTTAAATTTTGCATCCCTCACTGAAATTGAACCATGAGAGAAATATAAGAGATGTTCATTTCAATATCAATGGGAGTTGGAGAATTAACCAATACTCTTTGAGTCCAAATCTATATAGATTATTGAAATTATGGGATAAATGACTAAAATACACATGCAAAAAAATAGTGCAAGAATTACCTCTATAATGCAAATAACTCTCAATCTTTGTCTCCAAGGACCTCCAACTCCCAACTTCCAACTCCCAAAGTTGTTGCAGCATGCTAATATAATCAATGAGCATTGAGCACTAATAAAGAATAAAAAAATATGAGTTTTCCTGTTTTTAGGAAAAATCAATGCAACTTGCAAATGGAAAGGCATGAAAATAATTATAATTTAATAAATGTTTCTATATTTTTAATAAATGTATTCTTTGGAAGTTAGAAAGTATAGATTAACAAATCAATGCAACTTGTATATGGAAATAATTTTAATTTAATAGATGTTTCTATTTATTTAATGAATGTATGCTTTCTAAGTTTGAATTTAGAAAGTATCATTTATATGACATAAATATATTAATACTATTATTAGCACATTGTAAAAAATACAGATAAAAACGCCGATAAAAATATTAATAAGAGCGCTCAAGCCACTGCTGTTAATAAATTTCTCTTCTTCTTTACATAAAACAGTTCAACTATCTCACCGAGTCACCATGAATACAACGATAGGTTTACAGGGCGAGAACCTGACTGCACCGACATAAGACCCAGCCACCATAAGGAGAGTATAAGCCGCCATATATCATGTTGCTTTGCTTACTTATGGCTGGCTGGCTTGTGGTTTATTAAATTAGTAATATAATAATATTTTATGAATTTTGTTCTCGTTCCAAAATAGTAGTAATATAATGATGGTGAGAAATTTTATTGCTCTTCAAAAATATGTTTTAGAAATTTTATTACCTTTTATAAAAGATGGTTAGTTAAAATTTTAAACCGTATTTGATGGTCAAAATGCTTCATGACAGCCATTTTGTCCGTCAAATTCCATCACTATTTCCAACCATACAAGCCTGCCTTACACAGGTTGGCAATTCAAACAGTTGGAAACTCGTCATATATAAATATATATATATGAGGAGTTGTAAAGAAAGCCTGGTTGTGGGAAGGAGGTAAACGAAATGGCCCCAGTCAAATACACCTCACCGATAAAATTATGCGGTGACGAAGCGAACGTTTTCAGAGAGACGGATCAAGCTTACAGCAGCAACCCAGATGTTTATAATAATATCTGGTTAGAAGCTACTTGAACATTTTAATATTTTAAGTAATGTAATACAACAGCCTCCTATAATGCTAAACTTGGGGGAAGGTGGGGACACTTTCATTCTTAAACTGGGGGAAGGTGGGGACACTTTCACACTAAACTTGGAGGAACTGACGTGTATATCCTGGGTACAATTTGCAAGGTAGATGCAACACTACGTAGGCTGGGTGCACCTCTCCTCAAGTTAGGTGCATTCCTCTCCAATATGAGCATATCTTTCCAACGTTGGAGCTGAGTGCAGGAGTAGTTTTTATTGGTTTCTATCCTTTTTATTTATTACCTTTCTTAATAAAAACACATTAGTCGTGTGTTATCGCACCAGTACAAAAAGGGTATATTTTCCCATCACTTGATCCTTATTAAATGTCTATATACTTTATAAATGTGCTCCTTTCCATATTTGAATCTATATATATTCCCATACAAGTGTCATAAAATTATACGTAACCAGGCCTATTTAGATATAAAAGGTATATACTTCCATCGGGATATCAAAGTGAATTTGAAGTGGTCTAGAGATAGTCTTCATCCGACCACCCCAACTTCTATGTTTTTTTTGAAACTAGCGCTTTGGTAGTATCACCCTCCCTTTTATAGACACAATTAGGGTTAGGGTTTTGTTTCTTGATACCATATACCACTTCTACTTCATCATTTTTACAAATATAAAAAGGAACTTATAAGAGATTAAAAAGTTAATAAATTGCAGTCATCCATCTGCAAATACAGTTGGATAGTCTAATATGTAAACTGGAGTCGAAACTCTATAGTTTGGGCTTCTGAAGTCTACAGATAAAGTATTACTCTAGGATCCAAATTGAGTCCCTTCTTCAAGAGAGCACCTGCTTGCTAATTTAACTCACCATATATGTGGTTGATCGTAATGTTATCAAATATTGACACAAAATCCTTTATAATTGAAGAATTGAAGACAATACCGTAAGATTAAGATTTTAAATCGACTGTGAACCGTGCATCCACTTTACCACCAACATAGAATCACCAAATACCAAAATATCCATGATTCAATAGGTAGAGGCTTTCTTCAATAAGGTTTTCAAAGCCAATAGTTTTTCTAAGTTATTTGATCGTCGCCCTATGTTTCCCTTGAAAGAGATACAATAAGTATCAAATAAATATATGATAGCTCCCAGACCATAGAACTTATTCGGCCCTTGGCAGGCCCCATTGAAAAAATCCTAGTAGCTACATTTTTAAATCATAAGATCCCCAAATGGCCTTATGGTATTCTTTGGGCCTTTGTATAAATCGAAGAACATCACAACAACACCTGGAAAGTTGGTGCATGTTCATCAGAGAAGATTATTTCATTTTGGGCTATCCAAATAAACATAAAACCAGGCAAGGGATGGCTCAATATGACTTGAGATCCGGGTGAGAAAAACATCCTATCAAATAATTTTATATTTTTATCCTTGTTCCACAAATTCCTAAACTTAAGCCAAGTTTGGGTGTCTTTCCATACTTGTTGTTAACAGGCAAAAATTGTTCACTAGCTCATCTCCCTAGTCACATAACCCATTTGTCCACTTTTCCTATCATTTTAGCCTCCAAAACCATAAAAAACCCTCAAATGGCAATCAAAAGGGACAAAAATAATTATTTCCCTCAATTAATGAAATTCCTTCAAAAAATGTCAAAAACCCTAAAAAATGGCTCCAAAATTCCCAAAATAAAAGAAAAAAAAGGAAAAAAGTCAAAAATAAATTCAAAAAGAGGGAAAAACCCTAAAACCATTTACCAATACTATTGGTTTCCCAAAACCATGGGTCAATATTCCACCACCCAAAATCTCTATAAAAAGGTGATGGAGCCCCCCATTCAACATCCATGATCAACTCTTCACACCCTTATGGTGTCAAAATTCTTGTTGAACTTTAGCCTATCACCTTGAGCTTTTGTTTACCATTTCAGTTGTGTCTTGGCCACCTTTTGAGCATTTCGATAAGAGCAAAGAACCCTAGAGACTTGGTGCACTACTCTCGTACAGCTGCAAGGGCTCCTACAACCTCACCTTTTGAGGTAACATCATATTGCAGTAGTTAATTAGTTTAGTTTTTATTTCCATTGTTGGACTCACATATATTAGTTTAATTTGTTTATTTCGTAGTTTTTACCCATTTACATGAACTGCTACTAAGGGTTCCTGAATCCTTAGTAGGTGCTCTTTAGCATGAGTTGGTGTGACAACACTAGCTATAGTTTTGGCCACTCCACTAGCTCGATTCCCATAAAATATTTGGTTTATTTTTTAGTTTGTACTTGTCATTTTGTTTTCATTTTAGAGCTCTGGTCTACCCCTTGGATCCCATACTTGCAAATCTGGCCCTTGCCTTTGCTAAAAGCTTCAAAACTTATATTTTTACGGCTCAACCCACACGTGCAGTAGTAATTTTCAGCTTTGCGGATCGCGACTGTTCGCTCAAAATCCATGCGCTTTCCATCCCGAAAGTTGCGCTCTTTAGCGTGCTTTCCAGCCTAAAATTTGCGCTCTTTAGCACGCTTTCCATCATGAAATTCATGCTCTTTAGCGCACTTTCCAGCTCAAAAGCCGTGCTCTTTAGCACACTTTCCAACTTGAAGTCCGTGCTCTATAGTGCGCTTTCCATCCCAAAAGTCGCACTTTGTAATGCTCCTTAGCACACATTTCACTCAGAAACCCGCTGCGTCTGTCGCCCAAAAACCCACGCCCTTTTTTCTTGTTACTGTCGGCCTATTCCTGCGCAACTTTTCTGCAGTTTGCCGCACCCTGTAGCTAGTTTTTTCACTTTTTCTGCCCAAACAACCATTTGTTTGCTTGCATCCTTTTTGCTAGTTGTACTTTTCTACTATTTACTTGCTATAACATTTAACATATTTTATTTAGCATTTACATTTCAGCAAGTCCATTTATTTTACATAGTAGTTAATACTTTTTATTTCAAATTTTTAGTGATTGATTGGCCCGCTTGGAAATATTGGGCACACACCACTTATGCACACACTCGGTCACCATAAGCAAAGTGAGCCTTAAAATATACTTAACTCAACCAACTTTAACACCACTTGGGGAACACAAAAAGAACTTTGTAGTTAGGTAGGACATTGGGGATAGGAATCGAAATAACACCCCTTTGTCATTTACATTTGAAACATAGTTGTCGTCATCTAGGCATCCAAAATCCCCTATTACTTGTTGGTAAGGTTAACACCGATTTGTTGGAAGGCCTCTTCCTTAGGAGGGAAAGTAGCAAGACTGGTTCTGGAAGTCTGAGTGGAATTCCAATCTCTATTATGTACTAAAGGACACCAACTCGTTCTTCTCATCGTGCATACTAGAGCCCATAGCGAGTGTGCGACAACCAAAGAACTAAAGCTGCGGGACACCTTCCTAGGCATGCCATGAACGAGGTAGCTTAGTTTGCATTCTTCTAGGGCTCTTTTACTCGGAGTCCCTCTCGGTAGAGGTATATTGTTAGCCATTTGGTTCTCCATTTCATATTGGTTGACTTTGGATTTCATCACCCTGCAAGGAATACGATTTGTGTGAGCTTTCATATCTCTTAGATAGGTGTTTGCATGCTCCTATACCCCCATTGGATTAGTGAGTCTACCTGTTTCAGTTTTTAGGAGTGATGGTTGTTGGTATTTTGACCATTTTTATTGTCGCTCTACTTGTTGTAGGACGCTATTGCAGCATGCATTTTGAACATTGTTGTTGGCCTAAGTACCATATTTTTTGAGCTCTCCTTTTGCACACACGATTGCACTAGGATTTTAGAGCATTTCATACACCACAACCCTTTAACACTTTTACACTTGTCACCATTGATACACCGAGACATTCTCGTCGCCTCTGGGGCCAGTCGCCGCAGCAAGGTTCACTTGACCGCTCCCATCACAAGCGCGGAGCCTCGTCACTAGATCCCGATGCCCCTTATTTTACCTCTGATTTCGACTCAGAGTTATCCATATACACAACTCTGTCTATCCCCATGGCTGGTGCGACTCCCAACCCCTTTTATGGAGGGATTGTTGGTGGTGGATCGACCACTAGCCCAACTACCACTTCAGCATCCATAATTACTATACCATTTGTAGGACCTACACCCAATATTTCTGTCACTACATCCATCCCTATGGTTAGTGGATTTGTTATAGCTACAGTCTCGTTGGTGACTAGTAGCACACTTGGGGGAACAGGCCCTTCCTATACGATTCCCCCAGCTTTTACTAGAGGTCCCATGATCCCCATCGTGACCCATACCATTGCTCCACCCATTGGGGGTACTGGCCGCACCATTGCAGCTACAACTAGCACACATGCCACTGAGACCCTATCACATCCTTCTACCAGTTTTCCATTCATGGCTAGCCTCAACCACCCCGATCTGTCCAGATTGACCAATGACCCGATTCGACATGACCCAAGATGGCCTCACATTCCTAGCAAACTCCCTTCAGACATCCCAAAGTTTGAAGGGAAGAGTGGTGAGGACCCCCAAAACCACCTCATCTCCTTCCACTTGTGGTGTTCCTCCAACTCCATAGTTGATGACTCCATCCGCCTCCACCTTTTACAATGAACCCTCATTAGCTTTGCAGCTAAGTGGTACATCGAACAACCTCATGGGACACATTCCACCTTTACATCACTTGCTTTGAATTTCCTGCAGTTCTTTCAGTTACCAATACATTACGATGCTGGTGTAGAGATCCTATTGTGTTGCAGACAAACCCTGGCTACCCATATCACTGACCATATTCATGAATGGCGTAGACATCGAAGTTTATGTAAGATCAAGTTAGATGACCACATCTTCCGAGATTGGTTCTTGAAATACCTTATACTAGTTATTTCCAAGGATGTGGCATGTGAATGGCCCCAAACTGAAGAAGAATCCATTCTAAATGCCCAACAATTTTTCCTCATCTATGCTTAGTTAGGCTACCTATATTCCATTTTACCTGACTTTTCTTGCAGCGATTCCTGCAGGAAGGACGCGCCGGGGGCATCCCACGATGCCGACAACATTATTGGACACGTTGCATCTCATAGTCAACCTTATACTCATATGCCTCCTGCTAGTCCCCCATCTTATAATCCTACACCCAATTCCACAATGAGTGGCCTTGACCTTTCACGTGCCACAACACATTCAGGAGCAACGCCTTCGTATGTTCTCATGGCCCAAGCCCCTCATGTCCACGGACCTTCGTGTCCAATGCATTGCTACGGTTACACACTGCCAACATACACTCCTCCAACTGCACCTCCTTCCTATTACCATCAACATGTTGCACTTGCACTTGCACAATCTCAAGCCCCTCCTTCCTACTATCCCTCGCAGGAATCACATGTACAACCTCAAGCCCCTTCGACTTACTATCTACCACAGGAAGCACCAGCACCTGCTCAACCACAAAATCCTCTTACCCCCCAAGGAAAAGTTTATGCCCAACAAAACCAACAACAAAAACAACCTGCCTAGAGAAACCAACAAGGCCAACAAAATCAGGGAAGAGGTCGTAACCAAGGAAACAACCAACCTCCAGATTGGGACGGCCCACCACCCAATCCACCCAACAATAATGACACTACCCCAGCTAATCAAAACCTTAATCGACCAACTCATTAAGGAAAGAACCCCAATTTATGTATGAACCACCCATGTTCTATTTGCGGGGTTTACGACCATTATACACATAATTGTCCCCATTTGGAGTGAGCTCGACAACTTTGGTATGATGATGCCCAACACCAAGGACATGTCGCACCTCCGGCACCTCTAGCACCACTGAACCCCCCCCAATCCAATGCACAACCTCTGGTGTTACATAATCCATTACTCACATAAGGAATAGTGAACACCCAACTGTTGGCTCCCCCTCAAGGGACTGTTGCACCACAACAAAAAATCACTTATGTTGTGCCTATTAGTCATCCCATTGACTCGGGTACCCGTCACCTTCTAATGATGTCATCCACTGACGTAAACCTTCAAACACACCAAAATAAGTATGGTTCCACCACCGAAACCATTCCCACTGACAAGGCTTCTAACACTCTTCCCACCGATCAAAAGTTGCGCATACCCCCAACACTATGTGATGGGGCCCCCAAAGCTCCCCTCTTTCCTTTGCATCACATTAATAACAACCCCAACGCTCATGATGCCCCCAATTATAATATCGTGGATGACTTAGCCCAATCCCCTACTGCTATGTCAGCCCTCGAAGTTTTGAAAAACTTCTCTGCACAGCGCAAAACAGTGTTATCAGCCATAGGTGCGATAGACCATTCTGACTCATGGATGATGGCATTCGATTTAGACCAATCTGAACCATGCATGCCTTCCACATTAGCATTTCATATTTTTGTTTATGTCCAGAATCTTGTCATCCATTGATGAGGGTGCCTCCACATGCGTTATGTCTACATTCATGTGGAAGAAACTTGGATCCCCTACCCTACATCCATCCATGATTTCCTTATGATCTTACGATGGCTGTTCAAATCAAACCCAAGGCCTCCTCACCAACGTCCCAATCCAATTAGTGAGTAAAACCATCCTTATTGACATTGAAGTCGTCAACGCACAACTTGACTATAACCTATTGCTAGGATGCAGATACATGTATGCCATGAAGGCTGTTGCTTCATCGGTCTTCCACATTATGATGTTACCCCACGAGGAACGGGTTTTTAAGATCGACCAACTTACATATTATGACCCAAATTCTCCCATTGCACCAAAAAACATTCTCCCCATGGTTGAACAACCTATTTTTTGTGCACCCACATCTTTGGTGTCCACCATTGGACTTGGAATTTACTCAGAGACTCCCATGACCTCTACTTTTCGGTCCATTCCACCCCCTCCATCGACCGTTGAGTATCTGATCTATGCACCATTTTTTTTAAACAAATGGTGCCTAAATCGCAACTACCTCTGCTTCCGCAACCACCCTCAGTCCCTAGTCATGTTGGAGCCACACCAATCCACACAATCTCGTTCTTGTTCCCACCTTGAGGAGTAGTAATTATAGTTGTCATGGCTACATTGAATCTCCTTGGGTTAACATTAGGACTGCCCGTGTGGTACTTACCTGGTCCTAATCCTCTCTTGATAGCACAAGTTATTCTCCAACCGGTCCAACCGAACACTACTACCAATCGTCCACCTCCCAGTGTGGCGACCATGTCTTCCTCCAACAACACTGGGGGCAAGGCCACATACACCCATACTACACCACATGCCACCTAAAATGTGAAACCTACCCCCACATTCCGTGCACCTCCTATGTGCTCCTTTTGTGATGACTTGGGCCATGCTACCCATAATTATCCACAACTACCAAACCTCCAAGAACACTTGAAGATGTTAGATGATGACCCCAATATTCTGGTTATTGAACTCCAAAACACCCCTCAACTACACAATAAATCATTGTGAACCAACCACTCCTGCACCATATGTGGGATCTATGGACACTATTCCCATCATTGTTCTGACTTACCTGAGTATCGACTGGTTCTCCATGAAATGAATAGCCCTCCTTAGAATCATCCATTACTACCATCGAGGAGATTTACCCACCCGAATCATCCTCATCGGCTAAGGTCAACACCATTGACATGGGTTACACTAGTGACCCCTCTGTCCTGTCAGCCCCTTAAACTGATCCCTCCGACCCACTTGTCCAACCTTTTTAAATTGACGAGGAAACCATATGTCCACAGCATGGGGGCAGGCCCAAATCCTTGCCTAATCATTATCATCGTCATTATTGTCGGGAGATACTGGGGAAATCCACCCCACACGAGGAATCCACCATCATCATATCATAACTTTAGTATGCTACCACGACCCACAGCCTCAGGGTACAACCCCCCGCCAACAGTTGTTCGATGCCATGTCGATCCCTCTTTGAGACAACATCTGCACCACATTGCCACCTCTGAGTTAGGGGGAATAATAGATTACCTCGAACCTGGGATAGGGGGAATGATCAATCATTTTGAACCTTCCCCGTCAAATTTGTCTGATCATATCAATGATCCCATTTCTCAACCCAACACATATGTGATCCACAATCACAAATGCCATGCACATAGCATGGGGGCAGGTCATTAACCGTGCTCACTCTATCACATCCGTGATCTCGACCATTTTATAGGTCAGATGTTAATTGTATATTTGGTTTTCATTCTAAACACCTCGTATTACGCCCTCGTGGGTCATCATTTCTCCCCACCACCACATCCTTGGCTTGGTGGGCTCACCTTTATTTATAGCCATTTTTACCCTAATTTTTGCTTTGACCATTCCAGAGTCATATGACGTCCATTTTTCGCATCCTTTGCATTGATGGATTCAGATTTCCATGCTCGTGATGATGCTTGAGATCATTTCTTGCTTTCACTGAAACATTTTTGTGGAATTTTTTTCATGCCCCTCACCACCTCGATTTGCGTGCCACACCGATCGCAGCCATTTTTTTACAATTTTTGCATCACGGCCTATCCATGAGCCCTATGCTTCATCCATACTACTGTCATTGCATTATTTTTCCACCATTCATAAACCCGCAAGGATACCCCATCAATGTTCCCCCTTGCCTTCATTCTTGGTTCTCATAATTGTCCCTTGATGGAACATTTCCTTCTTACCTGGCCATTATATTTTTTTGGTATAATTTTAACCATTTTCAGGCCTAGCAATTCCTTTATGAAAAAGGCACTTAGGGAGTTTATGTTAAGCTATTTTTTGACTGCTAAAAGAATGAAAAGATCACTAAGCAATCTTGCGTCCTTTCATGCTTGCTAAAAGTATCTGAAAGTGCGTCTATCTAGTATAAGTTTAACCCTTTTCCAGACCTGGTAAACTAATTATGAAAAAGGAATACTCTAGTCACATTGGATAGAAGAGTTCTTCATTGCATACTTTTATGATTTTTCGGGCCTTGGAGACTAACACACGAAAAAAGAACCTATTGGAGTCTTCTTATTTGCTTTATGAATCTTTAAAATTGAACGAAAAAATGATCACTCACCGTCCTGGGCTCGCATAAATCCACATGACGGTACATTCTCACCGTTTCAAAGTCTTCTTATCGCTTTCAGTCTCCTTAAAATTGAAAGCACCCACAAGCACACATTGTCCTAGGCTCATACAAATCCACATGACAGTACCATTTTGAGCACACTTCTATCCCTTCTTTGAGCTCTTTAAACCATGAAGAAGGCCCAAATGGTGCCTCTCGGCACCACGCCAGATCATATCTATTCAATATTATGGAATCCTCCTGAGTATGGTCTCCTTTGTTCTAAGTATTCTGTGATGTGTCACCCTTAGAGTCTCCTGATATCACTCATCGGTTCCCCCCTACGTCTCCCCCATTGTAGTCACAATCCGTAGTCCCTTAACCTATGATCCCCTTCCCAGAATTCAGTTTCATATGCTTCCAGGTCAACCTTGCCATCATACTCTGAACAAAGGAAGTTTGAGTTCCCCCCATTCTGCGACCCTCGTATCCCCCCACAGTGTCAGTATCGCATCTAGTATTGTGACCTCTTGGTTGTACACCTCATGATCCTATCAATGAAACATCACTGCCTTGGTAGTTACAGGTCTCCCTCTGTCGACTCCAACCCATCTATTCCACAGGATAGACCCATAACCCATTTGTTCACTAGCTCATCTCCTTAGTCACATAACCCATTTGTCCACTTTTCCTACCATTTTAGCCTCCAAAACCATAAAAACTCTCAAATGGTAACCTAAAGAGAAAAAAATCATTATTTCTCTCCTCAATTAATGAAATTCCTTCAAAAAAAGGTTAAAAACCCTAAAAAAATGGGTCCAAAATCCCCAAAATAAAAGAAAAAGGGAAAAAAGTCAAAAATAAATTCAAAAAGAGGGAAAAACCCTAAAATCATTTACTAATACTATTGGTTTCCCAAAACCATGGGTCAATACTCCACCAACCAAAATCTCTATAAAAATGTGATGGAGCCCCCCCATTCAACATCCATGATCAACTCTCCACACCCTTATGCTTCTGAAATTCGTGTTGAACTTTATCCTATCACCTTGAGCTTTTGTTTACCATTTAAGTTGAGTCTTGGCCACCTTTTGAGCATTTGGATAAGAGCAAGGAACCCTAGAGACTCGGTGCACTACTCTCATACAATTGCAAGGGCTCCTACAACCTCACCTTTTGAGGTAACATCATATTGTAAACCCTCTTTTACACATTAATACAAGAAAATCATATTTTCATTCATGGGTTCCTATTTTGTTTTATTACTGCAGTAGTTAATTAGCTTAATTTTATTTCCATTGTTGCACTCACATATATTAGTCTAATTTGTTTATTTCTTAGTTTTTACCCATTTACATGAACTGCTAGTAAGAGTTCCTGAATTCTTAGTAGGTGCTCTTTAGCACGAGTTGGTGTGAAAAAACTAGCTACACTTGTAGTGAAAAATTGCAATGTACAAAAATTCAACTGCTCCATTACAAAGGATGCACATACCTAGTCCTTGTACATTCCTTTTTTGTCTAGCCTCCAATGTGCTCTTTGGGGGCCTTAACCTACCAAATAGATTTTGACCTTCATACAAATGGGACTTGTTATGATGACATCATAATTTGGTATCAAGTTTCTCAGTGTTTGAACCTCTATTTGGTTTCCCTCTCCACACCAGACAATGTCCTATTCATTCTGGAGGAAAATGTGGGCTATTTTTAGTTCCAACACATAATTGTCCCGTTATTTTTCCCAATCCCTATACAAACCTAGAATCCTAGATGCGTTCCATCCATGTGACCATATATCAATCCTATCTAGATCATCATATTGAGATATAAATTTAAGGTTCCATGCCTTTGAATTATGGACCAAATCATGTGATAGGAAAATTGAATTTCGACAACCCACTATAACATCCTCTCCCACTCTAACCTTAGCACTATTACCAACTTTCCATGCCATCAATCTACCAATAATGTTAAATGAATTGACCAGAGCTTTCTAGTGAAGAGATTCATTTCTCCAAGAATTTTTATCCTTCCTAATACAGGAAAGCATTGTATCTGAGCGTTGTATTTGGAGAAATATACTTTTTTATCATCAACCTATAAAAAATGAATTTGTTAGATTATTTTTAATAAATTAATAAGAAATTAGAGAAAGGAAGATTATTGTTACTAAATTTGGGAAAAATTTTATGAGAAATATGGACATCATAACAATTTTTAAGATTAATGGCAGCCAACTCTAATAAAAAACCAACATATACAGTTGAAGAAAATGCTTATGATATGAGGGAGATGAAGAGATGCCTGTGAGCATGAGGTATAAAGGAAGCAAATGACAGATGCATAGAGCAAAATTTGAATTGAAGCATAACTTGTTGAATGGCACTACAGGGTTTGATTTTGATAGATCTCACTTTACTCTTGATTATTCATTTCATTTTTGATTAATTATGTTCAATTAATTAAATATGTATGCTTAATTATGCTAGTTATTTTGTTATGATCCTTTGTCTTGTTGTTAATCTCATTTTGAAAGTGACAAAAGAAAGATACATCTTTGCACCGAGAGGCGCTCTACAGCCCAGTATGAGGGAGATCTTGTAACATGTGTCGAGTGTTTGTCGAGTAACAAAATAATAAAAAGTAAACAAAAAGAAATAATACAAAGTAAAAAGTAATAAATATTATGTCGGCCATAAACAAAAAAGAATAATACAAAGTAAAAAGTAAATATGAGACTTAAAATAGAGAATTAGAGCTTAGGATTATGTGGTAAATATTATGTCGGCCATAAACAAAAAAGAATAATACAAAGTAAAAAGTAAATATGAGACTTAAACTAGAGACTTTACTTTTTACTTTTAATACAAAGTAAAAAGTAAATATGAGACTTTAGAGTGTTTGTCGAGTTTGTCTTGTCGAGTGTTTGTTGAGTAACAAAATAATACAAAGTAAAAAGTAATAAATATTATGTCGTCCATAAACAAAAAAGAATAATACAAAGTAAAAAGTAAATATGAGACTTAAACTAGAGACTTTAGAGCTTAGGATTAGGTGGCTCAGATATTACACTCAAGGAGCTATTCAAGGAGAGGTTTACACCTCGGCAGGCACTTGATAAAGCCTAGGATTTGGATCTAGGAGGGTTACAAAATAGTTAAATATATTATCACCTCTTCAAAAAGGTTTTTATTAGTTATTTTTTTAGTTTTTATTATTAAAATTTTCAAATTATTTGTTGCTAGAGTTTACATTTGATGTTGTTAAAATTTTACATTTTTAAAGCAAATAAATAAAAAGAGACTAAATTACCCAAGTTACACCATACTATTTACCTGTATTTATTGTTAATCTCTCTTAATGATTAACTTGTATTTATTGTTAATAGCATTTTTAAGTGAGAAAATAAAGATACATAGTTACAAAAGAGCTAAAAATATTAAATTGGTTGAAAGTTATATCTGTCACCTCTTCAAAAGGTTTGACACTAATCTTTTTATTTTTTTATTATAATTGTTTGTTAGTTTTTTTATTATTAAAAAATTATATTGTTATTTTAGGATTCTTCATAAGATTAGGATATTTCATAAGATTGGTTGGGATAAATGTTAGGATATTTCATATGATTGTCTCTTTGATTTGAAATGTTTGTTATGTGGTAGGCGCAAGAGTCCTTCACCCTATAAAAGATCACAGAGAATTAATTCAATGTCTCCAAGGCGAAGAGTTCCCAAGATGCATAGAAGTAGGAGTGTTTCAAGATCTCCGATAAGAAAGTCTCAAAGCCCAAGTCTTGGATTGGCTAAGTGAAAAAAATATCTTGAGAAGGCTCAATGGGAAGAAGAGAAGAAGAGGTGATATCCCTCCCTTTCAAAGCATGCCTTAAAATTTGTGTCTCATTATGGTTATGTGCATATGTTGATATTTTGTTTATATGGGTTGAAACAAAGGAATGTGTATTATCGTATGCCAAGCATGTATGATTGTGCTTTGGTTAAAAGAATAGATGTAATATAAATTATATTATTGATTTGATACATGTTAGATTGAAACTTTAAAGTAATTGAAGTCTATAATGGCATGTTTTGTGCCATCCACTTCTAATTATATATGATATACATTTTGATAGTGGACATGTTTAATTAATACAATGACACATTATTTTGCATCAATCTAAAGGAGTAAGTTGCTTCCATTTATGTGCTTGTTTGTAAATTCTTATGGAGCTTTAATGGAATATTTTTTGTTTTACGTGGAAAGTGAAGTGCATATATATGTATATTTTTTTTTTTGGAATAGGTCAAATGGAATTCAATGTATATCTTTTCTTCGTGTTTTCCTAATTAATATTTTTTTATAAATTGTTGACGTAAACTATAACCATGGAAGTTGCAGATATATTGCATATGGGCATTAACTAACAAAAACCTACACAAATATCAATTACTTTTTCTATCTCTTCAATATTGTCCAAGATATATTTATGGAACTTGACCTTATTTTAGGGGTTTTATACCTGAAATGTAGCTTTAAATGTAATTTATGGTAGCTTTAGGTGCCATGGTATTGTATGTATGTATTTGATATGTTTTTCTTTTGTAGATTAGAACTATACCAAGCATTACAAGAATTAAAAAAAAATGAATTAGATTCTTAGTGTATTTTCAATTGTGGGTAGCATGTGTCTCTTCATTCACATTGGGAGTTGTGTATGGAGGCATGAAAGTTTCTTATCTCAAGGTATTATAGTTGCAAGCCACTAGTGTAAGGTTTCAGATTTACATTTTTCCAAATTTTAAGCAGTAGTTTATCATAAGGATTTTTTACCATCAAACAAGGGTTGCTCTAATTAGAGCATGCATTGTTTTCAAGGTCCATTGAATTTTAGACATCGTGCTTATATATCATATAGATACCCTTTTTGATAGTGTGTTAATGTTTTTAAGAGTTTGTGATATGTTTTATGTTACAATTGGAATAGTAGTGTGTTAATGTCTGTAAGAGTTTGTCATCTATTTTTAGTGTGAACTTGGATTCTATTTAAGGGTGCTAGATTAATGGAAGAGCACCTTCCTTACAGGAAGGATGTTGGTGGTTCAATTTCTTTGTGCCCTATCTACATAAATCAATGACTAATTAAATGACTAGTTAACAATAATTAATGACTAAATAAATTACCAGTTAACAACAATCAATGACTAAATAAATTACTAGTTAACAACAATCAATGACTAAATAAATGACCAGTTAAAAACAATCAATGACTAAATAAATGACCACTTAACAACAATCAATGACTAAATAAATGACCAGTTAGCAACAATCAAAGACTAAATAAACAAGCAAATGTACTACCAAACAATCATAACTAAAGAGAAAATAAATGACCAAATAGTGATAATAAATGACCAAATAGCAGCAATTAATGAGCAAATAGAGATAATTAATTACAAAATAAATGACTAAATATATAGCTAACGCAAGAAACAATTTATGACTAAGTGATAAACGAACAATTTGGTTGGGTGATAAGTGACTGCTAATTTATGACCAGTGGTCATGTGACCAAATTTAGTCATTTATCACCCCTTTTTAGTCATTTTTTTAGTCACTTATCACCCATTTTGTACTATTGTATCCATCACAATCTAGACATTATAATGCATCTCCTCTTTTTGCATATTAACAGAGGAAAATAAACTAACTAGGGTTAATTCACTAGTTTCCTTTGGTGAGCTAATTAACCTAATTCCTTAATATGAAAGAGAGAATAAGAAGAAGTAATTCACCTGAAGGAACGTTGTTATATATTTGGAATCCAATTGGGCTATATATGAGACCATGTAGCCAAAAAGCATGAATTAGGTGGTTGAGTCAATATTTGGAACTAATTTGATAATATGCAAATGAGATATCATGACCATTCAAAAGAGATAACAAAATAAAATAGATATTTGGAGATATTTTACAAAGAGGAAGAGAGCGATATAAATAGGATAAGAAGGGAACTTTAGTGGGATTAAACGTTAAGTTAGCCATTTGGAAATGCAACGTGTCTATTGGAAGCGTACTGCAGGTGTTGACCACGAACCACTTGTCCTTAATTAGGAATGTATTCCACATATGTTTGAAGAACATTCCACTATATTCAGCATGCAAAAGGTCCAAGGGAGTTCCCATGCTACTTCTCATCCTAAAATTATAAGGGAGTGGCCATTCCACTCATTCGAATGGAACAAGTGTGGGAAGGGCTAGTGATCCTTGAATCTTCCTTCCAAATAATACTAGAAATAGAGGAAGGGCCAACACCTCCCATGTCCTAAATATTCTTGCTTGTCACTCTAATCATAAAAGGATGACTTGTTCCACTCCTCAAAAAATTCTAAGGGATTTCCCATGCTACTCATTCATATGGAACAAGTGTGTGAAATGGATCCTCCTTCTCGATTCTTCAACCCAAAAATTACCAAATTTTGACAAAGGGCCCATGGTCTATTTTATGGACCATAAAACAAGCACGATGCCTGGGAGACCGTGGGGAAATGACAAGAGGTATCAACCTATGGATCGGTGATATTATCATCGAGATCACCAGCTTCCATGCATGTCGACTAGTGTGTTAAGAAGTCTTCCTTCATAATCCTCACCAAGCGTGCGAATGAGTTATAACCCTAAAAATTCATATTCAATGCATTTACCTTCCCACCATAAAATATCGTAGTGCACCACAACTATAAATACAACACATTTTCTATATTTTACCATAAATTTGTTCTCCGAAGAACAAGACATGGAACCGAAGAAATCCATAAATGTAACCAAGACCAAAGATGCGGAATGGAAATCCCTAATGAAACAAGAGTAATCATCCATGACTCCCTTGAGAGCAAGAATCTACTTAATAAAGAAATCGAAACTAGATGAACGAAAAACGGGAAAAATACTATGCAGAAATGGAGACTTGGGAAGTCTAAGAAAGACAATTGGTAGAAGGTGTGTAGAAGCTCGCTACCGTGAAGATTCTACTCTATCTAAATGCACCCCTGTTGAACTCATTTGGTGACCTAAAGGAAATCATAGACAAATTTATTCTTAGTAGATACCATTACAGGAGGATCTGGATCAATGAGGGAATTTCGATCACAGACTCCCTCATCGCTAAAATTATTGGATTATCAAGCAATGCACCAGCAATACCTTTCACACATGAACTCTAGTCATTAGTCAAAGAATTCATAGGATCACCCTGGGGAAAAAACTCAAAAGGTTTGATGATTAGAAAATTCAAGTGTGAGACAGTTAAATGGAATTCTATAATAATTTCACTCTCTTTAACAAGCTTTTCTCGGTCATCTGACATGAGGCTCGATATACTTGAAGCAGTCAAACAGGCCACTTGTGAGGCCAAAATAATGAATTGGGCCAACCATCTCGCCAAATTAGTAAAATATAACTGTCATAAGTCCCAAGAATAGGCACATGCCATCAGATTTTCGTCATTGTTCATCTGGATATTAATGGAGAAAATTACCGCACTCAGTGAAATAGTTCTCACCAGCACTCCACATCCTCTTATGAATAATTTTCGGATATTTGCAGGAAAAGGGTCGTCATCCAAATCAAACAAAGAAAAAACCTACTTGGAACTCTGGTTCTAGGATATTAAAAACATATGTACTAGATAGAGAGTGCGACAGCAAGTTTGTCATTTCCTACCTAAAGGAGCACACATTGAACTTGCCCCTGATCACACAAAAGTATGTTTCATGCAAGGTGCAAGAGGGGATGCTAAGGAGATTGACTACTACCCTAACATTCATGAATTATTCGTTGACTTATTGAGGCAACAAAACATTGTAATCCCCATACCGACCGTGGTTATGACCCAGGATATGGAACTTACTGAACCAATAATAGAGGGAGAGTTAGAAGAACAGAGAGAAGTAGCATAATATATTACATCATTTTGTGCAAGAGAAGAGCTAATTAATCCACTATAAATCGTACCAGTACCCAACAAAGAAAAGAACTAGTTGGTGAATCTTCAAGCAACAGGACTGACGAATATGGAGATGACACCCTAGTCAAACAAGGACTCGAGCCTGACTTTCGTGAGCCCCAAATTCAGGAAAAATAATGAAAATTCGCTGTGAAAATCCTTATGTTCCAACACGAGCTCAGAGCTAAGACCTCGAGCCAGACTTCCATCAAAATAAAGCAACTCTTTCTTGAGGGAGCAAATGATGACATTGAATAAATTAGATAACAGGATAATAATTTTTTAGTCAATTCAGTAAAGAACAAATTGAGTATTGATCTGCAGATTAAGAAGGAATACAAGTCAAGCCAACCATTGTAGTTATTGACTTCAAAGGAAACCGCTGCTATTCAACCACCCTATCCTAAGAAATCTCGGACAACCCAGTCATCCAAAGAAAAAATAATAGTCAACCTAACTATTGGATCTTGCTGGCACCCCAGCAACTTCCCCTTGGTTTTACAAAATCAAAGAGCCCCCATGTAAATTTTGTAAGTATATAGCTTTTGGGTTCTCTTTCCTCTTTCATATTAGTTTACAGCTTGCAATACTTTTCTTTGGCTTGGTTTTATTTCATGAGGTTTTGGTGATTTGTTTGAGCATATTTGCTCCTACCTTTTGGTCCCCTGGATGTTTTAAAAATAAAATAAAAACAAAAAATCCTTACATGCTATTATGAACAAAATCATTATTTTTTTTTATTAAACATAAATCAAATCTCATTCTTCATTTAAACATGGTATTTATGTCTTAGAAAACATATATATTGAAATGTTAAGATATACTAATTTCTATCTTTTTATATAATTATATTAAGAAATTTTCTAAATCATATCATCATGCATTAAATAATACATTATGCCTAATAATTATTTTTATTAGTTATTATCATTGTCTAACTTTATTCACATTACTTTCAAGACAATGTTGATAACATATTTTAAACAATGGGTAGCTTTGATACAAAATCTTAAACACATCCTTAATGTTAAAAGCTTTCATTAAAAATAATTTATTACAAGCTTAGGTTTCATTTTTTTAGGATGTTTTATATTTCATAAAAGATGCATATTTAAATAAATAAACTTCAATCATAAAGGAGCTTGGTCAAATGGTTATTCTAACTCTAAAAGGGTTCATCATATATATATCAAAACCAATAACTTTATCACCATGTATATAAGCTAGATTTTTTTATTATTAAAAGGTGAAAAGCACAAAAGAATGCAACATTTTTGGTTAAAGATTGGAGTAATTTCATATTTACGTAGTTCATTAAAGATTGTAAGCTATATGTCATACCAAACTGATTCACGGTGATATTCTTACAATTTTTTCAAAACAAAGAAGGATAAATTGCATGTATATAGAACCCCTATAATTTGCATAGCTTTCGAAACCTTTTTTTTATTTTTGGATATACTTGGAATGAATCTTTTTATAGTGTCCTTATTTAAGGAGGCATACTTTATTTTTTATTTTCAAGACTTAACCTTTCCTTTGTCTTATTTTTCAATTTAAGACTTAACCTTTCCTTTCCTTTGTCGTATTTTTCAATTTAAGACTTAACCTTTCCTTTCCTTTGTCGTATTTTTCAATTCAAGACTTAACCTTTCATTTGTTTCGACAGGTCAACTTTCACGTCCAGAAATTAAAGGTTGGTATATTATGTAATCCACCAGTTCGCTGTTATGACATTCAGTTGAAGTGGCCATCTATGCCATCAAAGGGAGAATAGCTCACCGAAACTACACATGTTGAAGAAACTGTCATAAATTGCATGAAATGTTTTAATGAAGAATGACAGAAAAAGAGACTTTTTATTGCCATGTTTTCATCATCAAATTACATAAGGTTTACTAAGGCAACGGAAGTGCTCACCCGTGCGTAAGGATTTCATTGAACGTGTTAAAGTTGGGCAAGTCACCATGTAGTTTCGATTTCAAATAGATTACTATCATTGACTTGAAATGAATGCCATTAAAAGGAAACAAACCACAAGTGAAGGAATCTGAGAATATTGAACAATGATAAGTGTCATCTTTACATTCTCTAAGCCAGCGTATATTTTCATTATACCAGGGTTGCAGCAGGATCGTTGCCACATTACAAACGGTTCAACACGTGGAGGAGGAAAGGATGTTATAACACGTCAACGATCTTTGAAATTTGATGTTAGCTTTGCAAAGATATCATCCGTTTTCCAAGGATTGAAGATGCCTCAAAGTCTGCATTTCAACCAGCTCTTCAAGGATTGTCCCCGCATCCCAATAACCAACTCATAGATGTTGAAGTTGTTACGCCCTAGAATTTTGAGAATAATTATCCGATCACAATCACAGATAGAATCACATTAAGGAAGCTGTCATCACCACATGAGCAACATGTATTGAAATTAGAGTTTATCATTGACCAAGAAGATTGCGCCAAGATTGCTTCATTTACCCAGCTTTGTTTACCAGAAGATTGCGTAGATTGGGCGCCAGCAAAGATCATTTTAATTGCAAAAATTTATTAATATCATATCATTATGCAATTATTAAGGGATTTCTCATCAACTCGTTACCAATGGAAGAAGAGCATGCGTTTGTAGTTATTGTGCTTCCACCATATCGCCAGACTCCAAGATTGCTGTCAAGAAAAAATGCAACAGTTAGTTACTAGCTAGTGAATGAAGAATTCATTATTTGACAGAGAATTTCCGGTGTAACTCTTCATTCAGATAGTTCTATAACATGAAGAACAGGGAGAATTCTGTATCTTTTTTTTTCACATTTAACAGTAATTCTTGTACGGAATGTAATATTTAAAAATTATGTTATAGTTTATTCTATTGTTCAATATATTTTAATATGCAAATTGGTAGGAGATCAAGAACGGTACAGGGAGGGGTCAACGCATATCTCCCAGGTTACAACGGATTGCAGAGATCGATGGAGAAGGAGCACCTGATCGCAGGAATCGTGGAAGGATTTGGATGCCAGAATGAGTGGATCGAAACCTGTTCGTCTATAAGAAGCTGCAAATTCGATGTAGAGGGGAAGCGCTCGACGGAGCTGAAAAGATTTCTCTTTCAGAACTGAGGAGACGCTGCCAGGGAGAGATCTTCATACCAGAGAATGAATGTTTTCTTCTCTGCAATCTTTTGCAAATTTCTTTCAAGGGATGATGTAGGAAGGTTCTGTCCACAGGATTTCTGGGCAGATCATATAGCTCTGTAATTTCTTATTGAAGCTGGAATAAAAGATCAGAAACCACTACAGCAATCATTTTACACAGATTCATCTGATTAGAAAAACTAATGTGCTTATTAATTGCTGAGTTGTTTGAATTTCTTTAAGCAATGCAGTAATATCTTTTATGTGCGTTAAATTTCTCTTATAATGTTTCGCTCCTGGCATAGGTTATTAGATAGGTTATTAATTAGCTTCTAGCTTAGTTAGTATTTTATTTCTCTATCTTTAAATCTTCATTTCTGTAACTTTAGAATTTCTTCTCATAGTTGCACAAATATTAACTTTAGATTGCATTCATTTAGGATTGGCTTTACCTTTAATCCAAAGTCTCCCTTTTAGGTAGCAAACTCACCGACTCAAAGAGTGTTAGCGGAGGCCGAATATCTGTGGGTTTTAACCACACCAAACAGCTCGGGGATAGGGTAATACTTGCATAGGATTATCTGAAGCCTTTGGCTGGGTTTTCACTCCGTGTTGTTTGCCTTGGACACCATTCCAGCACCTGCACAACCGAGGCATCAGCAAATCCTCAGTTCAATATCCAACTATAGTCAAAGAAAACCAGCAAGAGGTAAACACATCAAACCTTGAATTTAGTAAATTTCTTTCACAACACCTATCTCATCTCCCTACAATACATCATGGCCAATCAAATGTTACACTTAAGACTGGATGACCTACAGTCAAATACCCAAGCAAAGCAAAATTACCCTCCCTAAAATTAGTAATGAAGTCTTCTACCCCCCCTTAAGCGACAATCAAAGACCCCTTGCAAAATCCCTCGAGAAAAAGCTTGGAATAAACCTGTACTTCACCTTGTGAACTGTCTACCTCTGGAAACATATCCTCCCCTTTTCCTGCATTTTAAATGAGCCCACTTACCACATTGATATCTATGACAACCACATTTGAAGCGATAGAAATCACCCCTTCCCCCTCCTTTACTTTGGAATCCACCTTACTTTACACAACTTTCCCTCTTCCCCCATTATTGTCGATTATGTTTCCTTCAGTACGCTTGCCGATTCCTTCAACTCCTACGTCGACAAATTCCGAGTCATTCCCTATTGATGCAAAGAACCCCCCGACCATGCCACCACGAACAATATTGTCAACTTTGTTGTCAATGAATCCCTCGAGTGATCCTCCTACTTCATACTCCACACCTTCGTCGTCCTCCATGCCTTCGTCATCCTCCACACATCCATTGACATCCGCGCATACATCATCTTCAGCTCCCTCATCTACTACCCCACCCATATCAACTGTATCCAAATTGACTTCTCCACAGATGAAAGAGGCTCCTAACAAAGATCCAAAGAAATCTTCCAAGAAAAGAAACAAAAGGAAAAAGAATAAGAGTGACACTAAAATAACCCTTACATTTCATCCAACAGCTAGAACATAAGCAAATCCAATCATATTCTCCCCATCTATAGCTGCCGAAGAAGAGCTTGTATACTTTATCAAGGTGGCCACCCAAGAATGTAGCAAATGATGGGCCGGAAGTTCCAAGAATATCAAAACAATTGAAGAGGAACAAGGGAATGTATGCACCTCCTACGCAACAATAGCACAACAGATTATTGGAAAAATGGCAAAAGCTCTTCCTAAGAGACCAGCTAACAAAATTAAAAATCTACTCAAATTTATGCTCGAGAAATATGAAAAAAAAACATGAATTCCTACTTCATAAAACATTTATCCTTATTTCACACTAGTTCAAAGCATTTGAAGAATGCAATACCATGCTAAAGGAATATGAACAGTGAGAAACCACAACCTCGAGCATCCTCAACAAATGGTAGTCGTATTACGAGAATTTTTTTGTGGAAATTCAGAACCTGCAAAGCACCTTAATGGAACTCTGTAGGCAGAGGAAATCGACTGATCTAGCTATGTCCCAAATTTTAGATAAACAAATTACCATGGAACATCATCGACAAGAGAAACTCCAAAAAAGTGAGTACCAATGGCTTCAAGAGGGGAAACGTGCTCAGGAAGATGTCAGTTGGCTCACCCAACACATTTACAAATTAATCAGAGTTGTTTAAGTCCAAGCACAAAGAATTGGACCCTAGATGAGCAATATGTTAGATAAACCAATTCAGGTTAAGCTCATTCGACTATTTTAACTAAACAACGTCGCAAAGAACATCAAGATTGTCCTTACTGATTGGAAGGAATTACAGGACCGCATCTCTCTCTCTACCCCTGCTATTGTTGAAAAATGTGTTGAATGCACCCCTCCAAGTGAAACATACTTGTTGCGGAACCTCTAACAAGGTTCTTTAATTAACTAATTTTGTAACTAATTTTGTTTGTATTTTTATACCATGTTATCTTCAGGTCAAAGAAACGTTTTGGGTAATTGTAGTGCTCTGGTTTTTACAGCAGAGCACTGAGTAAACTTTTAGAGTTTATTTTCTAAGTATTAAACTTTATCAGGTGTATGGGAGTAAATTTCTAACAATTACTATGCGTCTAAATGATATTTAGTGTTCTATTGTGTTTTTATCAACCTTACGTGCGTAATTTAAAATAAACAAAACATATCAATATTTCCCTTTTCTACAATCAAGTTCCAGCATAAGAATATGTTTCACAACTCAGTAAATCAGTAAATAGCAAGTTATGCATGTTTACAGTAAGTTTTAGCATAATAGTCAAATAACGGAAATTACCTGATGCTGATGCTAACCGTAAGTTGTAGCAGGTTGTATAACCTCTTAGGCAGCCAAACTGAAGTGTCCACCCTACCGACCAGCTATTATCTTGCTGGCCCTTGGAAATCAAAGGATTTCCAAGCCCCCGAGCCCACAATCTGATAATCCCGAGAGCAATCCTCTCTTCGGTTCTCCCAACTTTCTGTTCTCAAAACTCTCTGTTCTCCCAAACTTCTTTTCTTCCCCCCAAAAAACCCCCCCCCCACCTTCAACCTTCTCCCCCTCTATATACATGTCCATCCTCGAGAAGACCTTGGGCTTACTCCACCGCCCCAAACTCCCCCTCTCGAGCCCCTCAAACCTTTACTCCTTTCCCTAGTTCATTCATCCACGTCTCATTATAAAAATGTATAATTAATTACTCTCATGGAAAATTCATTTGGTTTTGGATTGACGGTCGTAATTATTTATTACAGTGGGAATTATCACCCAAAGGTTATCCATTCGGGACAAGCTTCATTAAATACAAGTCTATTCGCCATCCTTGGTATTTAATGTTATTAATGTAATTAATAAAATATTATATAATTAGTTGCCCCTTTTCACTTGGACATGATGTGTCTTAATGGTCCACCTTATCCGTCGAGACCACTTATCTTGAGGTTTAAATTCCAAGATTAACATCGAATAATTAAATAACCATTTTCCATCACATCACGTTCATTCCAAAAATGATTATCCTATTATGGCTAACTTTTGAAATGGAAATAATCACACAATATTAATTTATAAATCAATATTTTAAATCTTACTTATATTGCAATTGTTACGATAGGGATATAAATGTTGCTGGAATATTATTAATTAATTAATAATAATAATTAGATCACCATTTATTAATTAATAATAATAATTAAATCACCATTTAACAATAATAAAAGGTGAATTAATCATAGTATTCTTAATTATTTGTTTATCACATGAGTACCCTATCATCAACATAGCATCCTTGTTCTTATAAACAAAGCACTTGTGAGGGCTTAAACAATTTTACTAATTAATTAGACACTATCATTACCCTATTCACAACAGTTCTCCTATGACAATGTTAACTGACGACACTTGTCTTAGTTTATTATTACAATGTTTTCATATAATTACTAATTCACTTATTTACACATTGACAACCTAACCATTCATTACCTAAGTTGATTGATGTATCCTTAACTGAGTTATCTATGACATTTATACTACTATTCAAGCATGACAAGTATGTTATACACCAGTAATATTGTACACGTACAAGGTGTGCATGCATGGCCAGTGTATGCACATGTCGGATATGTACTATAAACAAACCCCATTCCGCCTATGCATACTTGCTAACTAATAATAGTATCTACCCCCATGCAGAAGAGCAAGCATAATATATAGTATAATTACTTTAACATCCTCGGTTATTTAACAGTTAACCCTTTACGATTTAACATCATTGTCTTTATGTTTACATTAGTTTAATCAATCAAGTACAGGAAGGGTGCCTACTTCCACTAACTCGGAATCAAGGAATACTAAACCCCCAACAGTACTAACTAACACATCCTCCCATCATAACCTACGTCCAGCATCCTCCCTATCCTCCCTCTGCTAGTACAACAGTGGATGTCGGACTCACCGATCTGACCACATAGAACTTGAGAGCGATAGCGTCGGCTGAACAGCGGACCTATCCTCCCCTAGCAGGCATCCGACCATCGTCATCACAACAACATGGGGAGCGTGTCTCAGCACGGCCCTCCCACGACCTCGGGTCTCATGGAAACATAGGGTGGGAAACACATCCATCCCTCTCAACATACTGGGCCTACGCCCTTATCAACTCATACTTGCTGCTATCGGGATTATCAGTTTGTGTTATCGTATCCTCATTTTGGCTGCTAAGGTTTGTTGTATGAACATGTTTTTCCTTTCCAATATATATCAGATCAAGTAACTGGCTATCCCATAGCCCTTGAGTCCTGTAGGTTAGTATTTTGCAAAATACAATTTATAGAAAGCATTTTCCATTGATCGCCAATTGATCCATGTTATCATTTTAATTCATGTAACCTTTTTAGCTCATCATAGATGCGTATGACATATAACATTTCAATAATTCATATAAGAAGATGGTATCCATGTACCGAATCATATATTTCACATTTCATTAATGAAAACATATAAACATATACTGCAATCGTAAAATAAGGAAATCATATGATAATCATGACATCATAACCGCATAAAATACTAACATCATAATCATGGTGAAGTCATAAAACAGAGTAACATCATAATCATGGTGAAGTCATAAAACAGAGTAACATCATATAATGAGGTCCAATATAGTTTACTGAGTCGAGCTGAGTTCAACAGAGTATATAAGAAATAAAGTATGGTGTATCTAACTAATAAATATGCCGAATCAAAATATGGGCGTTACATACACCCACCCTTCGGAAAACTTCGTCCCGAAGTTATGGTCAAAATAGTGAGCGAAAATCTCGACGCATGGTCTCTGCATCCTCCCAGGTAGCAGACCCTGGGCTATACTTGTCCCATTGGACCTTAACTTGGTCCACATGGCGACTACGGAGCTGTCGAACCCTATGATCAAGTATACGTAATGGTTCGACCCTGAAGGTTCCCTCGTCCGAGACCTGCAATTCCTTCCAATGAATTTTGTGAGTCTCATCAGCTATGTAATGTCGCAATACAGAAACATGAAATACATTATGAGTTTTATGCAAGTGGGGTGGCAGCGCGAGACGATAAGCAACTGGTCCGATTTTCTCAAGAATCTCAAATGGACCTATAAAGCGAGGTGACAACTTGGTACCCTTCCCAAACCGAATGGTACTTTTATTTGGTCTGATGCGAATAAATACACGATCCCCTACTCCATAAGTTCTATCTGATCTGTGTGCATCAGCGTAACTCTTTTGCCTATCCTGTGCTTCCTTCAGCCGCCGCCTAATCTGTAACACTTGCTCCTCCATTTCCTGAATCAATTCAGGCCCAATTAAAACTCGATCCTCTAACCTGTCCCAACTGAGTGGTGTCCTGCACGGCCTCCCATACAATGCCTGATATGGCAGCATACCAATGGAGCTGTGATGACTATTGTTGTATGCAAACTCCACTAAAGGAAGATATTTCTCCCACTGTGTATGTTGATGCATAACATACATCCTAAGCATGTCCTCCATCACTTGATTCACCCTCTCAGTCTGTCCATCTGTCTCGGGGTGATAAGCTGAGCTTAAGTTCAACTGTGTCCCTAATGCTGACTGCATGCTTGTCCAAAATCTGGAGGTGAACTTAGGGTCTCTGTCAGAGATTATCTTTTTAGGAACTCCATGAAGACGTATAATCTCATTTATGAATACCCTTGCCACATCTGTCACATCATAGGTGTCTCTGACTGGAATGAAGTGAGCACTTTTGGTCAGTTTGTCGACTACCACCAAAATAACATTATGTCTCAGAGATGTGAGTGGTAATCCTACAACGAAGTCCATGGAAATGACTTCCCATTTAGTCATAGGAATATCATGCGGTTGTAGGAGACCGGCCGGGGTGACGATGATCTGCCTTAACTTGTTGACACTCAAGGCACTTCGAAACAAAATCCACTACATCCATCTTCATACCTGGCCAAAAGAAGAGTTGCTTCATGTCAGCATACATCTTCTTCACCCCTGGGTGCGCACAGTAATGCGATCTATGGGCCTCTCTAAGGATGGTTTCCCTGATATCACCTTCCTTAGGAACATACATCCTTCCCTGATACCGCAACAATCCATCTTCCTCAAGATTGTACCCATCATACTTCAATTCCTGTTTCTTTCCATTCTGAATAGCTGAGGTTACTTTTAGATACCAACTATCGCCCAATAGTTGTCCTAGTACCCTTTCCCTCAAGTCAACCTTCAAGGGAATTAAGGAGAAAAGTCTCGGCCTTCGACTTAGAGCGTCTGCCACCACATTCTCCTTTCCTTTGATGTAAGAGATACCAAAGTCATACTCACTCATGAACTCACTCCATCTCCTTTGCCTAGCATTCAAATCCCTTTGGGTAAAGATGTACTGCAAGCTCTGATGGTCTGTTTTAAGGGTGAAGCTTCTACCAACTAGGTAGTGCCTCCATAATTTTAGTGCTAACATTACTGCTGCCAATTCTAGATCATGCGTGGCATACTGCTCCTCATGAGGTTTCAACTTTCGAGATGCATAAGCTATTACCCCACCTTCCTGCATCAACACCGCTCCTAATCCTTGCTTCGAGGCATCGGTGCATACCATGAAATCTTTATCCATGTCTGGTACCCGCAAGATCGGTGCACTTGTCAACAATCTTTTTAACTCTGTAAAAGCGGCATCACATTCATCGGTCCATTCATACCGGATTCCCTTGCGTTGCAAGGTGGTAATAGGTTTTGCAATTTTAGAAAATCCTTCCACAAACCTCCGGTAATAGCCTGCTAACCCCATGAAGCTGCGCACCTCATGAGCATTCCTTGGAATTGGCCAATCTTCAATGGCCTTTACCTTTTCTGGGTCTACAGAGATCCCTTCACCTGAGATGATGTGCCCCAAGTAGTGAATCTCTTTTTGGAAGAAGGAACACTTTGATAGTTTACCATAAAGTTTATGTTCCCTTAAGCATGTCAAGACTAACCGCAAGTGTTCCTCATGCTCCTTCTCACTTTTAGAATAGATAAGAATATCATCTAAGAAGACCTGAACAAAGTGGTCCAAGTATTTTTGGAAGACACCATTCATGAGGCTCATGAATACAGCTGGAGCATTGGTCAAACCAAATGGTACCACTACAAACTCGTAATGCCCAAATCGAGTTCGAAAGGCAGTCTTAGGAATGTCGCCTTCCTTGATCCTCAACTGGTGATACCCTGATCGTAAATCAATCTTTGAGAAGACTGACGCACCTTTCATTTGATCAAAGAGGTCATCAATTCTTGGTATGGGATACCTGTTCTTCACTGTGGCTTTGTTCAAATCTCTGTAATCTATGCACAGTCGCAGGGATCCATCCTTATTCTTAACGAAGATCACTGGTGCTCCCCACGGTGAGATACTAGGTCTAATCAGTCCCAAATCTAGCAACTCTTTTAACTGGATCTGTAAATCACGGAGCTCTGGAGTTGTCATTCTATACGGAGTTTTTGAAATAGGTTCTGCACCAGGTTTTAGTTCGATTGTGAAATCGAGCTCTCTTTCTGGAGGTAGTCCTGGTAATTCCTTCGGAAAGACATCCTTGAACTCGGAAAGTACTGGGTAAGAATTCAAGGAAGGTCCTTTACTATCGCTCACGGCCTCCACTACGAACAACTGGCATCCTTGTCTTAGGCACCACTTAGCTTTCACCATAGAGATGAAACGGAGGGATACCTTCCTTTTCAAGCCTTGGATTTGAATTGTCCTTCCCTCGTCATCGAGGCACAACACCTTCTTTGCATAGCAGTCTAAGAAAGCTCTATGGCCTTCTAACCAATCCATGCCAATAATGAGGTCACAAGTCCCCAAATTGGTGACATAAGCATCCAACTTAGTGGTGCAAACTCCTAAGTCAACCTCACAACCTGTCACTTTAAGACCTACTGGTTGCTTAGCTCCTGAAGCCATTTCAACCAGTTTGAAATCATCGTGCTCGTAGGCTGCCAACCCACATTTATCTAATGCAAATGGTGAAATAAAACTATCAGTTGCTCCTGGATCAAACAAAATTTAAAGTTTGACATTGTTTACATTACCAGTGGATTCTACTATAGTAGACTGCTGTTCTGCCTGGTGGTTATGCACCGCTGCATGAATCCGATGACTGTTACCCGAACTATCGATGGGTGCCTTTCCTTCCCTGTGCCTGCTGCTTGACCGACCCTTGGGACAGTCTCGCTGGAAATGAGGACCTCCACATCCCCAACAAGAGAGATTGGGAGGGGCTTGCATGTTGCTTGAAGGAATCCTCTGAGATGAGTTCCTTCCCCTGGTTCCTCTGAAACCCCTTGCTCCTCTATAGGAACTTCCCTGTGTACGTCACTGGCTTTGGTGGGTTGCGGACGATGCCTGCGAGATTGAGTTAACTGAAGTATTTCCCCTCGGTGTGAACCTGTTACCATAAGGAGGAGGTCTAGATTGTCCTCCCCTGAAGTAAGGACGTGATGCCTTCCCTGAAACATACTGATTGGTTCCTGTCAACTTACTGCCCCCTTTTCCATCTGACATATCAGCTGCATAACGAGCATACTCAACTGCCATGGCAACTGAAGTTGGCTTCCACATCCGCACCGCAGCTCTAATCTTGTAGTTAAGTCCATACACAAAACGCTCTACCTGACAATCATCTGCATCTAGGTAAGGAACATATTTTACCAGTTCCATAAACTGAGATTCATACTCCTCCACTGTCTTGTCTCCCTGTACTAAGGCATGGAGTGCACCTGCCTGTTCTTCCTTGTAATAATTTGGCAAATACTTCATGTGGAACCTCTCCTCGAACAGTTCCCAAGAAGTTGTAAGAGGAGTAAGGTGCAACTGCTTCTCGAGGTCTGACCACCAATTCAAAGCATCACCTTTAAGCTGAAAGACGGCCATCCTAGCCTTGGAACTAGATGTGTACTCATTCAATGCGAAGCATCTCTTCATGCCTTCCAGCCATGCCTCCGCATGCTTACCGGGTCGTCCTCCTGAAAACTCTGGAACTTTTATCTTTTGTAACTCCCTCGATATGTCCTGAAGCGGTTCCAGTCTTGGGCCATGTGCCCTTTCAGAGTTCTCTCGACTCACTTGAGTGGTTTCCACCTCGGCGGCCCTTTCCGACTGCCTGTTCATCGTGGTCATAATAGCCTCCAATGACCTCATTATGATCTGCATTTCTGGTGTTGAGGTTGGTTGTGGCGGTGTTGGCGGTGGCGGAGGTGGTGGTGACGGTGGTCGACCTTGACCCCGACCTCGACCTCTGCGTGTTGTCAGCATGATAGTTCCTGAGTTATTAAAATAAAATCATATCCTTAGTTGTTCAATCAAATATACGCGGAACTAAAATGTAGGTATTCAATAACTTGCATCATGAGATAACAAATTGTCAAGATTAGCGCAGTAAAATCTATAGTCGTTTTTATTTAAACAATCCTGTTATGGTGTTCAGCTCGTCGTGCTGGTCTTAATGGTGTCTTGTTTTTAAGATTTCGGGTCTCTTTCATCCCTTCGACTAGGAGTTGAAATCTCGGCAAAATTTTTAATATCTCTATTTTAGTTAACTTTAAATGTTACCCTTTAATCTAAACAACTTAATTAACATTAATTGTTTAAACCTCAACCAATCATAGTTAAGTTTAATACTAAAAATTAAAATTCCTATAAAACATATTTTTAACAACATATGTTATAACAGAAAAGAAAAATTAATTCTTATAATACATATTTTCTAACAAAGTATGAATAAATTAATTTTTTTTATAAAACATATATTCTATGAGAGTATATAACAATAAATTTAAACTTTAATACAACATCTATTATAACAGAAAAGTAAAATTAATCTTTATAATACATATATTCTAATCAAAATATGAATAAATTTAAATTTTATAAAACATATATTCTATGAGAATATATAAAATAATTTAAATTTTAATATAACATATTTTATGACAGGAAAGTAAAATTAATTTTTATTTTACGTATATTCTAACAAAATATGAATAAATTAAATTTTTGTACAACATATATTCTATCATAATATATAACAATAAATTTAAACTAGCCCTACACCTTCCTATGTCTAAAGGCTCGAACGCCACGCGGCCTTTCACCGCCATGCAAAGAGCGAGTACGCATGAAGGACACGCGGTCTCTCCAAGCAACCCACCGCCCTCGGAAAGTGGGGGAAACCCTAAATAGGGTCAATCCCCAAGACGCGGCCATTTTCACCCTCCCTTCTGCAGTTTTAGCTCTGCAACTCCCATCTTCGACTTGGCTGGCTGCTGGTAACGCTCTCTGTGCTGAGCGCATGGGTTAGGCCTCCTTTTTACAAGGCGCTGCTGGTAACCCTATTCAGAACCCTGCTCAGTCATTGATACTGATACTGGCACCTTTCTTATGGTAGCCTTTCAGGCATCTGCGAGCTTGTAGTTGCACGTCTTCCAATCATCGCCTCCTCCAGGTAATTTAAATTCTTTCGAATCTTTCTTTCTCTTTCAAATTCTATAGCATAGATGATGTCTGTTCAGTTGAAGATATGGAAACGACTGATAACCCATCCATTCCCATTGTCATCCCATGGCCAATTAATTTCCTTGCTTCCTCCCCCATTCCTACCTTCATTCACTTCAAAAGCCTACGTAACATTCCCCCGTCTCTCCTCCCAAATAGCACCCCCATCCACAACTCCACCAGAGAAGCGTGTTGTCACTGAATTTCTCGTCAACAAATGTGGTTTATCAGAGGTAGATATCACAGAAGCGTGTTGTCACTGAATTTCTGTTTTGTTTGATTGTGTTAAAGAGTTTCTGCAATGTATAAATAAGAAAATGCAAAGATCCGAGTTCAACGTGCAAGGGGTGTTATTAAAGAGATTATGGCACTGTGGCGTGGATTACAGTAGTAGCTTACTCACAAATCCTTTAGAAATTGCGATAGTTTCCTTCTTGCAAAATCGAGTCAGAATTTGGAAGAAGTCTTGGGGTTGTTAAATGGCTGTGGTTTGACTACCCCTGAACAGATTCGAAGGGTCGTCCTTCGCAACCCTAAGTTCTTCTTTTACAATGCAAAAAGGAACAGAAATTTTTAGGCTGCAGTGTTTGAAAAGTTTAGGCTTCTCAGAAGAACAAATTTCGGAATTGTCTAGTCGGGATCCGCAGTTTCTGGGGCTTTCAGAGGAAAAAAAAAAAATGAGGACTTTTGTAGATTTTATGGTCAATTATGTAGAACTTCCATTGGCGGATCTTGTGAAGTTTCCACTTCTGTGGACATTCAGCTTGGAGAAGAGGATAAATCCCCGTTTTAGAGTAATGGAGGCATTGACGTCCATGCAAGTGCAAGAGTTGAAAATACCTTTTATACGGATTTTTCATATGCCTGAAAAACGATTCTTGGAGAAATATGTTAACAGGAATTCTAAATCCTCAACTCTGTGGACTATTTACTATGGTGGGAAAGCTGGAAAGTTTAACGTTGCCAAATAGACAGCGTGTCTAAATCAAAGAGATCCACGAAAGTTCTTAGAGTTCATCAGCACCTTCAATATGACTCTTCCTGTGCACTAATTTTAGTATTAAAGTTCTGTTCATCTGCCACAGTACATGAAGGCTTCACTTTATGGCATTTCTATGGCTTCCTTAGCACAACAAGAGTAAAAAAAAAGAATGCTTGGAACGTCAGAGTCATACAGCTGCCAGCTTGCATACGGAGGTGGAAGCAAGGGCAAGGCACTACTATTTTATTGGATTGTGATTTTACTGGTAAAATCGTGAGCCTGGAGACCCAGTGTTCGTTTATCAACGCCGAGGCAAGTGTTTCGAGCCAAAAGACCTTTGTACAATTTTTATTTTAAAAGATAGGGTCTATCTGAGCTAAGCGTTCACCTTCTCATATCAATACAGGTAATTTCTGCCTGGCAACTCTGCATTTGAGATAACAAATCTTTTATTCCTGGATAATCCATATTGATGAGTTAAGAATGATCCAGTAGGAATGAAACATTTTTTTTTTTTTTTTTTTACCGGATCTCTATTTAAGACACATGAATTGAGCTTTCTGCTGAACATTAGAGTAATAGCTGTACATAAAAGTTATACATATATCCGAGCCTGAACTCGATTCTTGTTTAAAGGCTTAGTTTATCTATAAGTTTAGATAAATCGCCTGGTATCCAAGTTTGAACCTGATTCAAAAACTCTGCTATTTTTTTTTTGACCTTGTAAAAGTGTAGCCTTAAACCGAGCTTCATCTCTATAAAATAGGGATAGCAACCTGTGTTAGATTCAATCTCTGTAAGAACATAGTTAACGTAAAAAGGGTCTTTATCTCTGCCGTGTATTACTTTTACGACCGGACTTTAATGAGAAAAATTTAAAATACTTGCTGTAAGTTTAGCTAGTGCAGCAGTTACGAAGGCCATTAACAAATTCTGGATACGCCCTCAATGAAATTTGGGCTTTCTTACAGAAATTTAGGGCTTTCTCACAAAAATTTAGGGCTTCCTTATACAAGTAAGTGCGGTAAGAATTCTTATTTCAAAACCCTATAGACAATGCGTTTAACGGACAGGGATTTACTGTTTACTTTCCACATAAATTTTCAGAGTTACCTAGGGTAAAGTTTACACTTTCTGGGCATTATTTTTTTTTTAAAGATGATAAATTTTGACCTGTAAGGAGAAAGAAATACAGGCTTAGCTTATAGCCCGAGAATATATCTGAATCTACGGTCTACTTCCACCTTCATGTTCGGGATCAGATCGTGGCCTCTAGTGATAGCCCTCCTTCCATTACCAGAGGGTGCATTGTAGACGAGAGTGGTTGTAGTTGTGTTTGTGTTGTAAACCATTTTCTTTAGTTGTTTTTTTTTTTCATTATTATATATATATACATATTGTGTTAGAACTCTCTTGGTATATGCTTTATATATATAAAAAAAAAACTAATTGTATTTTTGTTTTCTATGCGTGCAGGTAGTTTCCTGCTGCTCACAACCATTGGGAAGAAGGATTTTGTGTAACTTTCTCGTAATAATTTTGTTTTTGTTTTTGCTAAGTTCGGCAAGAGCTCGAATCTAGGTAACTAATTGAATTTTCTAGTGTAGATCCAATTTCTTAGACTAGTTTTTTTTTTAAAGTGAGTAGGCCCTTAAGGTCCGAGTTTCCGAGCCTGGAGCTTTGATACCATCTGTAGTGCTCTGGTTTTTACAGCAGAGCACTGAGTAAACTTTCAGAGTTTATTTTCTAAGTATTAAACTTTATCAGGTGTATGGGAGTAAATTTCTAACAATTACTATGCGTCTAAATGATATTTAGTGTTCTATTGTGTTTTTATCAACCTTACATGCGTAATTTAAAATAAACAAAACATATCAATATTTCCCTTTTCTACAATCAAGTTCCAGCATAAGAATATGTTTCACAACTCAGTAAATCAGTAAATAGCAAGTTATGCATGTTTACAGTAAGTTTTAGCATAATAGTCAAATAACGGAAATTACCTGATGCTGATGCTAACCGTAAGTTGTAGCAGGTTGTATAACCTCTTAGGCAGAAAAACTGAAGTGTCCACCCTACCGACCAGCTATTATCTTGCTGGCCCTTGGAAATCAAAGGATTTCCAAGCCCCCGAGCCCACAATCTGATAATCCCGAGAGCAATCCTCTCTTCGGTTCTCCCAACTTTCTGTTCTCAAAACTCTGTTCTCCCAAACTTCTTTTCTTCCCCAAAAAAAAACCCCCCCCACCTTCAACCTTCTCCCCCTCTATATACATGTCCATCCTCGAGAAGACCTTGGGCTTACTCCACCGCCCCAAACTCCCCCTCTCGAGCCCCTCAAACCTTTACTCCTTTCCCTAGTTCATTCATCCACGTCTCATTATAAAAATGTATAATTAATTACTCTCATGGAAAATTCATTTGGTTTTGGATTGACGGTCATAATTATTTATTACGGTGGGAATTATCACCCAAAGGTTATCCATTCGGGACAAGCTTCATTAAATACAAGTCTATTAGCCATCCTTGGTATTTAATGTTATTAATGTAATTAATAAAATATTATATAATTAGTTGCCCCTTTTCACTTGGACATGATGTGTCTTAATGGTCCACCTTATCTGTCGAGACCACTTATCTTGAGGTTTAAATTCCAAGATTAACATCGAATAATTAAATAACCATTTTCCATCACATCACGTTCATTCCAAAAATGATTATCCTATTATGGCTAACTTTTGAAATGGAAATAATCACACAATATTAATTTATAAATCAATATTTTAAATCTTACTTATATTGCAATTGTTACGATAGGGATATAAATGTTGCTGGAATATTATTAATTAATTAATAATAATAATTAGATCACCATTTATTAATTAATAATAATAATTAAATCACCATTTAACAATAATAAAAGGTGAATTAATCATAGTATTCTTAATTATTTGTTTATCACATGAGTACCCTATCATCAACATAGCATCCTTGTTCTTATAAACAAAGCACTTGTGAGGGCTTAAACAATTTTACTAATTAATTAGACACTATCATTACCCTATTCACAACAGTTCTCCTATGACAATGTTAACTGACGACACTTGTCTTAGTTTATTATTACAATGTTTTCATATAATTACTAATTCACTTATTTACACATTGACAACCTAACCATTCATTACCTAAGTTGATTGATGTATCCTTAACTGAGTTATCTATGACATTTATACTACTATTCAAGCATGACAAGTATGTTATACACCAGTAATATTGTACACGTACAAGGTGTGCATGCATGGCCAGTGTATGCACATGTCGGATATGTACTATAAACAAACCCCATTCCTCCTATGCATACTTGCTAACTAATAATAGTATCTACCCCCATGCAGAAGAGCAAGCATAATATATAGTATAATTACTTTAACATCCTCGGTTATTTAACAATTAACCCTTTACGATTTAACATCATTGTCTTTATGTTTACATTAGTTTAATCAATCAAGTACAGGAAGGGTGCCTACTTCCACTAACTCAGAATCAAGGAATACTAAACCCCCAACAGTACTAACTAACACATCCTCCCATCATAACCTACGTCCAGCATCCTCCCTATCCTCCCTCTGCTAGTACAACAGTGGATGTCGGACTCACCGATCTGACCACATAGAACTTGAGAGCGATAGCATCGGCTGAACAACGGACTTATCCTCCCCTAGCAGGCATCCGACCATCGTCATCACAACAACATGGGGAGCGTGTCTCAGCACGGCCCTCCCATGACCTCGGGTCTCATGGAAACATAGGGTGGGAAACACATCCATCCCTCTCAACATACTGGGCCTACGCCCTTATCAACTCATACTTGCTGCTATCGGGATTATCAGTTTGTGTTATCGTATCCTCATTTTGGCTGCTAAGGTTTGCTGTATGAACATGTTTTTCCTTTCCAATATATATCAGATCAAGTAACTGGCTATCCCATAGCCCTTGAGTCCTGTAGGTTAGTATTTTGCAAAATACAATTTATAGAAAGCATTTTCCATTGATCGCCAATTGATCCATGTTATCATTTTAATTCATGTAACCTTTTTAGCTCATCATAGATGCGTATGACATATAACATTTCAATAATTCATATAAGAAGATGGTATCCATGTACCGAATCATATATTTCACATTTCATTAATGAAAACATATAAACATATACTGCAATCGTAAAATAAGGAAATCATATGATAATCATGACATCATAACCGCATAAAATAGTAACATCATAATCATGGTGAAGTCATAAAACAGAGTAACATCATAATCATGGTGAAGTCATAAAACAGAGTAACATCATATAATGAGGTCCAATATAGTTTACTCAGTCGAGCTGAGTTCAACAGAGTATATAAGAAATAAAGTATGGTGTATCTAACTAATAAATATGCCGAATCAAAATATGGGCGTTACAGTAATTGTATGGCTCTTATAACTAGGTTGGTGAGCCATATGAAATAACAATATTCTCCACCATTTCTATAGTCAGGCCTGATTATATAATGAGGTACTTGTTCCTCCTACCTCCATTACTTTCTCAATTTATTTCTTTCTATATGTATGGATGATCTTGCATGATAGTACTAATGGTAACCCCATGTAATCCCTTAGAATACAACCGGAGCCATGCTCCTTCTATTATTCCCAACAATGAGTAAGGTTTGAAGAAGAGAGTGGAAACATTGGCCCTTTCCGAGCAATCTAAGGGTGTGCCCATGCTCCTCCTCCTATGTCTTAAAATTACTCGGCCTTTAAAAAATGAAACAAGTGTGGGAAACCCAACAAGGACTAAGGTTGGAAGAAGGGAGTGGTAACATTGGGCCTTTCCTAACAATCTAAGCATGTGCCAATGCTACTCCTCCAATGTGTTAAACTTATTGTCTTTGCAAACTGAAACAAGTGTGGGAAACAATTGAAGCAAATTTGGCTAACGGGCAATGCTTCTTGACACTTCCTCCAAAATTTTACTAGATCCAGGGAAAGGGACGGGTCCTCACCTAGACACAAACCAAGAGTTCTCCTTCTCCTCCTTTGTCAGAAAAGAACTTTCTCATTGGAAGATGAGGCCACTCCGCCTCCTGCTCATCGCTAGAACCATACAAGGGAGAGAAATGTGCAGTGCTCATTCTCCTCCTTTATTAAATTTCAGAAGTGGGATAAAGTGCCACTCCCCCTCCCAATAGTCTAAGGGAGTGCCCATGCTACTCATTTGAAATGAACAAGTGTGGAAAAGGGCTAATGGTCGTTGACCCTTCCTCCCAAAAACTTCCATAGCTAGAGAAAGGGCATTTTACTCACCCAAAGTACAATATTTTGATAAAGGGCCCATGCTCCTTCTCCTCCTACCTCCTAAAAACACTTTCTCCTCACTCTGACCATAAAAGGGTGAGAAATGTCCAGTTCTCCTTCTCCTCCTTGCCCAAATTTCAGAAGTGGAAGAGAGAAAATTTTATTAGGATAGGGTGATGAAGGTAAAATGTTGCCACTTCACTCCAAACAATCTAATGGATATTTTGGCCATGCTACTCATTTGAATGGAGCAAGTGTGTGAAAGGGATACCATTACTTGACGTTTGATCCTAGAGAGAGAGAAAGGTCCAGCTGATCACTCAAATTAAAATTGTTTGAGAATGGTCCCATGCTCATCCTCATATGTCCTAAACTTTCTTTCTCATAGGAAATTGAGGCCAATGCTCCTTCACACTAGGCATAAAAGGTGAGAAAGGGCTAGTGCTCCCTCTCCTCCTTGCTCAAATTTCAGAAGTGTGAGCAAGGTCCAGTGTAATTGGAAGAGGGTGATAAAGGGACAAGAAATATATAATGTAGTTGAGGTACAAAATGAGAATCAAGACTACTAACCTGAACATAAAAAGTGTGATAGGGGATAGTGCTCCTTGACTCCTCCTCCTCAAAATTACAAGAGCGGGATAAAGGGCTAGGACCTCACTCAAAGACAAATATTTTGATAAAGGGACCATGCTCCTCCTCCATGGTCTTAAAATTATTCGTTTGTTGGAAAACGAGGCCAGTCCATGTAAAATCCCATATTTTCATAAAAATTTAAAATTTTTGTAAATAGAAACAATTAGCTTAATTTAGGATAATTTATAATTGCGGAAATAATAATTACTAAATGTAACAACAATAACTAAATCGTTGTTGTACTAAACATAAATAAAATTTTGTTATAACTAATGTGACAACGACAACTTAATCACATTTATAACAACTATCATTAAGATAGTTAAATGCATGAATAGATCAGACTTTTGATGCGACACCTTTCAAATGCAACGATATGTATGATTGATGTAATAATGAAATGCTCAGTTAGAAATATGACATGGTACTTTTTCTTTCAGATAATACTGACAGTTTGCTTCTTTGCTATCCAAGGGAGTCCTATGAGGGACCCTGAAGCTTACTTAGCTGCAATGCTAAAGCATTTGACCTGTCTTATGTGCAGATGACAGGTAAGGAGTTTCATGATTACAATAAATTCCAGTTGTTGTGTAAAGCTCAATTCAATGTCGTAAATAAAAATAGCATGTTTAGAGATTGTTGCAACTATAAAAATGTACAGGTGTGACTCGCATGCTTACACCTTTGCTTTCCAAGGTTCATCTTATAACTGAGTAAACTCAACCCAAGTTAACTGTTGAACAAGTATCTTATTAACGGCATTGTTGTTGTTGTCGTCATTGTTCTAGCTGGTTATAGTGATAGCTGTCGTGTCGTCGTCATTTAAAATGATAGTACCAAATGTATGTATAAGTTATGAGCTTGTAAGATCTTGCAACCACTAATATTCAATATATATGAAGAGATAAAAACAATAATATATGAACATGACTAACCAAATGCTATGTAGATATAGTGCAATTTAAGCTTTGGACTATATATATAATTTTTATTCTATTTATAAACAAAATACAACCTATCCAAAGTCTTTATGACAACAATAGTGTGACTATACCTATTTTAGATTTAATGTCAATATTAAAACATACATCGGAGATGTTGGCAATATATGCATCGTTAGAATCATGACATTACTATGCAAGTGTTTGTAAATTAAATACAAACATTGTAATGTATGAAAGTGATGACAATAAGATATAAACCTTGGAATTATAATTCATGTATTTGCATACGCGTTATTACTATTATGATGAGTACGACATTGTTAAATATTGTTATGTTAACAAATGAATCATGTTATGTTTGTTATCAAATCGAGGTACTGAAAAACATTAAATGGATTTGGTAGGTCGCTGGCTCATCAATTTGGTGCCGGTCTCGAGCTATGGTAGGGATCACGTATCCAATCCTGCAATAAAATCTTAGTACTGCATCCCTGCCGAGTTATAAACCCAGAGATCGACGTAGACGTGAATGCCTCCATGCTCATCGAAGTGTAAGGGTTATATGCCAAGCGTTTGATCGTACTTGCTCCACCATATGCCATAGTGGCAATGTCGAAAGGTAATGTAGAGTGGGCATTAAATTCTATATGGGACAAGCCGTTGAATCAATTAAGTTGGCATGTGTCTCGAACTGTAAAAGAGATCATGTAATGATCTTCCATTAATGAGTTGGCGCCATATCCCTGCCGATTTGGATAGCCCATGTTCCATGTAGGTTTGTTTTCCTTGTTGCTTGCTATTGTGGCAGAATAATACGCCCCGGTACTGGTTGTTGCTTACTTAAGTGTTTGCCAAGATGGCAATGTCAAACGGTAATGGAGGATGGCATTAAATGTTGATTTTGTGGATACCAAAGTAGACATATCTGGCATTGTTGTAACCGTTGATGATCATGATTCTAAGCTGTCGGATGGTAACCCTAACATCTATCGTGTGTTTGAGTTATTAACTTGGAAAAGTGGTTCATTGTGTTATTGTTTTTGCTGGAGGTGGCCAACAGGCTACCGAGATTTTGGTAGAAAGTTTGCAAGGGTTTCGAACCCGAGATTTGTGAACTGGTGTAGAGGGTTGCAGGTTTTAACCTCTGTAATGGCATTGTAATTTTAGATGGAGTCCAAGTTCAGAGTGATAAAATGTTGAAGGTTTGAAGTTCTTCGTTGTATGTTACAAATGTGGTGCCAACTACAAATGTTGTGTTCTCTCACCAAGACTGGAATGAATCCTTTATTGTCATCCTGATGTTTGCCAAGAATTGGTCACAAGGTGGTGAAGGTAAGTGTCCAAGATGATATACTATTTATTTTTACTATACTTCGGTTCTTAGTTTTGAAAGTATTATGAGTCTAACTCAAAACTATTGTTTGCTAGGTGCAGGGTGTAAAAATAAAGTCTGGCTAGGGTCTGGTGAAAGGAAAAACCACACACTCTTACACTGGTAAGCTTCGGGTCTTCCATACCCTCATAGTGCTCTTCGTCTGTGCCGTGGCTCTGTCACTGAAGATGGTTGGGGAAATATTCGAAACACCTTTATTTGACAGTGATACTTGGGTGCTATATTTTGCAAACATTGATGTTTATTGACTGGAGGTATAACTCGTCGATTTTGAATATTTGGGCTCTTCTGCCTGTTGAATTTTTGGGATAACCCTGTGTAACCTTGTTTTTCAAAACATATTTTAACGTTGCTTGAGAGCTTTGTCTTCGTTTAGAGGTTATTCTGTTGTGATGTTTGAGGTTCTGTAAGATTCGACTTGTTTTTGTAATCATTTGAGACAGTAAGAAAGGGAGTCGAGGGCTTGATCTCTATGTAAGATAATACTCCTTTTGGTAATACAATGTATGTTAAAAACAATTGTTTAGATATCTAGTTTGTTTATCTGGATACTATAAGTTGATGTCGTAATTCCTTGTTTGGTAATGTTGATAAATAATAGAGTGAATCTGTCGAAATGGTTTACAATAATATGTACATGGGAAACGAATAGTATTAAACCCTACATTTGTGTTTTATTTGTATTTGGATAAAGCAAAGATAAAAATGGAAGACTAAACCTAACTAGGGTTTGAAATGAAAACTAAACAAAATACTAATGACACTAACAGATTTGCAATAGAATAGGTGAGTATAAACAAAGTGATGTTCATAGAGTTTCTATTGTTTGTTAGGATGATAATTAACACGATGTTTATAATAAGAGATAGAAAGCTATTTCTTATCAGCAACAGAATATTTCTATTTAATCTATATTCTATTTGATATGTAAGTTTATGAAATTGATAAAATAAGAAATGAAAGAGAAATGGTGTGCGTATGAGTGTATTGTAGAAACTTGAAAATTATAGAATGACTGTGAAAAGCTTTTTTTTACAGCATGTAATTCAAGTTAATAGTACATAAAGATAATAACCTTGAAAAACATTAACAGAGATAATGAAATCAAGTGTCTGTAAACAATAAGAAAACTGGTAATGATTGTTATGCATAATCTTATTTGGATGATCACTATCATTTAATTGTTACTCTGTTATGATACATGCATACCTGTGATTTCTATATTTTTCTTTTATACAGAAAATTGATATGAATATAGAAATTATACATTATTTAATTTCTCAAAAAGCTCTGATACTTATAATATATTCATAGATACTATGCATAATCTTTCTACTATTATTTAACTTGGGAACAGAAAAACTGAAACATAAATAATTACTATCTATTTATCGAATTTAAATGGCAATTTGCCTATCTTCTAATCTACTTTAATTTGCATATCTCTGCTAGAGTACGATGCTCCCAAACAGCATGTGGAAAAATGGGGATATTGATTTATCAATTTAACATTTAAACTTAAACATTCAGACTTGAACATTTCCAGAATTAGATTCTTTTCGAAAGCAAATAAATAGAATAATACTAGATAAACAGAACAGGATTATTTACTGAGCATAAGTTAGGAAATCTTTTAAAAACCTGAGAAACTCTGTAGGGAAACAAACAACTCCGAAAGACTGTTCCACCAAACCAAACTCCCGAAAACAGTCAAATGCTGTCTTAGGACCCCCAAGCCTTTTCGTTGAACCACAAGGAGGAAGAAACTTCAGGAATTAGGACTTCTTCTTGTTGTAGCAGTAATATTCTAAATCTTCAATAGGTAGCAGTCCAAAAAGACATGCTCTTACAACTCTATTTCTCCTCATTAGATAATCAAAACTCAGTTTTCAATCACTACTAACCTCCCTTATTCGAATCTCTCTTGAAATCACCTAATTTACAAGAGGAAAATATTCTGCAGAAATATTGATTAAGGGCTGCCTGCCCAATTCGAATTTGTCTTCATGGGCTGCCTAGGCCTTTTCAAATGTTAATGGGTCATTAAATGAGCTTCCTGCTCACTCCCTCCACCTGGGGGATAATGTCCTATTTTAGGTGAAGTTGTCCCATAACCAATAGTTAGTGGTGTGATGTAACTGATGCCATGTGTCCCATACCTTCCAACAACTTCCATTCCTGCTAGTGGGCCAGTGAACACTCATTCAACAGTCCTCTTGTTTGTTTGTCTCCTAAATAATTTATTTAAATAATAATATTCAGTAATTACATTCATCCATGATCAAAACTGATCATAATTACAAAACTTGTAATTAAATTTAACATAAAGTATTTTTTCAAATAAATAATAATGTTAAGAAATTTGGGTAGGTGACAGTCCACCACCTCCTCATCACTCAAACCATAAAAGAGAAAAAAAAGGGCCACTTCTCGTTTTGCTCCTCCTTGAGCCATACTCTTAAGAATTACTAGCTCAAGATAAAGGGCCAGAAATTGGTAACTCAAATACCAATATTTTTAGAAAGTTCCCATGCTCCTTCTCCATCTCCTCACCCCTCGTCACTCTAAACATAAAATGGTGAGTAAGAGACAATTGTCCTTATCCTCCTTACTCAAATTTCATATTTGTGAGGAAGGGATAGCATAATTGGGGAAGGGGAGAATTCTACCGCTCCTCCTCCCATAACTAAAAGGGATTTCCCTTGCTCCTTCTCCTCCTACATCCTAAGCACACTTCCTCATCACTCTGTCCATAAAAGGTTGAGAAAGGGATAGTTCTCCTTCTCCTCCTTACTCAAATTTCAGAAGTGTGATGGAGGGCCAATCTTATTAAAATAGGGTGAGAAAGGGAATATGTTTCCACTCGCCCTCCCATCAATCTAATGGAGACTATGGCCATGCTACTCATTCAAATGGAACAAGTGTGTTAAAGGTCTACTGCTACTTGATGTTTCCTCCTAGAGAGAGAGAAAGGGCCAACTGATCACTCAAATTACAAGTGTTTGAGAATGGGCCCATGATCATCCTCCTATGTCCTAAACTTTATTTCTCGTAGGAAAGTGAGGCCAATGCTCCTTCACTCTAAGCATAAAAGGTGATAAAGGGCCAATGCTCCTTCTCCTCCTTGCTCAAATTTCAGAAGTGTGAGAAAAGACCAGTGTAATTGGAATAGGGTGATAAAGGGACAAGAAATATATAATCTAGTTGAGGTACAACCCAAGGGTAAAGACTATACATCTGAGCACAACAAGTGTGAGAGGTGATAGTTCTCCTTCACTCTTCCTCCAAAAAATTACCAGTGTGGGAGAAAGGGACAGGACCTCACTAAATACCAAGTTCGAGAAAGGGCCCATGCTCCTCCTCCATGGTCTTAAAATTATTAGTTTTTTGGAAAACTAGGCCACTCCACTGCCTCCTCATTATTCTAACCATAGAAGAGCGAGAAAGGGCCAGTTCTCTTTCTCCTCTTCCTTGAACCATCCTCCCAAGAATTACTAGCTCGATAGAAAGGGCTAGAAACTGGTCACTCAAAGGCCAATAATTTGAGAAAGCGACCCTTCTCCTTCTCCACCTTCTCACTCCTTGTCATTGTGACCATAAAATGGTGAGTAAGGGACAGTGCTTCTTATCCCCCTTACTCAAATTTCATAGGTGTGAGGAAGGGGAAACATAATTGGGGAAATAGAGAATGTTGTCACCCCTCCTCCCATAAGTAAAAGGGATTTCCCATGATACTCATTCGAATGGATAAGTGTGGGATATGGCTAGTGTTGCTTGAATATTCCTCCAAATAACTATCAAAGAAATATAAGGGGTCATTTCCTTAGTCAAATACCAAGAGTTTGGGAAAGGGCACATGCTCCTCCACCTACTATGTTCGAAAATTACAGTAATATCTCTTCATAAAGTGAGGCCAATCCAAGTCCTTCTGATCATTGTATCCACATAAGGGTGAAAAGGGGCAGGGCTGCTTCTCCTCCTTACTAAAATTTTTGAAGTGGGAAAATATAATAAGTGAAAAAGAACCAATATTGCCACCCCCCTACCAGTAATCTAAGGGAATTCCCATGCTACTCTTCTGTGTGGAAAAAGTGTGGGAAAGGATAGTGCCACTTTAATTCTTTAGAAAGGGCTAGTGCTCCTTCCCTATCTCCCTCATATTACGAAAGTGTCATAAAGAGCACCAAGTGTCAGAAAAGGCACATGCTCATTCTCCTCATTTTATTAAGAATGGAAGAAGTGTGAGGAAGGATTCCCCTCCCTCCTAAAGTTACTATTCCTTGATAAAATGAAAGGAATTCCGTGTCATTGTCACTCTAATTTCAAAGTTCTGATAAAGGGGCCATGCTCCTTTTCTTCTTTCCATATATCGATAAAGTTTGAGAAAGGGTCAGTGCTCCTTCACTTCCTTTCGAAAACGAGTAGTGTGTGCGAAAGGGATATTCTCCTACGACTGGCTAAAATTAGAAAAATTGAAGAAAGGAACCACGATCCTTCTTTTCCAAATGGAGAGTGTGATCTAGTGTTCCTTCTCTTCCTCCCAGAAATTACTAAAATGAGAGAAAGGACCAATGCTCCTTCTTTATCTCACTCAGACTACAGAAGTGTCAAAAAGGGCCCATGCTCCTTTTCCTCCTCTTATTACGAATGGAAGTGTTGATGTATATGTAACTTCAGAATGTATTTCATATATGTATATTGTACGCCTATAGAGATGGTATTATTCCTCTATATGGAAGTGTTTGTATTCCTATAGAGATGTTATTATTCATCTATACAGGAGTGTCTGTATTCCTATAGAGATGTTATTATTCCTCTATATGGAAGTGTCGTCATTTATATTGTAAGTGTCGTAACTTATACTTGATGGGTTATTAGACCACCTTGTTGGGGTCGGCCCTATATAAGTCATGTGGGTCGAAGGGTTATTAGACCACACTATTGGGGGTCGGCCATGTGGGTCAAAGGGTTATTAGACCACCCTATTGGGTGTCGTCCCAGTCAGCATTATGTTATGTGGTTAAGTTAAGGCTGACCTAGTAAAGGTTATTAGGCAAGTCAAGTCAAGTATAAAACCGCACTCTATTTCATCATTCTATTCTCTCTCACACTCTCGGGAGATTGGCGCACTTGTGGAGGAGGAGAAGCTGCTGCTAGGAGATGTCTATCTCTTATGCTTGGGTTGTATCATTGCTCTATCTATCTCTGAGGAAGTTGTTGGGGTTTTTCACCTTTATGGTTTTCCCCAAGTAAACTCTGTGTCTCTTGTGTGCTTGCATTATTGTGTTCATGATTGATATGCTATAGATATGCTGTACATGTTGTTCTCTCAGTTAATATCCTAGATCAGATTGAAGTAAATTCTGAAAAATTAACAGGAAGAAGGTGGAGGAAGGAGCACTCTCTCTCTGGAAATTACTAACATGAAGGAACTAATTCAATGAAATCTAGACTAATTCAACCAATATGGACAAAAAAGTTCCAAAATCAAGCTTCTTAATAATAATTAATTAATTTCAATTGCCAAAATAATGTATTTCTAATTTGACTCTAAAAAATTCAAACTAAATTTTTGGCTCTAGAAAAACTAATTATGACCTTTCTCGAAATAAATATGGACCATGCGAAATGGAAAATGTTCCTTCTTAAGGTGCTCACTCAAACTAGAAAATTACAAGAAAGTTATTGGGCCTGTTAGTCATCGGGTTTTCTAGAAAAAATGTCCAATTTTCTAGGCTGTGAGAGTTTAATGAAAGGACAATGTCACTGAGGAGACACTTCCAACTAAGGGCCATAATTTTAAGAAATATTCTAAGAAACATTTCCATAAGGTTTTGTAGTATAATTTGGAAGTTAACTGAAAGGGGTATTATTTTATAATAAGTTAGAAAACGTTTTTTGGCTATTATTTCAAAGGATAATAGTTTGAGAACATTTTAATCAAAATTCCGCAGTATTAGTCCAGATTTTGGAACCAAGGGCTCAAGCATAAAGGTGTTAAGCCCGAACTAGCATAGTAATCCACCCGCAAATCGATTAAATATATGACTCGAAGGGATAGTACTTCAATAAGATGCACAAAGGATAATGCACTGCCACCGAGTCATTGCCATGAATCCGCCTTGATACATGTCAAATCCTGATTTCCAATGGTTCCGATATGAAATTTTGAAACCACGTTTATCTCAAGCCGCTACCACCTAGGCCTACCAACGCCATATTTCACCCATGCCCACACAAGTAGATATGAACGACTCCACGGCATACAGAGGATGTAGAGGTGGAACCTGCATGTGCCAACCAAGAACCAACATGTGTTATGTGGACCCCAATGACGTCAACTCCTTTATGTCCTTACCCTAATTTCATAAGTGTCAGGAATGGGGAACGTAATTAGAGTAGGTTCTAAAGGTCGCTAAAGCATCCAGTAACTACTCACAAAATATTTTTGGAGAGGGGCATGCTCCTTATGCACCTCTTCCCATGAACGAAATAAGTGAGAGGAAGGGATTATTAACTCTAGTGCTCCTTTTCTTCTCGAAATTTACCACTAGGTTTTTTGAACCCAAAATTCGACGGCATAGATGTATGATTTTCGACATCATGCTCTCGACCATCCGATGAGCACCATATTTTTTTAACATCGGTGGCACTTCGGCGAATATTCGCCATTAAAATGACCTGTTGGATTTCCGACATCCTCTTGTCGGATATCCGACAACTACTCTTTTACCATATCCGTTAGATATCCCACATCCTGTAGTCGGATATCTGGCAACTACTCTTTTACCATATCCGTCGGATATCCCACATCCTATAGTCGGATATCCGATCACTACTCTTTTACCATACCCATCGGATATTCGACATGTATCACATTATAAGAGGTCAATATACGACAAACTATCCATCCAATATCCGATGTCATTGACATCAAATACCAACTCCCTTAACCGTTGGTGGTATCAAAAAGGCGTTGGATTCTTTGTAAGGGTTAGTCGGATATCTGACAAGTATCACCTTATACGAGGTAGTACATCCGACACAATATCCGTCGGATATCCGATGCCATTGACATCAAATACCGATGCCTTTAGCTGTTAGTGGTATAGCAAAGGTGTCCGATTCTTTGTAAGGGTAAGTCAGATATCCGACATCCTTTGCATTGTTAAAAGTACGATATCCGACGCCTTTAGCCGTCGGTGGTATGGCAAAGGTGTCGGATTGTTTGGGAGTGACGATCAAATGTCTGATAGAGGTTTTGTATTTAAAAAAACCAAAAGCTTCCATTTTATGGTTTTTTCAAGTCGGTACACTTGTATAGACTTATGCTTAAGGGTGGAGAGGGGGGATTGTTATCAATTTAACTCTAATCATTAGCTCATTTATCTCTATATTCTTCAAGTGTTATGAATTGACCCTCTAAAGCTCATTTATCTCTATATTTTTTTAAATGGTACATTGAATATTGATCCTAAAATACAAACATGAATTATATGTTTGCAATATGTTATATCCTATCATCCTTTTGGCTCTTAATTGTAATCTTTGTGTAGTGTCTAGTTGTATTTACAATTTTTGTCTTTATGTTTATGAAGCATTCCTATTATAATGTTGCTTGGTATTTTTCCTGTGCTTCACTCATTAAGATTTTTTGTTTTTTTGTTGTCAAGGTCATGTTTCCATTTATAGATACTAAGTGGTTCTAGTGTTTGAAATTGAGAGCAAGCCTTTGGCAAGTGTAGGTACTAGGTTCTTGGTTTATAAGGTATGACTGTTTTTGGTTATGGACAATCCAATGGGAAGGTGTGACCTTTGTAATTAGAAGGTGAATGCTTCACCTATGCAATGGTTTTAGTTTTTTTCATCTATGGATATCTAATATTTATGGCCATAATTAACAACTAGCATACCAAGTATGGCCTTTAACAAAAGGTGAATTTTTTTCTAATCATGTTATTGATGTAAGAAGCATTATTGCTTGTCCCTAAAACAACCCTATTAATATAATATGTATCTAGACATTGAAGCTACATATTGATGTCTTGAAAATAAATATTAAGTAAAAGAGGAGGATATTGTCCTTTATGGTCAATCAGTAGGAAGTGTTCTAACTATGAATTGGGAAGCATGACTTCCTTGGTTGAGAATTGGAGTTTTGCATAGTTCAATACTATTTGATGTTTTCTTATTTACCCGATTAAGAACATGTATTATTTTTGTATGCACAAGGTATAATATTAGTAGGTTCTTGTTTTCAAGTAGTATATGATAGTAAATCAATCATCATATAGACAAGGTTGACAAGATGAGTTAAACGGTATGGTGGAAACTACAAAATATTTGTAAGATGCTACTAATTGCACATGACATTGTATTCTCCTTGACCTAAAATGCAACTACATACTTTTTTTTTACCAGTTAAAACTAAGCACATATAAAAAGAACAAATTCCAAACTCACTAATGTTCCATTTCTTCCTTCATGATCACTTGGATGAGCCTCATAATCCACATTTGGAAGACCATCAAGAAAACAAAAATTATAATATATAATCATGATACACGTCCTTCCAATTAAAAATTAACACTGTTATATTGTAATATCTCACCGTGGGTAGCCAGTATGGTCTCCTTATTCTGCAAACAAAAGGAAGAAGGTAAAATATATAATAATAAAAATGTTTTTATAGCATACTAACAGAGTAGATAATAATAAAAATCAATAAAGAAATAATCTTATCATTAAATATTACCTTAATGTTTGTCTCTTTCTTGCACATTTCTATGTACCCTTAAAAAAGGACCTCGATGAAGTCCCTATTGCAATAACGCAATGATATACAACAAAAAAATTAGTAGAGTGGATCAAATGCATAAGATATTTCCTTGACTCATTAAAATGAAAATGTCTCCATTTCTATCCCAATACCTATGAAAAGGAAAATAATAAACATTCTTATCAACGATTATGGAAATATCACACTTAGAGTCACTGCAGCAGTAATACCCATCATTAACATGGGTTGGGACAAAGTGCAAGATCATAGTCAATAATTGGCACATCTCTTGTTGGATGCCTAACCCTTAATTAGTTGACCCTTAAGTTGTATTGCATTGATGAAGTTGATGCTCCCATGATCATGCCTGCAATAGGAAGTGAACAACTATATAAATTCAACAAAAGTGACACCTACACGATATGATTGTATGAAATATAGTTTTATAAATTATTACATTTTCTTCTCAAACTAGTGTTAAATTTATAATATTCATCTTAAAATATTTCATATTGGAAACAAAAATCAAAACAAAATTCACATAGTAATAAGTTTCAAAATTCATTTTTCTATAATGAACAACAAATTCAAGGTACCTAAATAATCGATATAGTAACTTGGACCCCTCCTAAGAATGACTGGATCAATTTGAGTTTCTATGGGGTAGTTAGAGGCCATTTGGGTTTGGTAAGAGCTGGAGGTGTCCTAAGAAATCAATAGGGTAGAGTTCTCTATGTCTACTTCAAATTCATTTGAGGGGAGACTAAAAAACAAGTTGAGGCACAAGCCTTAACTAAACTTATTTAGTTATACCTTAAGAATGGTTTCCGTGTTTCAGAAGTTGAAGGGATTTTGAACTTTACATTATTCTATGTGAATCTTTTGGAAGTGATTGGTTCACCATTAATAAGATATCCTAGATCGATCAATTTAAGGTCGCGATAATCATTTTCTTCCTAGGCATTAAGCGAACCATTGTTGAATTCGATGAATGAATGAACCCTCCAAATGGTGCCTAAGACTTCTCCAACATCGAATAGGGTCTTCCAAATAGAAATAAACCCTCTTCAAATTAGCTCTTTGCAAATATACGACTACCTTGAAACATATTTGGGAAATTGCGTCATTGTTCTCATGCTACTTTGATGCCCAAAATTCAAAGTGAACATGTTATGGGGCACAAAAATACGCAAAAGTACCCTTTATTATTGTTAAGAGTTCAAGACATGCTTAGGATTTCTACTATATTATGTCTATCTCATGCACAAAGGACAAATTAGTTGTTGTTCCTTGTTGTTGTTCATGTCCATATTGTGGAGAAATTGTTGTTTGAAACTACTTGGAGGTCAAAGCAAGGATGAATCATGCCCATTTTTTCCCAAATTGTCCCCAGAATTATCCTATGTCTAATAATTAGGCCACCTACTATTGCTTCCACCCACAAACCTCCCAAATTGGAAATAAACTCCCTTAGCATTGATTAAAGAGAATGTGGAAAAAGGTGTGACCAATGGGATAATCCTATGGATTTTTAAGTTCATGGTGATAGGGTAATACAATCCTTAGAACTTTATCAAGGGTTGTAATACAATGAGTCTACTACAAATTCCATGGAGAAGTATGTTATGGATCATATTTATGAATTGACAAGTCGAAAAATAACATATTAACTAATCCTACTGCTAATGGGTTAGTAAATTTCAAGAGCATCCATTCCTTTCATATTGATTCTAAATAATCATTAAATGAGTAGTGGAAAAAGAGACGAGATATCTTCTCTATTGCATGAATATTGGACATAATGGAGAGGATGTAAATGATCTAGAGGATTTGAGACATATCTCATTCAAATATTCTCGAGGAGATTCCAAGGAAATTAAAGAGAAGGGTAAGGATATTGGTTCCAGTGCATCATTTACTCAGCCTTTGAAGTTGTGGAAACTCGAAATTGGTTATGAGGAGAAACCAAACATCACAGCAAGCTCCAAGAAATTGTCAAAATTTAGATGACACGCGAGTGGGTTGTAGAAAGGCAACACCGTAGACATTTATTGATCTCCTCTCTTTTTTCAAGAATAATTTAATATTCTCTACTGAACAGGGCCAACCACGTGAAGGTAGAAGCTATTATGGTCCCTTCCCCCCTGACATCACTCTAAATTCCCTATACCCAATGCATGTACCTGAAAAAAACAATTACGTGCAAATTCATGCATATCTCATCATAAAAAAACATCTACCATTCATTCAATAAAGGCTAACATTCATTAAACCATTGTTTCATTCAGTCAACAAATTCATTCAATAAAAGATAACATTCAATAAACCATTCATTCATTCAGTGAACACAATCATTCAATAAAATCTAACATTCAATAAAGGTAACAGTTTACTACATTGAATCATTAAACCATTAAACCATTCATTAAACTATTCATTAATTCATTAGGCCAAAAATCATGCATGACATTATATTATAAAAAATAATTACTCAATATTTCTTCAGTCACTAGTTCTTTTGATTTCTTGTTCTCTTTATATAATCATCAAGAAGCTCATCTTCTTTAACTTGTCCTCTAGTTCTTGCTGTTTCATCAGCTTGTCATGATGTCTTCCTCATAGAATGCTCGCGATGTGGATTTTGCGGCAAGGGGTTCGGATTTGCTGCAATAATGTGAAAATGTTGCATGTATATATTTTGTTATTATGATGACAAGTATTTCATTTAAAAAAAAACATTACAAAGGTGTTTTTTACCTATTGTGTCCACATCATGTTCTTCATATTCTTGTCTAGGCTCAACCTGTACAGTGTGGCCTTCTACATGCTCTGTAGTTGAAATATGGAGAAGTACAATTAATGTTCACCATCTCCAATGCTATATATAAAATTGTAGCATATGAATAAATTCATTACCATGATTCGAAGCATGATATTCGATTTGTTGTTGTCCCTCCTTGACATTAAGGGAATCATTACTTTCCTGCTCAGAGTCAATATTTTATGCCAATTATTTATAACGAATAGATTCCACAAGTAATAAATATTCATTAAACTATATAGATTTTATATACTTGTGCACTAGATGGATCAGTACCAGAAGACTTTGTTTGCCCATAAAATATTTTTCGGCGTTCAACAACAGCTCCAAAGCCATGTTGGAAGCCAAGCTTCAAGTCTTCCTCAGTGGGCACTTCTTTGAATTGGTCGACCTGCATATTGGAATAACGTCGTTAATTTACATTTTGCGGTGCAATAAAACGAAAAATAATTTGCAATTTATTATTTGGATGCATTATTGGTTTTTCGAAACTTACAATTCGTGCCGCCAAATTTGAATAACCACCAGGCCCAAGCTTGTGCTGACCAATTTTTTCCAGTCTTTTCTTTATGGCCTTTGATGTGTCTGATAGCCTATGCAAGTGTTGAAATACGTTAGATGTTCCAAATTCGATATAAAATTCAATAATAATAAGGTTTAGAATTACATTGTGGAAAGTATTACATACTCCCTGTGCCTGGTGTTAGCTTTCCTTCTTTTCTCAGAGCCCTCTCATTTCCATCTTCCACTAGAGATTTCCACTCCATTGCTAGAATTATCGGAGGGTGCTCATACCTAGGGTTCCTTTCTAGGTGAACCCTATATTGGTCTCAGACAATCTTCATATGTTTTCCAGACTTTTTTAGGACCGCAGATCGATCGAAGGTCTAGTTGCCGAATAGGCCAACCAACCGATTAGTGAGCTCATATTTAAAATTTCCATTTCTCTATCCCACCTTGTGCGGATGGTGGGACCGAATATCTACAAGGTCAAATCATTCAGATGTTTATAAACAACATCATTTCCTTCAAAACGATCATGCCATGATCATAATTAGTTGAAAAAATATGTTTTATCGGTATATTACAATCAAATTATAAACACTAACTTGATCAATGTATAATTACCTGGGATCTTCTCTATCTTTATTGGAACTAGATCATCGTCCACCAAAAATGTTGTCTTGATTGTTCCCATGCTAGTGACACGGGAAGATCTAGGAAATGCAGCTTTGGCAATATCAATACTAGGAGGCTCGGTGTCTACCCCTTCTTCTAGACCATATGGTGTGCATCGGTCACTAGCCGCCGATGCACTCACAGCTGGCATCTAGGGTGTTCTGGAATGTGTCGCCAACTATTCAGTCAACAATAATGGTGAATGAGTCGATGTACGTGGATTCATTTAGTCATGATGCGGCATCTGTCCACGAGCATCACTAGGGCCCACACTGCCTTGACCACTAGTGTGTGGTCCCAGAAAATACTGTAAATACAAACCACATTTTATAAGTTCACTATCATATAAAAGTCAAAATTATAAAGTTATAAATCAATCTATATTATGATTCAAGATTCCGCAACTTACATTCAAGGTTTGAGATCTCTTATTCAACACTTCAATATTTGCTCTAATCTCATCTATCCGCGGAATTTGGAATAGTAGATGAACAATATCCGCACTAATTTTTTTAATGTCTTCTCTATCACCTTAACTGGGTCTATAGCTGTACCAATTATGTCAGCATCGATGAACAACTCATCCACTTCAAAGTCTATTGATTGTTGTGATGTTGTTTCATACAATGAATCATTGGTCTACAACAAAAATATATAAAACACTACTAAGTTCTATCATCATAGATTCCTAAAATTATATTAACAAAACATATCTATCATGATAGATTCCTAAAATTACAACTAGGTTTACTTGATTCTTGGATGATAGTGTCGTCTGATCCATAGCTGGGGACTTGCCCCGATCATCCAGCCCCTGCAAAAGATAAGTATAAAACATTATAATAATGAAACTAGTATACACACAAAAAATACATAACAAAATAAACATTATGCTACATATTATATTGGTACAATTCCAATGAAGTATACATGTTGCCTCGAGGATCATGATCCACTCATCGGATAAATGGTTATTGGTGACCTGCCCCGTCTACTAATAGGGAGGTTCCCCTTACAGAACCCTGGATCAAAAACATAGAACAAATCACCTAAATGAATCCAAAATACTCAATGAAAGAATATAATAACATAACATTTTGACGTATAATTTAAATTGTACAATTACAATCAGGTTTACCTATTTCCTCAAGGCTGTTGTTGTCTGATCAACAACAGGGTGGCTTCCATGATCAACACTCTGCATCAAATATAGGTAACATTATATAAACCAAACGAATATACTCATGAAAAAACACAGCAAAAAAAACTATTCTTCATATTATATTTTTATTATTACAAAGATGTATACCTGTTTCCCCGAGGCAGGTCTGGTATGATCTACTATTCCCCTTACAGAATCGACCTGCATAAAAAACATAGAGAAAATTACCTAAAGAAAAACAAAATACTCACTGAAACATTAATATAACAAGAAAACATTTTGACATATTTAAATGGTACAATTACAATCAGGTTTACCTATTGCCCCGAGGCTGCTGTCACCTGATCAACAGCTAGGTAGCTTCCCTGATCAACGTTTTGCATCAAATATGGATAACATTATATAAACCAAACTAATATACTAATGAAATAATAAAGCAAAATAAAACTCATTTTTCTTATTATATTTTTACTATTACAAAGATGTATACCTACTCCCTGGAGGAAGTTGTACTCCTCTGACCATCTGCTGGATGGGATTTTCCCTGATCACTAGCCTGCGAAGTAAATATAGAAAATTTAAACGAAATAAACTAATGAAAAATATATCCGCCGGTATAACATGTAATAATATACTATTTTAATTTACAATAAAATAAATACATGAATATACTTACCTGGGTGTAGACGTTTCCTGTAATATACTCATAAGAGTTACTTTCAGAAATGACTGTGCCTCTTAGAGGCCAGTCAACTCAAGGAACCAAGTGACCCTATTAGAGGGTTAGTACAAACTAGAGAGAGATATGACTAGGATATGGTACAGTCAATCAAAGAAAGTCAATGAAAGTCAAAAGGATCAATACAATCACAATAAAGATCATCCCTTAATAAGTCTCAGCATCATAAATAAAACTCAACAAATATATATAACCACAGATTAAGAACTACACACAAAATCTGAGCATATAAAACAAAGGTCAGTAAAAAAAAACAAAATAACTTAAAAACTCAGTCCAAACTTCCCATACAAAATTTGGCCCTCATAAATGAGCTTATAGCTAGCAGACTGAGGCCAAAGAGACTCACGGCCTCTACATATAATGAGTACACAGAAGGGTAAAAAAAACCTTTAAGACCTCAAGGCCCTTACTAAAACAACTAGCAGATAAAAACTAGGGCTCACGGCTGAGTCTGAGTGTCACAACCTCCCCAACAGCCAGAAGGAGAGAAGATCGAAAAACAAAGTAGGCAGAAAAGTTACCAATCAAATCTCAATAACCTTCAAACTGCAAAAAACAGATTTGGAAAATAAAAGATAAAAATCAAATCAATAATTAAAAAGTAAAGTAGAATGTCTTAGGTGGGTATGAGGGTTACACAGTTAAACAGGTGAGGGTACAAAGACCAACCTATAAGGTACAAGTCAAAAATAAAAGAGTGGCTATAAAGAGTCATAACCATTTGGACTAAGGGGGTTTACCTCAAATGTGGACAAACTACCATAGTACCCATAATACCAAAAACATAAAAGGTGGTACAAATCAAAAGATAACTCAATATCAGTAAAATACCCAAAAGGTAAAAGGCAAGGTGCCACAAAAATATTATCAACAAAATGAAAGGACCAAAATTCAATCAACCAAGGTGGGGTACAACCAATCATCTCTCTCTCAAATGTACCATTTTTCCATATAACCTGAAAGTCCATCATCATTGTAAAAGGAAAATTCCACACAGATGATGTGATCATGTGGTCCTCTAGACTACTCTTAAGGTCAAGTGTTAGTGGCTCCATCAAGGGGTGTCTAGTCCCTTGAGAAGACCATCTAACTCAACCATCTCGAAGAACTAGGAGAAGAGGAAATCACACATCATCATATAATTGGTAACGGACCGTGTAAGAACTCAAAACCCCTAAAGCAACCGAGCGTGTAGAAGGGGAGCCAGAAAAAGAAGAGGCGCACAGACCAAAAGCAAGCTCTAAAACTATACCGATACCAATGTCACGGCAAGTGAGCTACAACAAAAAGGCCAGAATGCCAAGAAACAACACTATAAAATAAAAGACCATCTAAAAGGTATGATAGCAATCCATATTCCTAAATAAGGCCTGGAGACCTCAACAGATCGTATCCTCTGCAATGTGATGGAATCCTAGTTGAACAATACGAAGCGAAAGACAAATTGGAAGGATATCCCTCTACCGAAAGGGATCCCATGTAAAAGAGCCCTAGAGTAAAAGCCACTAATCTACCTCGTTCATGACACGTCTGAGAACGTTAACCAGAACTTCTTCCCTTGATCCCTTGTATCACCTATACGAAAAATACAAGGAAGACAATGGAGAGGTATCCTTAGGTGCTAAGTGGAATGTGGCATTCCACAAATTCCATCCGGAACATTCCTCCCTGCTTGTTTCCGCATAGCGGGGGGTCCTCTAAACAAAATGCTCGATGACCGTGTCAACAAATACAAGAGGATTTTAATACCCTAAAGGACAAAAACTATGTCTCAGATGAAAAGCGACAAGGGGGAATTATTTGGATTCCTATCCCCAGTGTCCTACATAACTAACATCTTATTTCATATCCTCAAGTGAGGTTAAAATGTGTTGATTTAAGGAGATAAATTTTAATGGTTTGTTGTCTTACTCAATTGGGTAGCGGAAGTGCAAATCAATGGTGTTATGACTCAACTCAAACCATGCATAAGTGAATGAATCAATGCACTTTTATTTTTGATGAAAAACTAGCTACAAGAAGGAGAGAGTTCTTCAATCCAAAAAGAAAAATAAACACAAGCACAAACTTTTCAAAGAGAAAAACTTTTCCAATTTCTAGACCAACATTTGATTGCAAATTTTTATGTTCGATCAACACTGATTTTTATAATGCTATTACTTTTCTTCTTTGAAGTTAATAAAGTTTTCTTTAGATATAAAGATTATATGATGAAACTCATCCAACTATTAAACTCAAATAAATAGTGTAGATGAGTCAACCAACACAAATATTATTTGCATCATCAAGAAGACTAGTATAGCTAAAATTGATTATGTGCCACTATTAGACCCGATTGAAATGATGGAGCTTGTTTTTAATTTTGTCTATTTGTCTTTAGAGTTTCATATCTCTTGCTTGCTTGGTGTAAAGTATCTCATTATCACAACAAAGTATCCAAGAATTGATAGGGAGGAGATTCCCACTTTCCTGGATTCCTTGCTACCCTACCAAAGGACGTAGACTTCCACTTGGTTGTTTTTTTTTACAAGTTCAGCAGGTTCAGTATTCACAAACTTTTTACAGTGTCCTGTTTTGAAGAATATAGGAGCAGATCGTAACATGCCTTCACCTAGTCTTTCAAATAACTCTGTTCTTTTTTTTTCATACATAATACTACTGTGTTTTTTGTCTGAGGGTTTTGTATGGATGATGCATGTGAATTAATGAAGGGGAAAATATAGAAAGTATACAATGGAATGGGATTTCTTCACTGGGGGGGAAAGCAAAGCTTTTTTGTAGGATTATTTCTAAAAGCATATTCACATTGTATTGAATTTTCTGGATTGCGTGGGGATTTTACTCATCATTCCTAAAATTCATCCTATTGGTATTGAAGATTTTGAGGAAATCCAATTGGATGAAGGTGATTTGGATGTTGAGGAGAGAAGCGCTACACATTCTACAAGGAAAAAACCCTATTGTTGTTCAGGTTTTGCTGCAACTTCTTTGAGCACTACCATGATTTACTATGACACAATGTTGTATCAAAATCTCTGAGAATCAAGGCATTTCAAGAGCTATCCAATCATATTGAGATCAATTACTAATTCATTAGAAATAAGGTCTGTAAATGAGCATTGGTTCTTCAATGCATGTTGAATATTGTAACTTCTAAGAATATTATATTTGTACTTTATTATTCCAGAGATGTTTCACCCCTCCGAGGTGATTCTATTATGTATCCAGAGATGTTTATTCCTCCGATGAATTGTGGTAACTAGGGTTATTAGACCCACCATGTGGGGGTCGGCCCTACGTTTATTATTTAGGGGTTATTAGACTTCACTAGGACAGGTTGGCCCCATTAGGGATTTTGGTCAATCAGGAATCAGTATAAGTAGAGGAGGAGAGCTCCTCATTTGACACACTTGCTCAACTCAGAAAGTAGCGCACTTGTGTTTGAGAGGTCTGCATAGGAGGTAGAGAAGAAGGAGGTCAAGTCTTGGAGCACATCTTGTATTTTGGTTGATCATCTTATTGAGGAAAGCTTTGCTGGGTTTTCTACCCCATGAGGCTTTCCCAGGGTAATATATTTGTCTATCTTGTGATTATGTTTCTTTCAGTGATCTTTCTAGTCAAATTAGAATAATCTTAACATGGTATCAAAGCTAGCCTGAATAGAACATCTTTCACAAGGTGAAATTATATTTCTCTCTCTCCCAAAATTAGGGTTTCTACAAAAGTTAGTATTTTTGGATTATGGTTGCATGGCTAAATAGCCATTCTAAAGATCTATCTTTTAAGCTTTGGATCAAAGTTTTTGGTTGGGTAGAACTCTGGGAAAGTCAAACCCTAGTTTTACCAAAAGTACGATAAACTAGAATTTATGTTGCAGATCCAGAAAAGTGAAAAGGTAAAGTTTCCTACTCTATCATTTATCTCTTGGACTCCCCCAAGAGAAGATGGCTCCAAGCACTAAGCTCGAAGACAAGCTTGAAGGTATAGAGAATTTTCGGGCATGGAAATATAGAATTGGTCTCATTCTTAAAGAGAATGATCTTGCTCAATATATCAAGGATGAAGTTGTAGAACCTGAAGGAGATGAAGCCAAAGAGAAGCATAGAAAGGATTTGGTTACAGAAAAGAGAATCATTTCTGATTCTATTAAATACCACTTGATTCCCCAAGTGGAATCCAATAAGACTCCAAAGGAAATGTATGATGCCCTAGGAAGAATGTATGAAGGAAAGAACATCAATAGGAAGATGAATCTAAGAACTCAGTTGAAGAGTACAAAGATGCACAAAGGAGAATCCATTCAAGACTACTTCTCAAGGGTCTCCCAAATCAAGGAGCAACTAGATGCCATTGGTGATACTCTTGATGAAGATGAACTTGTGATTACTTCTCTAAATGGTCTCACTAGACCTTGGGAGTCATTCACACAAACCATGGGTGCTAGAAAAGAAAGTATGAAGTTTGATGTAGTATGGGAGGATTGTGTTCAAGAAGAAGATAGGGTAGCCAACAGAGAATCCCTTCTCAAGGAAGATGACCAAGCCTTGGCTACACACACTAAGAGAAGGAAGAATCAATCTTACTTCAAGAAGGACAATCAGAAGGAGTCTCGATCTCCACAAAGATTTCGAAAGAAAGGAAAAGGAAATTTCTCTTCTTTCCAATGTTTCAACTGTCATAAAGAAGGACACATTGCTATATTTTGTCCTTCAATCAAGAAGAAAAATATTCACTATAAAATACATCAAGCACATCTTGCAGAAGATGATAGTGAAGAAGAAGAAGAAGAGGAAGTAAGGCCTCATAGGAAAAGATCCAAAAGAAATGAAGAAGAATAAGAAAGGCCTCTCCCTAGGAAAAGATCTAGAAGGAATGAAGAAGAAGATGCAAAAGAGTATGTTCTATTTTCTTCACTCTCTGGATCTTTGTCTCCTGGAGAAGATACATGGCTCATTGATAGTGGTGCTTCAAAGCACGTGACAGGTCAAAAGACAACTCTCTCAAGACTTGAAGAAAAATCTTCTCCATAAAAGGTATCTCTAGGAGATGATTATCAATATCCCATCAAGGGAATTGGTGAAGCAAGCTACAAGCTTGATTATGGAACACCCTTGAAGATGAAAGAAATTTTATATGTTCCAGGTTTGAAGAAGAACCTACTTTCTATATTAGCACTAAATAAGAAAGGATTTAGAATTGCATTTATTGATGGTCAAGTACTTATGTGGCCCAAAGGAAAATCAATTGAGGATGCAATTCTCATTGGTGAAGAAGAAGGAGGTCTTTACAAACTCAAGGTTCACCCAAAAGCTGCTCTTGTCCATGAAACCACTAGCCCCAGTGATCTATGGCATAGAAGGCTTGCTCACATTAACTACAAGGCCCTACCCTATGTGAGCAAGGTGGTCATGGGATTACCAGACTTAAAAATTGACCATAATGGCTCATGCAAAGGATGTGGAAAAGGGAAGAATGTCAACAACCCTTTTCCAAAGAGTGAAACAAAGACTAAGAACATTTTGGAGTTAATACACTCAGATGTATGTGGACCAATGTCCACCACATCCATAAGTGGGTTTGAATACTATCTCTCTTTCATTGATGACAATTCAAGGAAGACTTGGATATACTTTCTAAAAGGTAAGAATGAAGTCTTTGGAAAATTCAAAGAGTTCAAGGCCCTAATAGAAATCCTCTTAGAAAATAAAATCAAGATTCTCAAAACAGATAATGGTGGAGAATATACTTCAAAGGAATTTGAAGTTTTTTTTAAGGAAGATGGAATCAAGAGGGAACTAACCACTCCCTACAATCCCCAACAAAATGGGTTGCTGAAAGAAAGAATAGAACTATCATGGAAGCTGTAAAGACTATGATACATGACCAAGATCTACCCATGTATCTATGGGCTGAAGCAGCTAGGACAACAGTCTATGTACAAAATAGACTTTCCCATAGTGCTCTTGAATTCAAGACTCCAGAAGAAGTGTTCACAGGAAAGAAGCCTGAGGTAAGTCATCTCAAAATATTTGGATGTCCTGTGTACATTCACATTCCAAAAGAAAAGAGAACCAAGTTGGATCCCTCTGGTAAGAAGGGAATATTTGTTGGATACTATGAATCATCCAAATATTTCAGAATTTACATACCTAGTTTTCATCATATGGAAATAAGTAGAGATGTAACATTTGATGAAGAAGTAGCTCTCAAGAAATCTAGGAAGTGCCAACTTGAAGAAATCTATGAAGAAGATACACCTCCTAGAATCACAGAAGCTATGCCCATCCCTGAAGATGATACACCAGAGGATCATGACATGTTGGAACCACAAGAACACCCGATTACAAACTTATCTAAGAAAAGAAGGCCAGCATGGGCTAGAGACATTATTCAAGGAGCTGAAAAATATGGAGCTCCTGAAGGCTCCACTAGAGAAAGAAAGAAACCAAAGCTGGTATCCAACTATGTGGCCTTGATGTGTGATCTTATGGATCAAAAACCTACTAGCTATGAAGAGACAACTCAGAAGAAAGAGTGGGTAGAAGCAATGATATAAGAATATCAGTCAATAATGAAAAATGATGTTTGGGATATAGTTCCCAAACCAAAAGATAAATGTGTTGTTTCTTCCAAATGGATATTCAAAATAAAACATGCTGTAGGTGGTAGCATTGAAAAATATAAGGCAAGATTTGTAGCCAGAGGATTCTCTCAAAAGGAGGGAATTGACTATGAAGAAAAATTTGTACCAGTTTCTAGGTACACTTCAATTAGAACTATCCTGGCACTTGCATCTATGATGAAGTGAAAATTACACCAAATGGATGTTAAGACAGCCTTCCTGAATGGTGTAATTGAAGAAGAAGTGTACATAGAACAACCTCAAGGATTTGAGGTTAAAGATGGAAGAACACATGTATGCAAGCTGAAAAAGGCTTTGTATGGATTAAAGAAAGCTCCCAAAGGTTGGTATGGAAGGATTGACAATTTCTTAACAAGCATGGGCTTTACCAAGAGTAAAGCTGATCCAAATCTTTACCTCAAGATCATGGATGATGAACCTGTTATAATACTGTTGTATGTCGATGATATATTTCTAACAGGAAATGAGAATCAAATTGTCGAATGTAAGAAGAAGCTTTCTTTAGAATTTTAGATGAAAGATCTCGGATTAATGCATTAATTCTTAGGTATAGAAGTATGGCAAGAACCCAAAGGAATCTTTTTGAATCAAGGTAAGTATGCTGTAGGGATTTTGAAAAGATTTGATATGTTGGAGTGTAAAGCCATGGCCACTCCCATGGACTCCAACTTGAATTTATTAGTTAATGAATCATCAGAATTAGTGGATGTAACTCTATAAATACAAATCATTGGGTCATTGATGTATTTAACAAATACCAGACAAGATATATGCTTTGCTGTAAATACCCTGATTCAGTATCTAGTAGAACCTATAAAGGTTCACTTAATAGCTGCAAAGCATGTAATGAGGTATCTAAAGGGTACATTAGATTTTGGTCTATACTATCTTGGAAATCATGAACTCAGACTACATGGTTACTCAAATTTTGAATGGGTAGGAAGTGTTTCAGACAGAAAGAGTACATCAGGTGGATGTTATGGTCTTGGATCTGCAATGATCTCATGGTTCAGCAAGAAACAATCTAGTGTGGCTCTCAGTATTGCCGAAGCAGAATATATAGCTGCCTGCTCTACTAGTTGTGAAGCAGTATGGCTTCAGAAATTATTATCTGGAGTGTTTGACTTACAAATGGATCCTACTGTGATCATGTGTGATAATCAAAGTTGTATTAAGATGACAGAAAATCCAGTTTTCCATGATAAGTCAAAACACATAGAGATCCGATATTTCTACATTCGAGATATGGTGCAGAGAGGAGCTATTAAGCTCGAGTATGTGAGCACCGAGGAACAGATTGCTGATATATTGACCAAACCTCTGTCTCAAGTAAAATTTGAATATTTCCGAGACAAGCTTAGTGTAGTTAAAAAGGACCCTCCTCGAAAGGGGGAGTGATATAGTCACTGATGATGAGATTGCCCTCATTGATAGCGAGGTCAATGATGAGGATACCTATTTACTACACCTAGATATTTATGTATGCTTAGATTACTTAGCTTTAGGACACTTATACTTAGAACACTTACACTACTTGTTTTTATATATTGATGTACTAATGAGGATACATGTTTTGATGATATATGTACTTGTATTGATGAGGATACTTGTTTTGATGATATATGTATTGATGAGGATACATGCTTTGATGATATATGTATTGATGAGAATACATGCTTTAATGATGATGATATATGTTCTTATATTGATGTATTGATGAGGATACATATGAGTACATGTATTGATGAGGATACTTGTTTTTATATTGATGTATTGATGAGGATACTTGTATGTACTTGTACTATTGATGTACTAATGATATCTGTATTGATGAGGATACATATGGGGATTGGATCATCCCTGGACTACAGTCCTAAAGTGAGCCATAGACATATGTCTCCAAGAATGAAGTCCTTAGTGGACAAGTGGGGATTGTATCGTCCCCGAACTTCGGTCCCTTGAATTGATCTGTAGACGTATGGTCTTCGAGAATGAATTCCTTGATGGACATGTGGGGATTAAGTCATCCTTGGACATAGTCCTAAATGTATGGTGGGGATTAAACATCCTTGGACATAGTCCTAAATGTACGGTGGGGATTAAGTCATCCTTGGACATAGTCCTAAATGTACGGTGGGGATTAAGTCATCCTTGGATATAGTCCTAAATGTACGGTGGGGGTTAAGTCATCCTTGGACATAGTCCTAAATGTACGGTGGGGATTAAGTCATCCTTGGACATAGTCCTAAATGTACGGTGGGGATTAATCATCCTTGGACATAGTCCTAAATGTACGGTGGGGATTAAGTCATCCTTGGACATAGTCCTAAATGTACGGTGGGGATTAAATCATCCTTGGACATAGTCCTAAATGTACGGTGGGGATTAAATCATCCTTGGACATAGTCGTAAATGTACAGTGGGGATTAAAACATCCTTGGACATAGTCCTAAATGTACGGTGTGGAATAAATCATCCTTGGACATAGTCCTAAATGAATGGTTTGGATTGTATCATCCATGGACCTATGTCCTAAAGAGATCATGATTGATCATCCTGTAAGATGATCGTGTGATGATGATGTTGATGATCGTGTGATGATGATGCTGATGATCGTGTGATGACAATGTTGATGATCGTGTGATGAAGATGTTGATGATCGTGTGATGACAATGTTGATGATCGTGTGATGATGATGCTGATGATTGTGTGATGAAGATGCTGATGATCGTGTGATGACAATGCTGATGATCGTGTGATGATGATGACGATGATGTTAATGTTCCAGTAACTGGTTGAGTTACTGATGATGATGTATTGAAGAAAGCTTTCGATGATTTACAGATGTATCATGTATGATGTAGTCAATGACTCCTTGCTCCTGTAGATGTTGTTATAATATCCTTCTCGTTAAGGGGGAGTGTTGAATACTGTAACTTCTAAGAATATTATATTTGTACTTTATTATTCTGGAGATGTTTCATCCCTCCAAGGTGATTCTATTATGTATCCAGAGATGTTTATTCCTCTGATGAATTGTGGTAACCAGGGTTATTAGCCTCACCATGTGGGGATCGGCCCTGAGTTTATTATTTAGGGGTTATTAGACTTCACTAGGAGAGGTTGGCCCCATTAGGGATTTTGGTCAGTCGGGAATCAGTATAAGTAGAGGAGGAGAGCTCCTCATTTGACACACTTGCTCAACTTAGAAAGTAGCGCACTTGTGTTTGAGAGGTCTGCATAGGAAATAGAGAAGAAGGAGGTCAAGTCTTGGAGCACATCTTGTATTTTGGTTGATCATCTTATTCAGGAAATCTTTGCTGGGTTTTCTACCCCATGAGGGTTTCCTAGGGTAATATCTTTGTCTATCTTCTGATTATGTTTCTTGTAGTGATCTTTGTAGTCAAATTAGAATAATCTTAAAAATGCATTCCTACAAACCAATAGGTTTTTGATATCTTGAACAACCCCTAGCAAAGGCGAAGAATGAAATGTTCAAGGAGAGGATTGGACTGGCGAATAACACTTTCCTTGCTTAGAGGGAGTGTTAGTTTTTCCTATGTGTGGCTTGGACTATGTTCCAGCTATGGCAACATTCTCTTCTAACAAATTAGACAACAATAGCACTACAACCTCCTTCAACAGTTCCATGCAGTCATTAATGAGGGCATAGGGGAATCTATGGAGGAAAGAGAGATATGTAGAATGCATACACCATTGTCAACTCAATTCCAATTTAAATGCAGTTTCCATATTTAGTAATTCAGTTCTAATTATGGGTTTCCCTTTAATTAGTAATTGCATGCACAATTCATTAGAAGGTGTAGTTCCTAGTTAGAACCAGGAACTCATGAATTTGGATTCCCATTTTGAGTTAGAGAACAAATCTTTAGGAGGATGAATGCTTGCAACCCCTAGTTCATCATCAATAGAGGTGCACTTAACTTGGCTCATCTATTCATGCAAGGAAGGCACATTAGGGTTATAGTTTATTACTTTCAATTGAGGTGTTGTTTTGCATGTGTCCAAATGCATTGTACATATTCTTCTTCCTGGTCTAAAAAGGATAAGCAAGCCACACCGTGACACCACTGTGGTGGTTCAACAGTTTGAGTTTTTGAGCTATATCATTTAGTTTATTGTTTTCAAATTTTAACATAAAGAAACAATGATGATGATTTGGAATTCCAGATTTGCATGTTTTCTATTCATATTATCACCATTATTTCTTTGTAGGTTAATGTACTCTATAGTTGTTATTTTGAATGGTGTTTTCAATTTTGAACTATCTAGAATTTTAGGTTGAATACCTAAGTGCATAATCTGCTCACCATGGTCTTATTTTTTACACTTACAACTATGAGATCATATATGAGAAGGGAAAAGAGAATGCAATTATCGAACACCATTTCAATCAATCAATATAATTAGCTACAAAACCTCATTGATGATTACATAGTCAATCCTCCCATAATACAATTTCTACAATATGTTATAGATGGCAATAAGGGATGGCTTTGGATGGTAAAAAATGGCGTCATCCTCTTCAAAAAACTTATATATCAAGTAATAGATCTACCAACACCATTCAAAATTCCATTTTCAAATTAGGAGATCTAGTTATGTCTCTCCAAAATACAATCAAACATATCTTGCGAAAAAAGGTAAGAGCAAGATTCAACCCAAGTTTTATGGTCCCTATAGCCTACTTAAAAATGTGGGTGATGTGGATTATTAAATGGACTTCTTAACCAAGCAATACTTGATGAATTTTTCCATGTCTCATGATTAAAGAACAAACTGGCCAACTAGATAGTTTCCCAAACATATTTTCCTCGATGATGAAGGGAAATTGATACTAGAAAAATAGGGTATCATTCTAAGTTTGGACAAAGGTGAAAATTTTCTGCAATAGGAAAATTTTTCATTAAAAAATAAAATGGTAGGTCCCTCTAGAAAAAGATGCAACATGGGAACTATAATAAAAAAATATGCCTAGGAAACTAACCATATCTATGGACCCGTTGTTATATAATGCTTTTGAAAATGTATGAATGCCCTAAAACACTGACATCTATGCCATGAATTCTAATGCTTATTTCTCTAGCTGGTAATTAATGCATTTCACAATCATCACCCATTTGATCTGGGTTCATAATTATGCCTAATATAGGGTCTATAAATTGAATTAAAGTCGATGAAAATGTCTCATTAAGGGCCTCTAAATGTCAAATTTTAAATAAAAAACACATTTGAATATTTAGGGTACCTATTGAATGCTCCATTGACTTGATATCTATTGAATATGTTATAGATGTAAATAAGGGATGGCTTTGGATGGTAAAAAATGGCATCATCCTCTTGAAAAACCTTATATATCTATGACATGGATCTCCTCTAATTTAGAATGCATTTGAGCATGGGCATGCATCACCCTCAACATGACATGTGGAATTCCCCCAAAAAAGATAAGAATACCTCTTCTGAATTTTATTGGCACATAATGAACTCCAAAACTAAGAAGTTTGTAGAAAAATGTGACAATTGTCAACTGAACAAGGTGGAAACAATCCCTTATACTGCTCTTGTCCAATCGATTTTCATCCCAAATTAGATGTGAGAAGAAGTATATATGTACTTCATCACAGGTTTTCTAAATTCATAAGGTAAGGATTTTATTATGTGGTAGTTGATCATTTAAGTTTGCCCATTTCATCCCTATGACTACCAAGCTTACGACATCTAAAATTGTTTATGTATTCCTCAAGCATGAATTTTAAGCTTCATGGACTCCAAAACAACATCATTAGCAATAGTGATACTAATTTTGTAAGTCACTTATAGCAATAGTTTTTCTAAGTAACAAGAATCACTTTAAATATGAGCATTGACTACTACCCTCAAATGGACAATCAAATTTAAGTAATAAGTGCCTTGAGGAGGATTTTTGAATGTACATGAGGCAAACAAACTAAATGGATATGATGGATGCATTTTGCTTAATATTTTCACAAACTTACTTATCAATCTGCAACCCAAATGACCCCCTTTAATATTTAGTAGATTATATAGATATGGAACCCCATCTCCAAAGGACTTGGTTATCCAAAATGTTAAAGTCTTGCAGTAGCTAACACTCTTCAAGAAATGTGTATAGCTTCAACATCCCAAATGAAAACATATCATGGAAATGAATAGGATCAAGTAATAGATATACCAACACCATTCAAAATGGAATTTTCAAATTAGGATTTATAGTTATGTGTCTCCAAAATACAATCAAACAGCTCTTGGGAAAAAAGGTAAGAGCAAGATTCAACCCAAGTTTTATGGTCCCTATAGCCTACTACAAAATGTGGGTGATTTGGCTTATTCAATGGAATTCTTAACGAAGGAAGACTTGATGAAGTTTTCCATGTCTCATGCTTAAAGAATAAACTTCCCAAATAGAGAGTTTTCCAAACAAATTTTCCTCGGTGATGAAGGGGAATCATTACAACATTAAACCAAAAATGTTTTCAATTGAGATAAATAAAAAAATGGAAATACTAATAACATTGAGAATAGACTTTAAGTGAGGAATCAAAAACTATGTGAGCACGAGCTTGGAACTTACATCTTGATTTATCCAACAACCATGACAAAGATGAGTGAAATCAGTGATAGAATTAGAGAAAATGTAGTGAAACAAGGTTTTTATATGCCCCTCTAAGTTGTCTTCTATAAAAAATTCTTAGCAATTCTATGTTTTGAGTTTGTGGTGACACTGGAATATTGACATTTTTCAGGGTGTTTCCAGATGAAGCTTGATGTTGACTGCATGTGAAGATTGTGCAATAACTATGTGACCGACTTAGGATGGTCTTACTGTCTGTAGAGAAACTTCTACTATGTGGGTTTCAATGGATGTTCCTTCATGGATGGACAATTAAAATTGGAATTATTACCCCAAATGGAAATCAAATCAACAATAATACTTGCTCCAGAATGTCTGGTTTGGTTGGTAAAAGACAATCCCAAAATATCATTTTTATTTGAAACCCAAATGGGGTATAATCGACTCCATATTCGAGACAAAACAAAAGATGGATATAGTTGTTACATATAGGAAGAAGAGTCCCCATATGATAAGGAGCTGAAGTGCCATGTATGTGCTTGTTACAACAGGTGATAGAAAGGAGAGAAAGTAAAAAGAAACAAAAACTATTTGAACAGTTCAACACAACAGGTGAGACTGAATTGCAAGAATATCTTAAATCAACATGCCATGAGGAGGAAAAAGATATCCAAAACACAAGACAATCTCACACAAGTTAAGGGAGTGAGACACAAAGGTGGAAGGAACCCTAGGAATATTGGAATAGGATAGGTTTCCAAGTATGCCACTAAGTAAAGGAAATAGAGAAACACCTCATAATTGATTGCACAACTTATAGCCGATGTAGAAGGGTTCTATTAGAGGAAGGAAGATGGTTGATGACCTAGAATGTTTCGAGACAGCTAATTGGAGGACATCACAAGAAGGGCAGAAAGGATAATGCATCTCAGGAGAAGGTTATTGCGAACCGACCCGCAAGGATCTTCAACTAAGTTGTCCACCACAACGCCCTTGGGAGGACTCAACACATACACACCCCAGAAGAGTAGTTCTACATAGAGGAATGGATTATAGTTCCCCCCTACTATCGTTTTTACCCTTGAGAACCAACGGACTCAATGAACTCAAATAAGTATTTGGCAGAAAGGGTTAAGGCGTTGGAAACAAAAATGCAGGTTTTAGACTGAATTCCAATGCCGATTACAATCACAATCACAATTTCCAGAAAAAATGAAGTAAATAGTGAAACAGTCAAGGCTGCAGGGGATGTTTTTTCCCGACAAATTCCTACTGGTAGGGTTAATGGCCTTACCGAATTCATTGGTGCCTTGGAACACTTGTATTCTCTAGAATTCCCCCGGAATGACTCTCCTCTCCTCTGCAATGGACAATGAATGTATCTCCTCTCCTTTGCAACGCGTACAGGTATCATCCTCAGCAATATCGCAATGGAAGCACTGGTTCGACGTTGGTTCGCTCTCACAGGAGGTCTGTTATGTTACTGCGGGAGCTGGGATGAAATTTTTTATGTTATTATATATATATGTTGTATATATATATATATATTATAAATAACATATATATATAGTATATATTTTATTTTAAATTTTTTTATTTGTTACATTATATATAATATGTAATATAATATATTTACATATATTACATAATTAAACATATTATGTTATGTGATGATGATGATCATTGTGATGACAAGGATGTAGATGACAATGATCATCATTTTCATTGTCATTGTCCTCGTCAACATAATTACAACCAATAATATCAATCATCATTATTAGTGATAAGTAAAAACCATTCATCATATTCCTCATAATACATATGAAATCATTGCATAATTGTCATCATTGTCATCATCATTAGAAAAGTCATCATCATTAGAAAATTCATCAGCATTAGAAAAGTCATCATCATCGTCATCGTCATAAATACAATCAATATCATCATCATCAGTCATCATTATCAATGAGTCAAAAACCATTTGTCATCATCATCGTAATATATATCACATCATCATCCTCATCATCATTTTCATCATCAACGACATCGTTATCACCATAATTATATTCATTATCATTGGTATAATCATAGTAGCCATCATCATCAGTACAATCAATATCGTCACCGTCACCATCAATGAGTCAAGAAGCATTTGTTCCTATATGATATCTTGATCTCTCCCTCTTCTCCTTCACCATTTCCTCATTGTCATCATCACACATTATGAGTACATTCATCATTCCCAAATCATGATCATGATCAACTTCATTTTCATTGTCGTCATTGACATAATATAATCACATCGTCAGAATCATTAGCATCCTGAACAATCATCATCATTGTAATTATAATACCATAACATCATAATCATTCACCAATAGATATAATCCATTACATTTCTTTGGGTAGATCATCTATCTTTTGAAGATCTGGTCCGACAACTCACTTTGTTAGAGCATTCCTCTTCCACATTGCAATAAAACAAAAAAAAATTGGAAAATTATGCCAATGGTGTTTATGTATATGTAAATTCGGAATGTATTTCATCTATATATTTATTGTACCCCTATAGAGATGTATTATTCCTCTATACGGAAGTGTCGTCATTTGTATTGAAAAGTGTCGCAAGTATGTTAACTTGCCGGGGTTATTAGACCACCTTGTAAGGGGTTGGCCCGATATAATGTAATATGAAGTTATTGTACCTAGCTAGACAAGTCAGCCCCATAAGGTTATTGGGAAAACAGGACAAGTATAAATAGAGATCGGGAGATCTCTATTTGGATCACTCAGAACTCACTCTTCCTTCACTCGAAAAGTGGTGCACATGTGAGGAGGAGGATCAACTACTAAGAGGAGTCTATATCTTGTACTTTGGTTGTACTTTGGCTGAGCTATTGCTCTATCTATCTCTGAGGAAGTTGTGGGGTTTTTCACCTTAGGATTTTCCCCATGGAAACTCTGTGTCTATTGTCTCTCATGATTTTTCTTCTTGTGATTATTGACATGCTTGTTATGATTGATGTGCATTGATATAATGTACATGTTATTCTCTCAGTAAAGATCCTAGAGTATTGTGAATGAATGCTCAAAATTTAACATGGAATCAGAGCTAACCTGAGAAGAAGACATTTTGCAGTGATAGAAACCGGGGTTTCTTGTTTATTGGGTTTCTCTCCACAGGTTTTGGAAAAGTAATATGATAGATTGAATCTTCTCAGCAAGGTGAATCTATCTGTCCAATCACAATTCAATTCTGAGGACTTTCAGTTTTGGCCCTAAAAATTAGGGTTTCCACAAAAATATGAATTTCTGAAATCTGAAGACATAGCTGGAAGCTCCTTAACAAAATCAAACTTTAGAGCTTTGGATCGAGATTTTTGGCTGGGTGAACCCGGGAAGACTAAAAGGAATTTCTGAAGGGTGAAGCTTTGTAGATCTCAAACTCTGAATACACCAAGCTGATCAGCACATCAAGGTGCATCTTTCTATCCTTTCAGAAAGTTGAAATTCACATTTTCAATTTTTAGGGTTTCTCTAACAAACCCTAATTCGGGACCAGATCCATTTTTGAACAAATCAAGTGGTAAGACCTAAATCTTTTCTATTTCCATTTGAAGTACTCTTTAAGATGTCTCACCACACCAAGCTTGAGGATAAGCTTGAAGGGGTTGATAACTTCCGAGCATAGAAGTATAGGATTGGTTTAATCCTCGAAGAAAATGAGTTGGACTCTTACATAAGGGAAGAGGTCCCTATCCCATAGGAAGAAGAAGCTAAAGCCCTCGATAAGAAGAACTTGGTCAAGGAAAAGAGGATCATTGTTGATTCTATCAAGGACCATATTATCCCACATGTGTCATCTCTAAAGACACCCAAAGAGATGTTTGATTCCCTGACCAAGTTATTTAAAGGGAAGAACATAAATCAGAAGATGACCCTACAGAACCAATTGAAAGGAGTAAAGTTTCAGAATGGAGAGACCATTCAATCTTATTTTTCTAGGGTCTCTCAGATCAAGGAACAACTGGAAGCTGTGGATGAAATGGTGGAGAATGGTGAAGTTGTCATGACCACTCTGAATGGCCTACCTAGGTCATGGGATTCCTTTATTCAAGGAATTTGTCCAAGAAGGAAGTTGATCTCCTTCAACAGACTACAGGAAGAATGTTCACAAGAAGAAGCAAGGCTTGTGGCCCAAGAAGAAAAGATGGGAAGTGAAGATCAAGCTCTCACAACACACACCAAGAAAGGAAGGTCAAAGAGGGAGCAATCTCATGCCAAGAAATCTTCACACTATCATTAACATAAAGATAAAAAAAGATCTCAGATGCTTCACATGTAATGAGAAGGTTCATTTTGCTTCAGAATGTCCTAAGAACAAAAAGAAGAACAACAACAAGAAGGGAAATAGGAAGAGATATCATGCTCATGCTGCTGAAGATGATGAACCACCCAAGAAGAAGGCTAGAGCAGAAACTGATGATGATGACTCATCAAGCGAAGAAGAGTATGTTCTAATCCATGCTCTCATAGGTACTATCTCTCATGGTTTTAATGATTGGCTTATTGAGAGTGGGGCTTCAAAGAAAATGATTGGGTTTAAAGAATCCTTTGCTAATTTATTTGAACATGAGTCACCCCATAAGGTAAAACTTGGGGATGACTACCAATACCTTATCAAAGGAAGTGGTGAGGCCTCCTAGAATATAGACGCTGGGAAGTATTTGAAGATGAAAGATGTTTTGTATGTACCTGGGCTCAAGAAAAACTTACTCTCCATATTTGCATTGGATGCAAAAGGCATGCGGGTTGCATTTGTAGATGACCAAGTCCTAACGTGGCCAAAAGGTAAAACTATTGATGATGCAGTAGTGATTGGAGAGAAAGAGGGAGGATTGTATAAACTAAAGGGACAACCTTAACATGCCATGGTGCATGAATCCATGGAGCCAAGTGAACTTTGGCATAGAAGACTTGCTCATATGCACTATAGGGCACTTCCAATTGCAAGCAAAGTAGTAGAGGGTCTTCCTGAAATCAAGACCAAACATGAAGGTGTTTGCAAAGGATGTGCAAAAGGTAAGAACATTAAGAAGGCATTTCCAAGCAATGAAAGCAAGGCAAAATATATCTTGGAAATTATCCACTCCGATGTATGTGGTTCGATGTCATCAGTTCTCTCAGTTGGTATGTTTACTATGTCCCTTTCATTGATGACTTCTCCAGGAAGACTTGGGTTTACTTCTTGAAGAACAAATATGAAGTGTTTGATAAATTCAAGGAATTCAAAACCTTGATGGAGAACCAAAATGATAAGAAGATCAAAACATTCAGATCCGACAATGGTGGAGAATTCACTTCAGGTGACTTCAAGAAGCTATGCAGTGATTCAGGGATTAAGAGGGAGTTGACTACTCCTTACAATCCACAATAGAATGGAGTTGCAGAAAGAAAGAATTGAACAATCATGGAAGCAGCAAGGGAAATGCTGCATGACCAAGATCTACCTATGCATCTATGGGAAGAAGCAGCTAGGACAGCTGTATATGTGCAGAACAAAACACCCCACAAGATATTGGACAACAAGACACCAGGAGAGGTCTGCTTTGGTAAGAAACCTGAAGTCAGCCATCTTAGAATATTTGGTTGTCTAGTATACACTCATGTCCCAAAGGAAAAGAGGACCAAGCTAGATCCTTCAGGAAAGAAGGGTATCTTTGTGGGTTACAGTGAAAGTTCGAAGGCTTACAGAATATACTTTCTAGGGTTCAAGAAGATTGATGTCAACAGGGATGTGGCATTTGATGAAAACTCAGCATTCATCAAATCAAGGAAGACACCTGTTGAAAATTATGAAGAACCTAAGGAAACTAGATTTCAAGACACTACTATGACTGAAGCAATTCTAGATGCAGATCATGAAATTGAAGATCCGCAAGAACCTGTAGATCGACCCCATGAGAATAACTCTCACAAGAGGAAACCTACATGGGCTAGAGAGCTCATTCAAGATGCAGAAAGGTATGGCATTCCAGAAGAAGAACACAGTGCAAAGAAGAGGACCAAATCACATACCAGCTATGTTGCTTTACTCTATGATATCATGAACAAAGAACCTTCCACTTATGAAGAAGAAGTGGAAAAGAAAGAATGGAAGGATGCCATGATCAAAGAATACCAATCAATAATTAAGAATGATGTTTGGGATGCAGTCCCAGGACCTGAAGGGAAGTCTGTTGTGACTTCCAAATGGATCTACAAGATCAAGCATGCTGTAGATGGTAGCATAGAGAAATACAAGGCAAGATTCATATCTCGTGGCTTCTCTCACAAAGAGGCAATAGATTATGAAGAAACTTTTGCTCCTGTACCTAGGTACACTTCCATCAGATCAGTACTTGCTCTAGCTGCAGTAATGAAATGGAAGATACACCAGATGGATGTCAAGACTGCTTTCTTGAATGGTGTAGTTGAAGAGGAAGTGTATGTGGAATAGCCACTCGATTTTGAAACACATGATAGGGAGTCATGTGTGTAGATTGAAGAAAGCCTTGTATGGCTTGAAGCAAGCTCCTAGGAATTTGTATGGTAGGATGGACAGTTTCCTATCTAGTTTGGGATTTACCAAGAGTAAAGCGGATTCCAACCTTTACTACAAGGTTGAAGAAGGAAATCCTGTGATACTACTCTTGTATGTGGATGACCTATTTGTAACATGAGATGATAGTTTGATTGCCGATACCAAGAGGAAGCTTGCAGCTGAGCTTGAGATGAAGGGCTTGGGGATGATGCACTATTTTCTAGTCATGGAGGTGTGGCAGAATGTAGATGGTATCTTCCTTGGACAAGGGAAGTATGCAGTAGAGATCCTGAAGAGGTTTGGGATGATGGACTGCAAGGCCATGGCCACACCTATGGCATCGAACCTGAATCTTATGTCTGATGCTCCATTTGATTCGGTTGATGTCATGATGTATTGTCAGATGATTGGGTCCTTGATGTACCCAACGAACATGAGACCAAATATTTACTTTGGGGTGGACACATTGAGCCAGTTCCTGACGGATCTGAGGAGTGTTCACCTGGTTACTGTGAAGCATATTCTAAGGTACCTGAAGAGTACAGTTGACTATGGGCTCAAGTATGATGCAAATCAAAATTTTAGCCTACAGGGTTATGTTGATTCAGATTTGGCAGGCAGTGCTACAGATAGGAAGAGCACTTCTAGGTGCTACTTCAGTATGGGATCAGGTGTGATCTCTTGGTTTAGCAGGAAGTAGTCCTGCGTAGCATTGAGCACAGCTGAGGTAAAGTATGTTGCATCCTATTCGGCTAGTTGTGAGGTAGTATGGCTTCAGAAGCTACTGTCTGAGTTATTTGATCTCCCGCTGGAAGCTACTGGTATCTTTTGTGAAAACTAGAGTTATGTGAAGCTGTCTTAAAACCCTGTGTTCCACAACAGGTTGAAACACATAGAGATCAAATATCACTATATCAGGGATATGGTGCAGAAAGGAGCAGTGAAGCTCCTGTATGTTGCGACGGATGAGTAGATTGTAGATGTACTGACAAAGCCACTAGCCAGAGTGAAGTTCGAATACTTCAGAGAGAGGTTTCGTGTTCTTCAGATTGATAACACTTCGAGGAAGAAGTGATGGATGCATTTGCTGAAGCCAATCCAAGCATGTTGGAAGGAGGATCCTTCACATGGCTGTGGATGTAAGTGCTGGATGATTGACATCAGTACGATGCTCCATTTATTGCTCTATATACGCATCATGTTGGATGCTAGATATGATCATTTGGATAAATTATATGTATATGTATGTACGCATCATGTTGGATGCTAGATATGATCAGTTGGATCATTTATATGTATATGTATGTAGGCATCATGTTGGATGCTGGATATGATCAGTTGGATCATTTATATGTATATGTATGTATGCATCATGTTGGATGCTGGATATGATCAGTTGGATCATGTGTATGTATATGTAGATGTATCAGGTGGATACATTGTATGATCAGGTAGATCATGTATATTGATATGTATCAGGTATGATCAAGTGGATAATTTATTTGTAGATGTATCAGGTAGATACATTGTATGATTAGGTAGATCATGTATGATGATATGTATCAGGCAGATACTATGTATGCATCAGGTGGATGCATTGTATGATCAGGATGATCATGGATGACGAGCTTCAGGATGTTGCTCCAGATATGCATCAGGACGATGCAGTGATGAGTATCAGGATGATACTCTAAATGATATGCATCAGGATGATGCTATGATGATGATCAGTATGATCATATGTATCAGGTGGATACATTACATAATCAGTTGGATTATGTGTGATGAGTTTCGAAGACACAGATGCACAGTGCCTTTTCGACATGGTTGTAGATGTGTTCTCCCATGTGCGTTGATGTAAGTGGAGAGCCTTTCCGACATGGTGGTAGATGTGTTCTCCCTTGTGCATTGATGTAAGTCCAGATCCTTTCCGACATGGTGGTAGATGTGTTCTCCCATGTGCATTGATGTAAGTGCAGAGCCTTTCCAACATGGTCGTAGATGTGTTCTCCCATGTGTGTTGATGTAATTGAAGAGCCTTTATGACATGGTGGTAGATGTGTTCTCCCATGTGCATTGATGTGAGTGTTGAGCCTTTCCCGAATGGTCAGAGGAAAGTCCTTCCATGCCAGTGAGTGTAAGTGCTGTGTTGTGTGCATCTGGACTGTGCTTCTTGAACGATGATAATGATTATTAGGATGATACTCTATGGCTGTGGACAGGTTGTGTAGTAGCATGTAAAAGGTCCTTGGAGATCTGATAGGTTGAGTTGTGTGCTCATAATCAGTCCTGGGATGCTCTTTCGAGGTTTTGTTGACTCACATAATAAGTCCTGAGGATTGCATAGTATGGCCAGTGGTGATGAAGACCTGTAGGTGGTGGGCCTACATCCAGTATGAAAAAGCACTAGCTCTGTAGAACTTCCTATGACGAGTAGATTCAGAGATTGGTTGAGATAGCAGAAGTAGTGATGATGATGATGACAATGAATTGAGGACTATGCATCGATGACGACGATCCATAGAAGATGACTTGTGCTAGTAGATCTGTGTCGAGAAATACCTTCCTAGTTAAGAGGGAGTGTTGATGTATATGTAACTTCGGAATGTATTTCATCTATATGTTTATTGTACCCCTATAAAGATGTATTATTCCTCTATACGGAAGTGTTGTCATTTGTATTGACAAGTGTCACAAGTATGTTAACTTGCTGATGGGTTATTAGACCACCTTGTAAGAGGTCGGCCCGATATAATGTAATATGAAGTTATTGTACCTAGCTAGACAAGTCGGCCCCATAAGGTTATTGGGCAAACAAGACAAGTATAAATAGAGATCGGTAGATCTCTATTTGGATCACTCAGAACTCACTCTTCCTTCACTCAGAAAGTGGCGCACATGTGAGGAGGAGGATCAACTAGTAAGAGGAGTCTATCTCTTGTACTTTGGTTGAGCTATTGCTCTATCTATCTCTAAGGAAGTTATGGGGTTTTTCACCTGAGGTTTTTCCCCACGGAAATTATGTGTCTATTGTCTCCCATGCTTTTGCTTCTTGTGATGATTGACATGCTTGTTATGATTGATATGCATTGATATACTATACATGTTATTCTCTCAGTAAAGATCCTAGAGTATTGGGAATTAATGCTCAAAATTTAACAAATGGAAAAATCGCAGCAATGTTCATGATTAAAAGAAAAATTATACTAATTGAAGAATCACAACCATGTTCATGATTAAAAGAATTTTTGTTGATGAGATAAATCGATGAAACAAAAATAGAGACATACGTCAATGGAATGAATGGCCATAATCAACATTTTACTTTGAAACCGAAATAGAAAACTGCAAAATAGAGACACACCTCAATGGAATGGATGGCCATAGCTGAATAATTCAATGTTCAATTATTTACTTTATTTATTGATATGATATTTACCAAAAGACTATTTTCCTACAAGGGATATGAAGAAAGCATGAGATATGGTGTAATATATCAATTGCTAAATAGATATTGTGCTAAGTTTTTAAAAAATCATTGAAACGTGTATGACTGATAATAAAAAACATGATTCCACATTGCAGGATTTCATGTTAAGGAAACAACTAATCATTGAAGGACTGAAACTCAGAAATCGTGTTAAAATGGTGCCCTAAAATAGAACCTACAAGCGACAAAGGAAAAAGGAAAATAAGGACTAAACCTCCAAAGCAATAAGATATATATAGATACAACATCACAACAAAACGTTGAAACAAAGACGCAACAATCAAGCTCTAACTGCGCCTGCCTTGATTTTCCAAGTGAATGTGGGAAGCCACAAATAGGGATAACATTTAACTAATAAAAAAAACAGGAAAATATATCCTTAGTCCAAGAGAAACTTTATCAAGAAGATGACCAAATTGACTAGATACTGACTAATAGATAATGAAAACCTCTGGTGGGACCAATTGAATATGAAAGAGAAAGTGGATGAAGAACAACTGCAATGGAACACCTTTAAGAAGCATTTCAAAGACAATTGTCTAGGCGAAATGTATTATCATGGAAAATAAGATGAGTATTATGCATTGAATCAAGAAAACATGATAGATGAAGAATACAAATGGAGGTTCATAGAAATATATAAGTATGTCCATAGGAAAGATGAGGAGTTTTGAGTTAGAAGATTCATTGAGTAACTTAGGGACCATGTCAACAATAAAGTTTGAACCTTCATGCCTAAGATATTGTCAGAGTTTATATTGAGAACCATGTTGTGTGGAGCTGAAGCATGACGGATGAAAGAATTTATTTGCGGAGCTAATTGGTAGATCAATCACTTGGAGAAGATAATTTGACTAGTGATAGAATTTTAACCCAACACTGTAACTTGAATTAAAAGGAGAAAATAAAATGGAATTTAGAAAATAAAAAATTAGTGCAAAAAAAAAGAATGAAATAGAAATATCTTTTGGAAATATACAAGAGTCCTATAGAAACAATGTTTTGGATTACAAAAAATGAAGATGAAATTGAATTTGTTTGGATTACAAAAAATAAGATGAAATTGAACTTGCAAAAAATAATCTAGCATCATATTGTTTTATCTTCATCATCATCATCGTCATCATAATGTACTCAATGAGTCAAAAACCATTTGTCATCATCATCATAATATATATTACATCATCCTCGTCATCATCATTGTCATCATCAACGACATCGTCATCATCATAATTCTAGTCATTATCATTAGTATAATCATAGTAGTCGTCATCATCGGTACAATCAATATGGTCATCGTCACCATCAATGAGTCAAAAAGCATTTTTTCCTATATGATATCTTGATCTCTCCCTCTTCTCCTTCACCACTTCCTCATTGTCGTCATCACACATTATGAGTACATTCATCATTCCCAAATCATGCTCATGATCAACTTCATTTCCATTGTCGTCATTGACATAATAAAATCACATTGTCAGAATCATTAGCGTCACGGAAAATCAACAACATTATAATTATAATACCACAACATCATATCATTCACCAATAGATATAATCCATTGCATTTCTTTGGCTAGATCATCTATCTTTTGAAGATCTAGTTTGACAACTCACTTTGTTAGAGCATTCGTCTTCCGCATTGCAATACAACAAATTTTTTTTTGGAAAATTATGCCAATGGAAAAATAGTGGCAATGCTCATGATTAAAACCAAAATTGTACCAATTGAAGAAACAAAACCATGTTCATGATTAAAAGTGTCCTTGATGATGAGATAAATCGATGAAACCAAAATAGAAAATTACAAAATAGAGACATACCTCAATGGAATGGATGGCCATAATCAACATTTTACTTTGAAACCGAAATAGAAAACTGCAAAATAGAGACACACCTAAATGGAATGGATGGCCATAGCTGAATAATTCAATGTTCAATTATTTACTTTATTTATTGATATGATATTTACCAAAAGACTATTTTCCTACAAGGGATATGAAGAAAGCATGAGATATGGTGTAATATATCAATTGCTAAATAGATATTGTGCTAAGTTTTTAAAAAATCACTAAAACGTGTATGACTGATAATAAAAAACCTGATTCCACATTGCAGGATTTCATGTTAAGGAAACAACTAATCACTGAAGGACTGAAACTCAGAAATCGTGTTAAAATGGTGCCCTAAAATAGAACATGCAAGCGACCAAGGAAAAAGGAAAATAAGGACTAAACCTCCAAAGCAATAATATATATATAGCTACAACATCACAACAAAACGTTGAAACAAAGACACAGCAATCAAGTTCTAACTGCGCCTGCCTTGCCTCTCCAAGTGAAAGTGGGAAGCCACAAATAGGGATAACATTTAACTAGTAAGAAAATCAGGAAAATATATCCTTAGTCCAAGAGAACCTTTATCAAGAAGATGACCAAATTGACTAGATATTGACTAACAGATAATGAAAACCTCTGGTAGGACCAATTGAATATGAATGAGAAAGTGGATGAAGAACAACTAGAATGGAACACCTTTAAGAAGCATTTAAAAGACAATTGTCTAGGCGAAATGTATTGTCATGGAAAATAAGATGAGTATTATGCATTGAATCAAGAAAACATGATAGATGAAGAATACAAATGGAGGTTCATAGAAATATATAAGTATGTCCATGGGAAAGCTGAGGAGTTTCGAGTTAGAAGATTCATTGAGTAACTTAGGGACCATGTCAACAATAAAGTTTGAACCTTCATGCCTAAGATATTGTTATAGTTTATATTGAGAACCATGTTGTGTGGAGCTGAAGCACAATGGATGAAAGAATTTAGTTGTAGAGATAATCGGTAGATCAATTACTTGGAGAAGAGAATTTGACTAGTGATAGAATTTTAACCCAACACTGTAACTTGAATTAAAAGGAGAAAATAAAATGGAATTTAGGAAAGAAAAAATTAGTGCAAAAAAAAGAATGAAATAGAAATATCTTTTGGAAATAAACAAGAGTCCTATAGAAACAATGTTTTGGATTACAAAAAATGAAGATGAAATTGAACTTGTTTGGGTTACAAAAAATTAAGATGAAATCGAACTTGTTTGGATTACAAAAAATAATCTAGCATCATATGTCTTATTGTAGTTCAAGGGAAAAAAAACTATATTCAAAAAAGTATTTTTTGAGTGCCTTCTAGTTTCTTAACACCATTTTGAAATGTACATAGAAAATTTATTTTTCAAAAGCATTAAATACAAATAAATTAACGCTAAATATTGAAGAGATCAAATAAAACTAGGTTCAAGATATTTGCTAATAATCACATTGTACACTAAAAATCAACAACGATGTTCAATATATTTGCTAGCAAAGCTATACAATAAGAATCAACACTAAGGTTCAAGATATTTTACTATCAACATATTTAAGTTATAATACTTTATTAATGATGTTACTTCTATAGTGATTAAGCCTATTCATAGTTTCCTTCTTAAGAAATGTTTAACGAGCATTAGTAATGCTTTCCATGTACATTAGGGGAGTTTTGAGCTCTAAAATGGGCCTCTTAAGGAAATAATAAAATAAGAGTTATAAATTTTAGAGGGGAAAAATAAAAACTATTTTTTCTTATTGTATTTTGACATATCTCCTTAACGGTTTACCCAAACATCAAGTTTGGGTACTCATTGGATACATATTTTAATTCCGCATCCAATCCATATTCACATAGCATACTTCTGAGGCACCCACAACATGAAAAAATGAGAGTTTCCTAAAAAAAAAACTTTTGTGAGTATGGGTTGGATGCGGAATTAAAATTTGCATCCAACGATGTTAAAATATTTAGACACTTAGGAGTTAGTTAAGATCAACTTGTGTAATATAGCCATTAGGAAAAGTGTGTTTCTTTAGTATGCATTAGTATGCATTTGTAAATATTTAATCCGACAGTCACGATAGGTTGTGATCTGATGGCTCAACTTCTCTTAGATAATACCTAACCTTGATCTGTGGCTTAACACCTGATTGGTCCATGATCTCTATTTAAAGAGGATGGACGGTTATTGTTTAGTTGATCGATTATGAGAAGCTCATTTGTAACTTTCATTCTTTTGCATAATAAATTGCTCCGTAGAAGCTATTTGGCCGGGGCCGTGGAGTGTTTCCCTCTCGAGGGTTTAAACCATGTCAAAACATCAGTGTGTTGATCTGTAATCTGTTTGTGTGAAGTGGTTGCTCTAGGTGTTCGGTCTTTTCGGAGTACCCTGTGTACCCGAACATGGTATCAGAGATTTTATGAAGAGCTGCTTCCGGTTATGATCTAGATCTTGAACTGTTGTTACCGAAACTTGAAAGGGTTTCTGGTTTTTGCATTTCTATGCATTTATGGGCTGTGGGAGGTGTTCCATTGTGTCCGGAGTGCCATTTCCATTGGGAAATAGTTTTCATTTTATCAAAAACGGTTTCTGGTTGCTTCAGAAACGCGTATTTCATCAGATTTGAAGGTGTAATGTTACAGTGACGTTTTATTTATTTATTTCTGTTTTAAAAGAAAAAAAATATCTCATATTTTATCAGTTTTTATTATTAGATTTTTTTAGTTTCATATTTTTGCTTTCCCTATCTACATATGCTCTTTGCCGTGCACCTTGCGCGATCTCGGTGAATCAGAAACATAAAGGGAATGGGTTTTTCTCGGCTGCGTATACTCTTTGTCGTGCACCTTGTGCGATCTCAGTAAATTAGAAACAGAGAGAAAACATAGACTTTCCAGACAAGCTAACGAGATCTAAACCCACAAGTGTGGAAAAGTTTTTTTTGTTTTGGTTTATGGTGTGATTTGCAGGAAAAAAGGCAAGCATGGAAACCGAGCAAGAAGAGTTAAAAAAAAAACCTTCCTCCTTCTCATATTTTACATACCTTTTAATCTAGTTCACTTGGTTCAAAGTTGCTTTGTTCCTTAATAGGTCTTGAGTTCAAGTCTTAGTAAGTTACTTTTAAAAGAAAAAGTGCATGCAATTTCTATTTTCAAGTTACTTTATTGTAAAAGTGCATCTCACTTAAATAATAAAAAATAAAAATAAAAAGTGAGTCACTTAAGTTCTTTTTTATTGGTGCACTATTTAAAGTAATATCATTGTAAAAGTGAAATCACTTATTTTACAAAAGCGATTCACTTAAAGCAACTTTCTTGTAAAGTGATTGTCAAAGGTTCATCTTGGGAAGAGGGGGGTCATTTTTTTTAGCTGGTTATTCTCTATCTGCCACATCACTATTGGGGACATCTTCAACATTTTCTTTGATCAAGCATAACTTCATCATACAGAGTTAGTTTTCAATAGTTTTTTTTAAAACCACCTATTTTTTCGAGCTCTTTGTATCCAGACTATTGGTTTCCGCTTTTACAGCCATTAATTTACAAATATGGCCACCCCTTGTGATATTCTACTTACCAGTTCCAACTATTTCTCATGGAAATCTCGTATGGAGGATGTTCTACAAAGTAGAGGACTTTGCAGAATTACATTGGGGAAAGAAACAGAACCCATTGATGATGATACGAAAATAAAATGGACAAATAGATGTGACGAAGCTCGTGGATCGATTGGAATGTCAACTCTACTGATTTGCGATTCCACATATCTGGAATTGATGAACCTGATGCTGCTTGGGACAAATTGGAATCTGTGTTTGGTAAACACAATGAAATTCGAGGTCACCAACTCGAAAATGAGATGATTTCTTTAAATCCAAGTTATTTTCATGCATACAAGATTATTTATCTAAGCACAAAACTCTTAAACTCTTATGTGAAGAATGCAATATTAAGAGGGAAGACAAACAATGCATTCATCATATTCTTTCCAAACTTGGACCTGCATATTCTGTTTTTGTATCTACATTTTACTCCATGAAAGAATCCTTGAATGCAGCTAGCTATCAAGAGCCTAGTCTTGAATCCTTTTGTGATTCCTTGATTAGAGAGCAAGATAAGCTCATCCATATTGGAATAATTAACAATCCAGATACATTTGGGAAAGCCTTATTCTCCCAACAGAAAGAAAAGTCCAAGCCTCCCAAGAAACAAAATTTTTTCAATAATGAGTCAAACAAGGGTCCCAAACCCTCTCAGTCAGCTCCTTCTTTAAAAAATGACAAAGGATCCAAGCCAAAAGGAAAGAAGACTGAGCGTCATTGCAACTATTGTGGGAAATATAATCGTGATGAATGTAAGTGTTTCAAGAAGATGGCAGCCTTCGACGCAACAATGAAGAAGCACCACATCAACCAAGATTCGCCTTCATAATCTTCCTCTCATGGACATGCACTTTGTGCTTCTGGTTATTCTTAAAATGAATCTTCTTCTTCTACTTAAAATGAATGGCTCATTGATTGTTGAGAATCTTATCATATGGCTAAGGATCAAGCCATCTTTTCTACTATGCATGAAGGTAACACCAAACAAATACTTGTTGGTGATGGTAGATCTCTAAGTGTTGTAGGATCTAGAACAATTCCAGTAGATAATGGTCATTTCAGTGATGTACTATGTGTTCCAAGAATTCCTGCAATTTGTTATCAGTCTATCAAATCACTCATTATGTTGAAGGTAAAATTGTGACGTTTACACCTCACCAAGTTGTAATCAAGGATTTTAAAGACCTCAACAGGTCCTAGCTACCGGAATTGTTGATGATATTACTAGGTTGTACAAATTTAACAACGTTGGGTCATCACCTTTTCCCCCAGTTTTTGTTGCTCATAGTGATAACTTGAGCAAACTTTGGCAGGAGTGATTTGGTCACTTAAATTATCGCTCATTGCAACAACTATGTAAAGACAATATGGTGATAGGTATTCTAATGGTATCTTGCAGGGATGGTGTTTGTTCCGGTTGTGTACTCGAAAAACATCATCGACACAGTTTTGACAAACGTGCCTCTTGGCATGCCTTGGTTCCCTGGAGCTTGTGCATAGTGACTTGTGTGGTCCTCTTCCATATGCTTCCTTTTCTGGTTTCAAATATTTCTTAACTTTTATTGATGATTACACTAGACGCACTTGGGTTTATTTCCTAAAACTTAATAGCGAAGTATTTAACCCGTTCTTGGCCTACAAGGCCCTTGTTGAAAAACAATCTAGTCATCAAATTATTAAGTTAAGATCATACAATGGAGGAGAATATGTTAAAAAGAAGTTCACTACTGTCTGCACTGAATAAGGAATCCAAAAGCAACACATTGTTCCATATACACCACAAAAAAATGGTGTAGCTGAATGGAAGAACTGCACTTTAAAATAAATGGCTAATTGTATGATCCAATCTAAAGGACTAAGTCTTCAATTTTGGGTTGAATCCATAAATTATGCAAATTGCATAGTTAATTGCACCCCCACCAAATATTTACAAGGTATCACACCAGAAGAAACATGGAGTAAAATTAAACCAGATGTAAGTCACTTCCATGTTTTTGGTAGTGAAGCATGGGCTCACATTCCGGATGAAAAACGGAAAGCATTGCAGCCTAAAAGTGAAAAGTGCATATTTGTTGGATATTCTGAAGATGTAAAAGGTTATAGACTTCAACCCCATTCTCATGATGTAATCATTTGAAGAGATGTTAAATTTGATAAAAATCTCTTAGCCTGTGAGCCTAACTCGGTGATTGTGCCATCTTTGGCCTGCGAGCCTGATTCGACAATTGTGCCTTCTTCTTCTTCCAACTTCCTTGACAGGTTTCCAACTCCAGTTTTTGATGATGACAGTGAGGATGAAAATCCACCTCCGCCTACTCATGTTCCTCCAGTTGCACCAACAAAAGTGCTTCCTCGATGGGTCCATTCAACATGTGAAGTAGCTGGTGATATTGCCTGTGATCCTAGGGATCAACTTTGAACACATTCTCAGTTTCAGCTAGCCTCTTCTCTTTTGGCTCAAGTTTTCGAGAATCATGATCCAAAAATCTTTGTAAAAGCTTCAAGAAATCCAGATTTTGATGCAGCTATGGATGAAGAATATCATTCCTTAATGGCGAACGATACTTGGGATCTTGTACCTCTTCCAAAAGGAAGAAAACTTGTCAAATGTAAATGGGTCTATAGAACTATGTATGCATCAGATGAAAGTGTTGAAAGACTTAAGGAAAGGTTAGTTTCCAAAGGTTTTTCCCAAGTTGAAGGGATTGATTACAATGAAACCTTTGCTCTTGTCGCAAAAATGAACTCCGTCCGCCTTGTTCTTTCCCTTGTAGCCTTGCATAACTAGGAAGTCCATCAAATGGATGTCAAGTTTGCCTTCCTACATGGTGATTTATAGGAGAAAATTTACATGGAACAACCTCCTGGATATGTTCAGAATAACCCTAGCCTTGTCTGCCACCTTAAGAAATTCTTATATTACCTTAAGCAAACTCCTAGAGCTTGGTATGCCAAAATGGATAGCTTTCTCCATGACAATGGTTTTTCTAGATGCCATTCTAACCCCAAATGGCTATACCGAGAAAGTAGGAAACCATCTCATCATACTTGTTCTATATGTTGATGACCTTATTCTTACTGGTAGTGACCCTAAGCTTATAACCCATGTGAAATCCAGTCTTAAGCAAAAATTTGAAATGTCAGACTTAGGACATTTGCATTATTTTCTTGGTCTCCAAGTCCTGCAAACCAAAGAAGGAATCTTTCTTTCTCAGTCTAAGTATGCTTTTGACCCGCTTCGTCACTTTTACATGGAAGATTGTACACCAGCCCCTTCTCCCTTCCAGTATGGAATCAAACTTTTTGCCTCTTGTACTTCACCTAAAGTAGACGCCACCTTGTATTGTCAGCTTGTTGGTAGTCTCTTATACTTGACTCATTCCTGTACTAACCTTTCCTTTGTCGTTGGTCGTGTTGCCCGTTATATGCAAACACCTCATGAAAGTCACTGGAATGTAGCTGAAAGAATAATTCGATATATTCGAGGTACAATTCAGTTTTGGATTCATTACAGTATAGGGGCAAAACCTTTGTTGGTTGGTTTCACTGATTCAGATTGGGCCGGTGATCCTGATGATCAAAAGTCTATAGCAGGTTATGTTTTTAGTCTAGGATCTAGACCCATCACTTGGGCTTGTAAGAAACAACAAGCTCTTTCTCTTTCTTCAGCAGAGGCAGAATATCGAGCCATAGTTAATGCCAGTCATGAAGCTTTATGGCTTCGACAGATCCTTTCAAAGTTTAGATTCAAGCAGCAACAGCCTACTCCACTTTGGTGCAACAATCAAAGTGCCATCAAGCTTGCCAAAGATCCAGTCCTACATCAACGCAAAAAACACATTGAGCTACATATGCACTTCATCAAAAATCTTGTTCATCATTGTGTTCTTGAAGTGCTCTTTTGTCCTACAAATGATCAAGTTGCAAACATCTTCACCAAGTCTCTTACAGAAGCAAAGTTTTCTAAAATTCGATATATGTTAGGAGTTCAGGAACTTGTCATTAAGGGGGGATAGGCTCTAATGCCCCCTTCATTATCCTAATAGTGTCACTTTTGTAAATCCTTCAATCCTATCCCAAGTTGTTCTTAAGGGGGGATGTTAGGATATTTAGACACTTAGGAGTTAGTTAAGATCAGCTTGTGTAATATATCTGTTAGGAAAAGTGTGTTTCTTTAGTATGCATTTGTAAATATTTAATTCGATGGTCACGATATGTTGTCATCCGACGGCTCAAATTCTCTTAGATCATACCTAACCTTGATCCGTGGCTTAACACCCAATTGGTCCATGATCTGTATTTAAAAGCATGGAGGGTCATTGTTTAGTTGATCGATTATGAGAAGTTCATTTGTAACTCTCTTTCTTTTGCATAATAAATTGCTCCGTAGAAGCTATTTGGCCGAGGCCGTGGAGTGTTTACCTCTCAAGGGTTTAAACCACGTCAAAACATCGGTGTGTTGATCTGTGATCTGTTTGTGTGAAGTGGTTGCTCTAGGTGTTCGGTCTTTTGGGAGTACCCTATGTACCCGAACAAACGAGTACCCAAACTTGAAATTTGGTAAACCGTTAAAGAGATATGTCAAAAATACGATAAGAAAAAATATTTTTTTGTTTTTCCCTCTAATTTGTTTTTCCCTCTAATTTGTTTTACAAATTTTACCCTTATGGTTGGCATCATCATCCTGAATCCTATTGGTTCTTATAAAGTTAATTTTTATGGTACTTTTTTGTTTTGAGGCCCATTTTTGACCTCAAAACTCCCCTAATGCTATTTTATTCTACACATTATGAGGACATTTGTTACGACGAGTTATTTTTTATTTGAAGGAATCTAAGCTGATGAAGAAATGGAACTAAATATTTTATATAAATCATTCGTATCTTCCACTAGGAGTGCTAACCATGTGAAGAGAAAACACTATTGCCATAGGGCATCATTTTCATAGATTAAAAGACTATACATTTTATGATGATTTTTGGTGTAATGAAATTACCCTCTTCCTTCACCACATGTACACAAGGATATAAAGTTCTATATGACTAAGATTTGTCATTTGTGTTTTCATCTTCCAAAATTCTTTATTTTATTTAATGGACTACTCAAAACTATAACAATGATATTAAGTTGACTTATTTTTTGTAATTAAAAATACGTAAGGTATGTTTTATTATACAAATTGATTTAAGTAAACTTTACTTTAATTTCCATAATTTTAATTTTAATAAACTTTAATACATTTTTTTTCAAAATAAATATAATTCTTTATATTCAAATTTGTTATAATTTTAATTATTTAAATATAATTTAAATCATATAATAATAATGTAATTTGATAATAGTGATAAATGAAGTAATTATTATATATTTTCGACACATTATATTATATTCTAGATAGGCACTATAGGGGATTCAATTATAGGTAAAGTTTATGCAACTATGGATAATCATCAAGTGTAATAGCATGCATTTGTGCTACAATCCCAATGTAATATATTTGGATAGACATATACTTTTTTAATTGATACCATAAGCACTCATAATTCCATATCCCCCCAAAGTGGTAGTTAAATATAAACTTGACTTTGAAAACTAAATGATGGTGATGAAGATGATGATGATGAAGATGACAATGGTGATGATGATGAAGATGTTGATGACGACGACCATGATGACAAATGATGATGATAATGATGATGATGACGACGATGACAATTGATGATGATGACAACGATGACGGCGATGATGACGAGGATGATGATGATGATGATGATGATGATGCTGATGATGATGGTGGTGGTGGTGGTGGTGGTGTTGGTGGGGATGAAAATGATGATTATGATGATGATGATGATGGTGATGGTGATGGTGATTGTGGTGGTGGTGGTGGTGGTGGTGGTGGTGGTGACGATGAGGATGAGGATGATGATGATGATGATGATGATGATGAAGATGATAATGATGATGATGATGATGACGAATATGGTGATCAAGATGGTGATGACGATGATGATGATGATGATGATGATGATGAAGAAAATGATGATGATCAAGATGTTCATGAGGAAGAGGGTAGTGACGATGATGATGATGATGATTATAATGATTATGATGATGGTGGTGGTGATTATGATGATGATGATGAAGATGACGACGATGATCATAGATAATTTTAGGGGCGAATTATAGCCCATGGGCGATTTTGAAGGAATTTAGATTTTTTGTTGGGCGAATTTTGTATATTAAACGAATTTTTAATAAAATAAAAATTTCGTCCACAAATTATTAATAAAATAATTCCTAAAAACTAGATAGCCCGAGTATATTTATAGGAAAAAAAACCAAAAAACCAAAATTAACCCACTAAAATTTCCCTAAAATCCTTTACTCGCTCCGATTTCTACCAAAATTTTGAGTGGGATCCTCGGTTCGCCCCCATTTCCAGTAAAATTTCTCTAAACTCCACCAGTTGCCCTTGATTTCTAACTAAATTTGACTAGGATATTGGGATTGCCCTTGATTTCCAACAAAATTTTACATGGGTCCTTGGCTCGCCCCAATTTCCAGCAAAATCGATCCCATATACAGTTGTATTCGTCCCTATAAAATTCCTTGCTTTCTCAAGGAATCAGCCACTCAAAGAATCAATATGCATTGGCATACACAGCACAGGATTGAAGATTGAGGCAAAGGTTGAGCGTATAGGGTTAAGATCTTAAGTGTATCTGGGCTCATCTCTTTGCAGGTATGGACACACTATAATTGTACACAGGTGCTTCAGATAGTAGAACCATGCATGGAGAATAGAAATTGGTTTGGGTAAATTTTTTTGTCTTTTCTCTTTCACAATAGTAGGGTGCCTATTATTCGGCCCGACGTTCGTTGCCTTCTCTATCGTAATCTTGAAACAGAAATACTAAGCCACCCACCCAATATCTGCTTTATTCAATTTATAGTTTGTAGTGTTTTATCGTAATCCTAAAAGAATATTAATATATGAACTGAGCAGAAATACGAATCCACCGACCCGGTATGTGCTTTATTCGAGTTATAGTTTGCAATGTTTATAAATTTATTATATTCAAATGGACTCCTCTCAACCACATCGATCTAGAATGAAACCTTGGAAACTCCCATACGTCAAACATGGCTTGGGGAGACCTCTTCTCCTCATCATTTCTCTCTGCTTTTTTTCTCGAGATCGTGTGGCAAAACAAATATTAACCTATACATGTGGTTGGCCTCAGCTTGGGGTTTCAACAACCCTGGAGTGTACTCCTGAGTGTTGGAGTTTACAAATTTTAAAACACTAATGTTAACTGGATTGTGGATGGGATTGAGATGAACGTTCGGTGTATCCCACCTACTGGTATCTTCATGTTCAGTATTTTATGCTCTGTGGTGTGATTACTATTGTGGAATCCAATGGAACACCAATGGAACACCAATGCTTGAGTTTTTAATTAGTTTTCTGCTCTTTGCATCTTCATTTCCTTCTGTCTACACATGTTTCCCTTTTGTTTTGTTGGGATGAATAGGGAGGTCTACCCTTCTGCGTTCGCATGATATTTTGCCAACAGTTGAGCTGTTCCACTAGGGTTAGAATTTTTCATGATAGCGTGGCCCTCTCTGCGTGGTGTGGACTGTCAGTTGAGCGTTTTTCTCTATGTGAAGTATGCATTTTGTCAGTTATCTGCATGGACTATGGATTCCATGCCTGCGAGCTCTGGTATTCCTATAATATCCAACGGGAGTCCCTTGCCTGCGTTGAAGTGTTCAGTGCATGCTAAGTATGGAAACATTGGTATCTTTGGAGCATTTGCATTGTGTGACCTCTGTCAATCTCAACATTTTTTGTGTTTGAATCCTACCCTCTGCCATCGTGCCAAGTCCCTTTGAGATTCTCTGCCCATCGAATGAGTTCCAATTTGCTGCATGATGCATTTCGATTTTTATTTTTAGCTCCAACATCCTTCTCTTGCCTCCTTCCCGCGATGGTGTGCGAATTCTACTGTATGTAACGGTTGGTTCCATTACATTCTCTGAATGAATCAAAATTTCCTTCTCATAATTTCAACCAATTTATCAGCATTTGTGCTCATATGTCCCAGTTCAATCAATCTTAAAAATGACTCTAAATTAAATGTTATGTTTGACTTATATGTTGGATTATATGTGTCTCAACTTATATTTTCATCCATATTTATAGGCGTTTATATTTTCAATTCTTGTGGCTGGATTGACTTAATGGTTTTTAATGGGTAGATTAACATAATATTTGTTGGTCACTTCAAAATATATACATGCTAATTTTTCCAGTTCATTTGTGTAATAATTGTTTCCAATATTCCAGTGTGATTGCCATGGCATATCAGCATAAGATTTTGTGTAGAGATTGTGCTGCTGCATGTTTTTTTGACTCTATGTAGACACTCGTAGAAAGTTGATGGTTCTTTCATTTTCTAATCAGTAATGGAGGTCTGAATCTGATCATCTCCAGTAGCCTTGGTCAGCAAAACTGTTGTTGGTTTAAAATTTATCATGAAAGTTGAGGATGGGTGTTGCTACTTTTTTGCTGAGTAATCCATCCAAATTTAGAGTGGATTGGAACTAGTTTATATATCCATCCTTCGCTACTGGAAACTTATTGATTAAAAAAATAATAATGGAAAATGTCAAATTTCTATAACATCGACCAGTCATTAGAGATCAAATTATGAAGGTATGTCATGTCAAACTCATTTGAAATCGAAAGGGTTAATATTTTTGAGGAGCCACATTTGGTGATTGTCGTTCGGGAACTGGTTTTGCTTTTGATGTTGGCCCTCCAAGTTCATGCCTTTGTATTATTCACTTTTTAGGTGTTGGCCCTCCAAGTTCCCACTTTTGTACTGTTCGCGGCTTTTCAGGTGTAAAATTTGATTTTTCATTTTATTTTTCATGATGAACAGCATTTGGTTTGAGACTTTCATTTAGGAGACCATCTCGTTTTGGATTTGCATTCCCATTTCCATTCGCAACTGGAGCAAGTGACCTTCTCGACGGAGGTTGATCATTGTCTTTGGATTCAATGTCCTTCTTCAGAGATTCCATCGTTGTTTCCAATTCCTTTATGTTGTTCTGAAGATGGATATTTTTCTCATAAACGATTGTAAATTTGTTCAATTCAGTGAGTAAAGAGGAATTTTTCATCTGGAGGCAGTTTTTCTCCTCTACAAGTTCTGAATGTTGATTCTGGAAATCAACAAACTGTCTCTCTTTCTCCCCTACAATGTGCCTGTAGAATTCAAGATCCTTGTTAACAGAATTGAAGGTTGTTTGCAACTCCCTCACTCTGACCTCAAGTATTACTTTTTCTTCCTCTGCATCCAATGTTCTTCTATCCAATTCAGTTTGTAAAGATGTTTTTTCTTCCTCAACATTTTTTTTTCCGGCAGCAACAGATGAAAGCCGATCCTGAAAAGTCTCTAACTGGTTATTTTTCTCCTCTGGCATGGCCAAAAGGTGTCTCTTCGCATAAGAGAGTTGGTCATATTTTTCCTGTGCAACAACTAAAAGGTTAGATATTTGTACTTCTCCATTGGAAGTAGATTTCTTCATTTATTCAAAAGAGGACATTGCAGAGAGTAATTATTGTTCAAGTGATTTATTTCTAGACAACTGTAATTTCAAAATTTCACATTTTGTTTGCATATCTGCAAGAATACCTTCCAAATTACTTTTTTTTCATCCAACAGATTCCTGTCATCTTCATTTTTTGGAGTAATTCCAGAGTCATCTTTTTGGATTCATTCAGCTCAGATTCCAGTGCAGTCACCTGGTTCTTGATCAGCTCTGAGTGAACGGTTAGCTCATTATTCTTTTGGGTCATTGATCCCATTTCACTAGCTATCAACTTGTGTTTTTTTTTTATCTCTGCAACAATGCCGTCCAAATTAGTCTTTTCAGCATCCCACAAATGCTTGTCTTCTTCAGTTTTCCTGAGTAGATCCTGAGTCCTTTGCTTGGAATCATTCAATTCGGATTTCAAATCAATATTTTATGTTCTACATTGTTGTATAACCCTCTCATTTTGCACTCTCTCATCTTCCATTTGAGCTACTCTAGCTTTATATTCATTCAATTGGGTATGCACAAAATCTGCTTCAATGCTCACCGCTTTATTTTTCTGGCTGAGCAATTCTCTTGCAGTAGCAATTGAATCAATCTTTACTTGTAGCTCTACAGCATTGGCTTGCAAACTTTGCTTTTCAGATTCACACAAATGTCTTTCATTATCAATTTTTTCGAGTAATTCACGAGTCTTTTCCCTGGAATCATTCAATTGATATTGCAACTCAATATTTTCAAGTAAAACCCTTTCGTTCCGCGTAGACATATCTTCAATTTTTTCCTCGTATGTCCTTCTTAGTGAAGACAAAAATTTCTCCCTATCGACATTCCATGCTTTCTCTGCAATTAGGTTACTTTTCGCGATCTCCTCAAAATCCTCTGATGCTGCTACAATATATGACGAAAGTCCATTCTTTTCCAATTCCCAAGCTTTATGTGTTGCTTCAAATTCTGCAGTTGTCACCTTAATTTTATATGTCAACTGCAAAACAGTAATTCTAGAGTTTGTTTATCAGCAAACACGGCTCTACAGTCTTCTTATTTCTCATAAATATTTCTTTTGAATCTCTCCTCGGCTTCCTGTAATTGTTGCTAAGCTTTATAAATCTCAACCTCGTATTCCTCATCTCTCTTTGCAAGTTTTTGTCTGAATTGCTTGTCAATTTCCATCAATTGGTCACTGAGATGTTCCAGAATTTTCACTTGTTGTATGAGTTGATTATCCATGTTCAGCTCGAAATTTGTTGAGGCAGAGTGTAGAATGTGAATTTGTGACTCCATATCCACGAATTTGTCTCCTGAGGTATTGATATTTCTAACAAGTGTTTGATTCAGTTTCAGCAACTTGGATATCATCTTTGTCTTGGTTCTCGCTAGACAGGAATGTCCTCTCTTCATGTTCACCATTGTTATTGTAAGGCTCGGAGGAAGATAAGTTGTTGTTACTATTTTGTCTCTTTATCCTGTTGGCTTTGCCCATCTTGCTATTCAACAACCACAACAACCTTCTACCAACACAAAAAAAGAGAAAAACATTAAGACTTAGATAGCATGTAGAAGAATAATGTAAAAATAAAGAGAAAGACAGTGGAGGTAATGCATCTGAAATAGAATTCCTGCAAATGATCAGCTCTACTCCTTACCACTGGTGTGCAAGTGAATAAAATGATTAGTGTTGCCTCCACTTGGCCAGACCTTGAAATGCAAAGAAGCCTTTTTTTTGGTAATCACCCTTATCATACATGTTCAAATAACACAAATCTTCTTCACGCTATTTCCATCTTCACTGATTTGATGAATGAATAAGTGAAAGGCTTACAAATAAATAATTATAACCTTACATGGCACGGTATTTCGATGGAGGAAGATACGGTATTAGGGCCAACTATTCAAAACTCCATTTATATTAAAACAATTTCGAAGAAGGAAGATATGGTATTAGGATAGAATATTTAAAATTTAATTTAGGTTAAACTAATTTTACATCACTTTATATATGCATATATTTATATACAGCAGAAGTTGTTAGTCCTACAAATAAAAATATCGTATGTCAATTTTGTGTTGACTTAACCATAAATTTAAAATTAAACTATTATTATTATATATTATATTTTTGTAAAAAGGTTGGAGACCTAAGAAACCTTGTTATAATTCTTTTCTAATCTTTCAAAGTTCTTTCATTGGAAACCAATGCACCAAAAAAATACTTAAGATATTTTCCAGATTCTTGATGTGTCCTTTATTGACATTTGAGGGGTAAATTGCATCAATCTATTTATAAATATGGAAAAATTATTATTTTTCTTTTCTCAAAACATTTTCAATTATTATTATTGTTTTAATTTTTTGTTCGTTTCTAAATCAAAATAATCATCAAAATGACCTACTATTGATTGTTATGATTGTTTATCCCTTTTTCTATAAATTCACCATTTATCACCCAAAAAAAACTTTAATTTTTTTATTTGGTTATGGTTTTCCCTATCCCAAATGCAAACATTAATTTACATAACTCTTTAAATTTCTTATTTAGACATTTTTCAGTTTTTCAATTTTTTTAATTCAATTTGTCATACATAGGTTTAAATTTTTTAATTTCATTGCACCAATCTTTAATGCTCTACCAATGTTTGCACATTAAAATGCTACAATGTTACTTTTGTAGTGCACCTTCCAAGTTCACTATTTTTTTTCTCATACACCTTATGAATGTAGATAATCATTTTTTTATCGAAATGAGAATCAAGGAATATGCAATTGTACTCCTGACATGGTTACATGTTGAAACATTTTTTCATATAGACAAGGCACATATATATAAGTAGATCATTCCCATAGCAAGAGGGAAGATCATAGAATGTAATACAAAACACATGGTGCATTAGATTACCACAAGTGCATGTTATGGCACAACATGAATCCCTAATGCACAATAAGGAGTCTATATTAAAATAACAATGGTGCATGATTATTATGAAGATAAACAATGCCCCATCAATTTTAGAGAACTGATAAGTTGGAATTTTAGAAGCATGTCGATACTCAATATCAATAGAAGGCAATGGCAATTTTTTCTAAATTGATTTTTTCTATTATAATTTTATTAACTAATCATTAAATGGTTGTATATTATAATCTGTTTTTTTTCTAAATCAACATCCATAGCATTATTGGATGTTAAGGACACAACACACATGTAAAAGGGTGAGGGAACACATCCCACGTCCTCTTACTTCATTTTCTCTCCTTTGTAATGTTGTTCTCCTGAAATATGTTGAGGGAGTGTTGCTGAGGGTGAATAATAGATTCATACAACATATTATTTTTCCCTAGGATCATACTTACAAATATTCTAAGTTGGGGTTGACCTTTGGTTCAATTTATTTTACTACTGGTTTATAGAGGAGGGGGATACAAGCTCCTAGTTGCCCTTATTTTTCTTATGGTGTATGTGTTTTTTCGCAGTTGTGCTACATTCCCACCTCATTTCCATCTATCGTAGTGCAACCAATGTTCTTATAGTGACACATTGGGTTGTTGGGGGGTAGCTAGCAACATCAACTTTTGCATGCTAGTATTTCCAATCAATCAATAACATCCCAATGTGATCACATATTACTCATGGGTATACATTAACTATGGCCTATTACATTATGTTGATAAGATTATATAGTGGTGCCCATTCTATAGGCATGTGTTGTGATATAGGATATTTGTTTAATGTGAAACACTAATCCTCCTCGGTATTTTTGATATCAAGATGATCATGTTATAGACCTGATATTTGATATGGCACTTGAAAAATTTGTTGTGTCTCTTCTTAGGCCTCACGGCTTAGTAGTTGTGTGAATCTTATGTGCAACATACAAGTTGGTACCACTTTCTAAGGTGAAAGAAGGTGTTTTAGTTTAAAGGGTACTCTTTAGAGTGATGTCTTCAATATCTTGAACTAAAGACTTATGGTAGATCAATTTTTATTTTCCAACAACTTTCCTAGTCCAATATTCATATGGAATTTGCTTGGAAGAGGAAGCACAATCTTTGATTTTTTGGATCTTATTTGGATTTCTAGAAAACATTATGAGAACAAAGTTGTGCTTGTTCTTGAGTAATGATTTCTGCTAGACATTTCAAATATCCAGACCTTAATTGGAATTCAAAATCAAAATTGTGCAACCAAATAGTTCATTTTTAAATATGAGAGCTATTCTCAATGAGGATTTTCTATTTTTTCCCCAAGATCAGTGCAAACAATGAATTTGTCTAGCTTTAAACACAAGCGAAAATCTTGAATGGTATTCCTTACTACTAGAATTTCCTGATGGCATGAGGGATAGCTAAGTTTTGTCCCTTTGAATGTGCCT